>VXAL01008531.1:0-22286 GCA_013399475.1 Chauna torquata | reverse complement strand
ATGCAAAAGAGAAAAAAAAAATACACCACACTCACAAACAATGAACACTAGTTTCAATTACCTGGATGTATGCTTTTAACCAGACCCAGCAGCACCATACAGCAGGATTAAAAAAAATGCTACAAAAAAACAAACTAGGAATAAAGGAACCTGTTCACACAGTGACTATCAGATCCATGTGATACACCAAGAAGCCGAACTTTTCTTGTTTTGGGAAAGCCAACAACAACAACAAAAATATTGGGTCATAAGAGAACTGATATTAAAAAGAAAAAAATACTAAAGAATCTTAAAACTAGGCTTTCTGATTAATGCTTTCTCAGAACGTAACTGATGTTGATATTTGTCCCTTTTGCCTCTCAATATTGCCTGGAGTACATGCAAATGCTAATCACTCCTTTCTCATAGCTGAAAGAGCTCTAATCATAAGGCAATTACCTTCATTTTTCCACAGCACCAAACATGGCTAATATTTATGATCATGTGAGCATAACAATCTATATAAAAAGAGTGATTACAGACCAGACATAATTTTTTTCAATTGTGTACAATGTCTCTTGAAAAACATTTTGTGAACAAAACCTGGTGCACAACACAAAACAACCTGGCATGTTAAAAACACCAGTGGGATTTCAAAATCTGTTTCCTATGCATTCACCGATGTGCAAATCCACAGAACAAACACAAACACAGAATCCTGAGGGACAGCCTGAAACTAGGCCTTAATAATCGAAAGACAATTTACATCATGCTTCCACAGCAGATAACCACTATGAAGGAGGCTTGAGATCTGATGAGTTAGGAAGAAAAAAGAACGAAAAAAAATCTGCATACAAATTCATTAATATTCATTTGGCTAAAGCAGGACACCCACTATAAACCACTGCAGCTAACAAAGATAAAGAAAAGGAAATTTCTCTGCATATCTTGGAAGCTAGAAACGCTAATAATAAATACAGCATGCAAGGCTGTCAACAGTTAATGTCATTGCTCTCCTTAAGCACTCAGTTGTACATAGAAATACGGAGAACACTGACTTTTGATGTGTTACACACCTACACATGCCTGTGATGTAGTTCTACTGAATCTTCAAGACGGCAATGAAAAAGGATATTTACCTTACCACTATCAGCAGGCCGGCTATCGGAAATCACAGTTAGTGGGGATAAAATTAACAAGCCAGCAAAGCAGCGAGCTGCTAGTCTCTTCATCAGCTGATCAGGAAAAAAAAGAGAGCTGGGGAAAGGCTATGTTTTCATATACAAGTAATTTTATTTTACTGAAAATTTAATACTGAAAGGATTGTGGGTACTCAAATCTGCTGTTTCATTCTACCTACTACAAGGCCCAAAGCCTTCCTCCTTCAGACTGCTTTAATATTGACAACTACTTATCATATTTTTCCCCTTATTATTTTAGGCATCCAAATTAGATTTTTAGTTAGGCAGTTATTTTTTCTTTCTAGCATTTTAATTGTAATAGCAAAATTAGACAATTTCATGTATGCTTTTAAAACTAAAATAGGTTGCTTTCATTTTAAAGAGGTATTTATTACAGAAAATGTATTACTATTGCTCCACAGTGAGCAGATCAGGTTTTGGTTATTGAAACCAATAAAAAGATATTCTGATTGACAAGAAGTTAAAAACAAATAAGTAATCATTTTGTTAACTTTGGTATCATTTTGTAGCCCTTTAGAAAACGGGTATTTGCTCAATTATAATTTATTTATATTTTTCTTTGCTTGTTACATTTTCTACACCCCAAAACTAACAGTGATGCTATCATCACAAAGTGTACTGACATCTTATTTCAGAATTCTCCACACAGTTCGTGCTTGGAATATATATTTTGGAAAAAAAAAATCACGACAAAGAGAGAAGGTGAAAATAAAGATTTTTTTTTTTAACACTCCGTTTACTAATGTAGTAAAAACACGAGATAACAGTAAAACCCCAGGAAACACATATATAATCTTGCACTCTTAAAATTAGTGACTAGCAGGTAGTGAATTAATTCTTAGCATACTACAGATCTGCAAATGAACATTAACATTAACATCTATGTACTTAGGTAGTAATACATCAATTGATTACTATATTCAGCTTTCAAAATGTATGTGCATAAGTGTCAACTTGGACAGTTTTCCTAATTTAAGGCTTAATTTAAGATCTCTTTTGACAGCACTTGAAAACCAATGTGACAACACCAGCAGTCCAAAAATGTTGTTAACGTGACACCTAATTAACATTAGTTCCTAAATACAAATTTATATTTTGGATATAAACGGTAGAATTTAAAACTAAACTTACGACTTATGCTGCCACAGAAGATGGCTTAAAACTACACCACAGAAATCAAGTATCAGCAGAGGTGTTAATGATCTGTGTATGTGCCCTACTCGTGTTTATGAACAACAAAATATCTGTTAAACTAATTCATCTGACTGAACTCTTTGCCAGAAAAGACGACTATTCTAGGGCTGAAGTGCCACACCAAAGAGAATGCCCTTCCAAACGTTTACTTGCATGGTAATGATACAAATCCCAGATGGAAATAACCAGCTCCTGACAGCTGATGTGCGGTCCAAGAGAGCACAGACATTTCCCATGCTCATACGCCTCTGGGTTACTGAGGTGAACAGCAAAGGAATCACGGAAAATAGTACACAAATAAAATTCATCACTTCCCTTCCGTTAAGGAAACAGGACAAAAGAGTACAATAGCCTGAGGCCTTTCGTTTTGAAAGAAAGTTGTGGTAATTTGATGGAGTCCAATTTTGCAAAGGATTGGGCACCTCATGAAAGGCAGAGAAGCTGCCGCTGGAAGTGTTAGGACTCAGTGTTAAGACCAGTACTGACAAAATCTTCATGCTTTTCTGAATCTTACTGCTGTATCCTAGGCCATATACACAAAACAATTTCCTTGCTTAAGAGCTAAGACCATGAAAGCTTCTCAGGGCACCAGCATTACAAGAGAGATCATATTGGCCATGGATTACAGAAGCCAACCCCCCCTTCATCCAAAACAGAAACCCAATCAAATACACACGTACACAAAGTAGATTTTTCAGAAGGCAAGCAGAAGTTCTTAGACAGTTAGCTTTCCTAGTGCTGCTTGCAATTACATTTTTGTCTTTGTAAACAAAAATATCTTAGCTGTTTTGAGGTGGAATCTTAGTAAACCTGGATACTGCTACAGAAGCACCACAGAAGTAAAGTAAAGACAGATCAAAACTGAAACTATTTTGTTCCCCCCCATTAACAGAGTAGGTCATTACGGATGCATTGTTAACTTCATATTGAGAGTCTTGATAACACGACACAACACCATGAGTGAACGCACTTTCAACTGATAATTATGGACCCAAACAAGCACTAAAAGCTACAGCTCTGTGTTACGTTATGTGACTGTCTTCCACAAGACAAGCATCACATAGGTCTTACATTAGTTTTGAACTCATTTTACAGGAATCAAACAACTTGAGTGTGGTCATACAGTGAATCAGTGGAGATGTTGAGAATAAAATGAGTTTTGGTGTCTAAGGCCCATCTCTAATATTCAGACGGCACAACATTGTAAGACAGTTATTTTTCCTTTGATCTGAGATAACTATAGTATTGCTATGAGAAAGCTAAAGCATAATGAAAACCATTGCTATTACTTACAGTCAAAGAAAATGTACATACAAAACAAAAGAAAAAAGTGGTAGAGTCGCATGATAAATCTACTTGATAATACTGAAAATATGCTGAAAACGCTGAAAATGTAGGTGAGCAGAAAAAAATGTTAGCTTCCCAATTCCCTAAGAGTAAATACTAACCCAGCTATGCAAAGTTTTCAAGTGTGGGCTTTTCCAGAGACAACAAATAACTGATTTGGGCACTGTACTGACTACGAGGAAAGAAACTTAAATGCTGTTAAGCGTTTAAACAACAGAAAACAGGTCAGTAATGCTGTTATGAACAAGAGGTGACTGTCTTCCCATCTAGTCATTTGGAAAAGAAGAAAGAAGTGAAAAAATCCTACAAAAGGCTAACAACAAACATGAAAAGCACTAAAGTGTCATCTCTCTACCCGTACCTACCAACTTCTCTCTTCAGCATAATCCTCTAAATCCTGCAGTGATACTCCAACAGAAACTCCACCTTTTTTCCTTCTATGCTTTATCTGAAATCCTATTTTCAAAATCCTAATTTCAAAAGTAAGTGAGATTCATCCCTCCCATCTGACATACATGTGTACTTTGTCTTATTAAGAAGACTTCATTTGAAGAAACAGCCTCTTGACCCAGCCAATCAAACCTAGGCACAGCAAAAAAAAAAAAAGAAAAAGAAAAAGAAACAAATTCCAAAAATTCCAAATAAATTCTATGCCAGAAACTATTGATATCAACCTCTTACGCTTTATCATTGAATGACTTTTTTTTTTTTAATTTTTATTTGTTTTAAATCTCCTCTCCTTCTTTTTAAAAATCTAAATCACCTGCTGAACAACTCTTGTCAACTGGAGTAATAGCCAGTTTTATCCTGTGCTTGGAAACACTCTCATTCAAAACTGGAGGACAATACATAACAGACTTATAAAATACTGCATGTGACAGTTGCTACATGATAAACATAATTCTGAAACGGATATTATAATAGCTGTTCTAAACTACATAGCATCCTGCATATTTCAGATTGTTTAGAACCTTATAGTATATTGGTACGTAATTAGAAGAAAAATTTAGACTGAATGAGATGTAAAGAACTTAAGACACTGCAAGACTACCATCTATGAAAATATTGCATACAAATTTATGAGGGAAAATAGATTACTTGTTTACAGAATGACAGTTGTAAAGAAATAAATTTAATATGACTGAAGCTATCTTTCAAGACTGATTTTAACTGAAGTGTTAAAAATTAACTTTAGTTTACAATTGTAACTTTGAAAAATGAAAACAAAACAGGAAATAACTGATCAAGACAATGTACGTTTTTTGAAAGGCAGTATGATACATTTTTTCCTACACATATTTTTCTTAACTTGTTTGGAGAAAATGATCAATTACTTAACGCTCATACTCAGTTGATAAATTGTCTTAATCAGACCCAAGATGAAGAATTTTAAGAATCTCTCAACAAGTTTGATAATAAAAGCAAAAGTCCTCTTATTTATTTATTTACTTACTGTATTTATTTATTTATTTATTTTATTACTGCAGGTGCCAAAGGCTTGCTGAAGTAAAATGGATGAGCAGGAAATGCAAGAAAACCTCTGACAGGAACTCAAATAGGAAGCATCTTATTTCACACTAAACACAGAAAGGTCATATTTGGGAAAGAGGGCTCTGAAAGCAAACAAGTCTTCCTTGCTACTTGGTGCAGTCTTTTGACTTGTGAATGATTTATTATGTACAATTTTCACCAGCAGAGAAAAACAGTTAAAGGAAGATACATGTTTCCTGGCCTCAGATTCCAAGGCAATCCATCTTTAAGAAACATCCAACAAGACTGAGATGTCTCATTTTTCCCATTTATCTTGTTCAGTATGACAGAGATGCATATGTTTGTTGCACAGACAGGATTCTGGAGCATTTAAGGACTGTTTATTTCAGTGAGAAAGACTGGAAGGAGAAGGTTTTTCTTCTTTTTTATAATTTTATCAGCAATTTTTCTCTGACTTACCCAGAATTCTGAATCAGGACAACCTATTTTAGCAGTGTAGACAACAGTATACTAACAAAAGTATGGTGAGATCATCACTACTCCAGTTACATCTTTTTTTCCTTGGCCAAGTATATTATGTTTCCTAAGAGAGGGGGGCAAGTAAAATTTGCTGCGCTAGAAACTTACTTTTTTGGGTGGGTGACAGGGAGAGGTGGGGGAGATTACTTTTCTCACTTTTCCTAAATTCCTTTTAAAACAACACACATTGAATTTAGTCAACAGCATAACACTTTTGTGTCCTACAACAAGAGATGTTCTATTTTCCTTGGCATCTCACAGGAGAACAAATTAAAACACAGGTTGTTATAGCTTAGATTGTACTGTGGGTTTTGCTTCCAGATCCTTCCTTCTGTGGCCTAAAATAAATATTTCGCTGGTGAGCCAAATCATTTTATTGTCCTTCTGAGACTACTTTTTCTTTCATTTTTAATAACTTCCTATACCACTTGATAAATTAGTTTAGAACTTATGAACAAAGTTTAAGACAATTCAGTAGTATCTCTGACAATGCCTACATTCCTCTCATTGCTCACAGACAAATTTCTCTGAGCAGGAGGAAACAAGCCGCACTAAAGTCAAAAAGATACTCAATAATAAAGAACAGAAGATTTCCAAATACAGGAATTATACAATATTCCAAGGATTTACTCTCTCTCAGTCAGACAAGACATTTTCTTTTACAGGGGGGATCATGAACACAAAACTCAATCAGAAACATTCATATGACCACTAATAAACGGTTAAGTAGGATGGCTTCTCTTCCCACCCCTGAGACAAGTATTTCCTGTTGCTGTTTACCTTGTCTTTCTAGACTACTGAGGACTTTTTGTTTCTCCGTACCATAAAATGTTAATTTGCCTTTTTCTCCTTGATAAATAGGGTGTTTATTATGGATATTTACAAAAAAAGATATTCTTCTGTTCTGGAAAAAGGCAGGATATCGATACTTTGTATGGATATTTGTCCTGGCAGACTGGCAGTGTGGATAATTGTTTTGCTACTTATAATGTTTAGTTTTAAAGAGAGACCTTTCATGTTTGATTTTGTTCTTCATTAAAAAATTATTAAAATTCACTCTTTCAGAATGGGAACCACATGGTGATTTTTTAAGTTGTTTTAAAAAAGTTTTCAGGGATTAACCTTTATTCATTCAAAGAGCATTGCCTTCCTTTTCTTCTGAGACCCTACTAATTAAATCAGAAAAAATATCTGGTATAATGACAGGATTTACACCCTCAGCAGATCAGTCCTTTAGAAGGAAGATGCAATCCTAGCTCCTTCATGGACCACATTTGCTGCCAATGCACCTTTCTAAGATTAGGCTATGGAAGGGGTAACTTTAGTCACCAGAGAGAAGAGATCGGCACCTCCCTCTCTGCTCCCCCTTATGAGAAAGTTATAGATCACAATGAGGTCACCTCCCAGTATCCTATTCTCTAAGCTCAACTAAGTATCCTCAGCTGTTCCTCATACCTCTTGCCCTCAAGTCCTTTCACCATGTTTGTTGCTCTCCTTTGGACACATTTTAGTATTTTTATAACCTTCTTATATTGTGGAGCCCAAAACTGCACATAGTACTCCAGGTGAGGCTGCACCAATGCTGAGTATAGTAGGACAACCACTTTTTTTGACCGGCTAGCTATGCTGTGCTCAATGTACCCCATGATATAGTTGGTCCTTTTGGCTAACAGCATACATTCTTGACTCATATTGAGCTTACCATCAACCAAAACCCCCAGCTCTCCTTCTGTAGGGCTGCACTCCGCCACCTGTCACCTACACGTACATCACAGAACAGCTGAGGTTGTAAAGGACCTCCGTAGGTCATCTGGTCCAACCCCCCTGCTCAATTAGAGATACCTAGAGCAGATTGCCCAGGACCACGTCCAGATGGCTTTTGAAGATCTCCAAGGACAGAGACTCCAAAACCTCTCTGGGCAACCTGTGCCAGTGCTCTGTCACCTGCACAGTAAAGAAGTGCTTCCTGGGGTTTAGATGGAATCTCCTGTGGTCCAGTTTTTGCCCATTGCCCCTTGTCTTGTCACTGGGCACCACTGATAAAAGCCTGGCTCTGTCCTCTTTGCACCCTCCCTTCAAGTGTTTATACATACTGGTAAGATCAGCCCTGAGCCTTTTCTTCTCCAGGCTGAACAGTCCCAACTCTCTCAGCCTGTCCTCCTAGGATTACATCCAGGATTGCACTGTCCCAGGTGCAGAATCTGATATATGTTCTTAGTATTGATTCTAATGGCATATACATAAAAGAGAAATTGTCTCAGAAAATGAAAAAATAAAAAAATAAAAATCTTTTAGTAATTTACATCAAGTTGTAGTAACAAGCTGGGCCAACTTTACTATCTCTGATGCAGGACCTACATTTCAAGAGACTATTACAGACAGTATGTAAAAATCAAATGTCATGTAAAGTTTCAGCCGATGAGAAAGTAGCTGAAAACATTTTTACCCTAGTTGAAAACATTTTTACCCTAGCTAGTAAACAAAGAAAAAAGCACATAAAATTTATATGTTAAACAGCATTCACCAGATACTCTTTCAGTACTGATTTTTTTTTAAATAAGATCGACTAATTACAGACTAAATGCTTCAATTTCACTTAACATTTTTACATCAGCAAAACAAGTAGTTCACAGTAGTTGGGGGTTTTGCATATGTGCAGGAGGTAAACAAGATGCTGCTCATTTTGGACTCAAACATGTTTAGCTGGCAAACATAAAAAGCTATTTCAAATCAACCGCACAACAAGAGGACAGAACTTTGTGCATGTCACCTAGCCAGCAATTAAATTGAAGGAGAAGTGGAATCCACAGATTTAGCCTCAGAGTAAGGGTTTGCAGGATGACAGACAAAGAACATGAAAACTAGACAAACTGTCTTGGTCAGGCAAGAGCTATCTTGATGCCTCTGCTTAAGTTGATGCTACTGGAATGAAGATGAGGACACAGTAAGTATCCCAGAGAGCAAAGAATATGTTTAACAGGAAACCTATCAGTTTAACTACCCCTTGATCAGCAGGTCAAATGCACTACTTCATGACCTCTCAAAAAAATCCTGATTCTTGAAGCTCATCCTAAGCAATGCAGACCTTACAGGAACACTCATGACCCTCTAGGAAACAATCTGCCTAGAGATCCAGCAAAGTATTTTGCAGTCCTGGCCGAAGTGGTGCAGTGATAGAATCTGCTAGAGTATGATATATTTCCAGAATATAAGTGCTTCCTAAGGTCCGGAGGTGAACTCCTCCCTCCTGTTTTTAGGGAATGCGGTTGTCATGCCAACAGTTACAGAACAGCAGGCTGCAGCGACAGCTAGTGATGAAGCCTGTTTGTATCTTACAGCTTCCCTGGGAGTCTGTTAATGAATTACAGGTTGTTCAGGGCAGCAGCACAGTCTCACTAGACACCGTATATGCTCACTCTTATGGCTTCTGTAATTATTTTGTCTCCTGCTTCCAAACTCAGGGACTTGACTTCCTGGCAAGGACACAGCTGACACTTTGGACAGTACACATGTGTGCATACAGGCCTTGAGGTGTTATCTTTCATTTAGGGATCTGCTATGATGCCCATACTTGTGAAGCTGGGACCTTAACTAGACTCTTCAGTGTTCGGTGTATCAGTAGAAGGGTCAGGGTCTAGCTGAAAAGCATCAGGTAGTTTGATCTCCACAGTATAAAGTGTGGCTGCTGACTGAGGCAAAACTCCTTAGAAAAGGAGAGATGAAGTCAACCTCCCAAGACAAATAAAGACAGAGAGACAGCTGAGTACTGGATATTGATATTATCAAACTGACTTATTGGTCAGAAATGCAAAGTTTCCTTCTTTAAAGACCCATGACAGGATAGCTATAAAGCTATAACACTAGCTACAGCATGAGAAAAAGTGAGGGGCATCCCTTGCTGCTAGTAAACATCTTGTTTTTCTGTAACACTGCAATAAAAATAGAAGTATCCATAGTTGCCTGTGGAGACTGACATGATACATGGGTAAAGGGGTGTCTTAAATAAAGTACCATTCTTTAATTAGAATTTATTGGCTCTTCTCTTTTTTTCAGGTTTTACTGATACAAGTAATTCACTGTACTCAAGTTAACATGGAATGATTCAAAATTTCCATGCAATATGTGTAATTTCCTTACAAGTTTTTACTTAACAGTTACAGTATTAAAGCCACAAGTTACACATGCTTATTAATGATCTACAGCAATTTTATTTATTAAGGATTCCCTTGAAAATGTTGTACAAGATTACTATATCTTTTTTGACAACCTTCCAGGGCTGTTATTTCTGAAAAAGTAGAAAGTTTAAATTCTTGAAGAAGACGTAAGTGATGGTGATGGGAAGCTAATGGGTGTTAACAAAGAACTCTGTTTTAAACTCACACACACACACACTTAAAACTCAGAAAAATTGATTTAGACTTTCAGTATCCACACAGCAGAGAGGATATTTTATTCTGAATCTGCATAACATTGTTACACTATAAGTCTGATTCCTTTGAATAAAGAGTCTGAAAAATATTAGTAGTTCCTACAACTGCATTTGTTTCAATATTCCCTCAAGTACAGAGATGTCACCTGAAAATGACCTAAGTCAAAACATGTATCCAGCAGTCACAGTAGTGCCCAGAGTGCAATGTATCCAACTTAGATTTTACTTAGGTAATTCGAGAACAAGCTTAACAACTCAGTAGTGAAGGAGGAGGGATAATTTTTTATCAACAGAATAATAAGCTACATTGAAAAACGGATAGTCTACATACTTTTATCTTTGACTTTGATCTTGACTTTAGCAATGTTTCTGACTTGGTCTCACACAAGTGTCTCAGAAGTAAACAACGGAAAAAATTTACTATGAAGTATATGGAGTACTGATCAGAAATTGTATTCTCAATAGTTCTTTATGGTTCTTTATCAAACAGAAAGCTGTGGAACTGAGGTTATCAAACAGAAAGCTGTGGAACTGAGGTTCCAAATGGACCTGTGCTTCTTGGTGTTTTCAGTGTCTTTAGGAAGACACAGTATAAAGTGTGCCTACTACATCTTCAAAGAACACTACGCTGACTAGGATTGAAAGTTCGCCTGAGGACAAGCTTAAAATTCAGTAGAATTTTGGTAAAGAAGACTTGGACATGTGTCAACAAGGATATATGCCAAATTCTCTTTGTAGGAAAGAAACATCAGCTATACAAAACAGTTCTGAAAAACTCGCCAGGAAATAGATCCACAGAAAAGGATTAAGGACTTACACTGGATCAAAAATTTAAGACAAGTCAGTATCTTTACTGTTAATAAAATGCAATACTCAACGCTGTGAAGTATAAATATCCTGGAAGTTATGCAAAAGAACTCCTCCTCCTCCTTACTCAAATGAGGCTGCACCTGGAACTCTGAAGTCTAGCTTTTGACCAAACTTACAGAAAGACATTAATCACGCGGAGAGCAGATAGGGAAAAATCAATGAAAAACACCGAGAAATCTAGAAAACAGGATGTGTGGGAAAAGATTGAATAAGCAGTGGTTGTTGAGATTAGGAAGAACTGACCAAAAAGGGAAAAAACATAGTCTTTTAAGACATAAAGAAGTGTTGGAAAAAGGAAGGAAGCAGCCTGATCTACATGACCTGAGTCATTAGAACAAGAACTAATTAGCTTAAAATCCAACAAGAAAATTTAGAAAAAATAGTAGGGAAAACTAAGCAGTTAAATACATTCCCCTGTGGAGTTCTAAATTCCCTGCCAGGGAAGACTTCGAAGAACAGATCAGGTGAATATCTACTACAAATGATATAGGATTAACCAAATCTGCCCTGAGTAGGAAGATGGATTAGATGACTTTTTAGGGCTGACATTTTTTGACAGTAAAGAACTTAACATGAACTTGAGAAACAAACCAAGACGCAAAGCATGCCCAAGCTAAATTCTATGTTGCCATAGCCAGAGTATTTTGTCATTTAAAATCACAGCTTAAAATGACTTTGAGTATATACACTACACTGTAAGCACTTCCACTGTAGGAAAGGGTAAATGTTGAAGAATCCAGACGCAAGTTTATGTTTCTCGGTCTTGCTTCTCCACTGACTATTTGAAAATGTTAAGTATCAAACTCCTCTAGTTTTGTCAACTTCCTGCTGATGTATAACTCAAAACTTTGTTTCTCTAAACTTTACACCCAGCAGCTCAATCTGGATCAGCTCTTAGCACAGCATCTCACAATGCACTCTCACAATCACTTTTGTAACTAAAGTACGTAAGATTTCTCCCATCTTTACACACAAAAACTGTATTTACGTTGGCATCAAGTCTGTCATTATTCTACAACAAAACATACTCTGTCAAACCATGTAGCCCAGTTTTGCACATACAGTACTTTACTAATATGTTTTAGGAATCATAGCATTACCAAATTTGTTGGTTTTGAAAAAACTTTCTTCACGTCCTTATCACCCCTGTTACTACGATTCTGAAAAGGCACATGGGTTAGAATTCATTAGGTAAGTATTTTGCAGAAAAATGGCAAGAATCCTCAAGCGCAATAAAATCATGGAATCTTTACTTTCAGGTCTTACATTTTAGAAACATAACATTTGTCAAGTTTTTCGACCTCAGTGGAGCCAAGAAATGCTCGGGACTTGGGAATGGAAGTATATGAGAGAAAAAAGACTTCTGTGAACGCTTCCAAATTCTTAGAAGGATTAAATTCAGCTATTTAAAAAAAAAAAAATAAAGCTTCTACAGCACATAAAACTTCAATACACATCCACTGAAAAAGAATTGTACATGTATATTAAAGATGACATTTTATTAAAGTGCCTAAAGATGGAAGAAATATGTCACATCCATGGCAATAGAACAGTTGCAATAGAAAGTTATCACAGTTCTGATTTAATATTTAGTAACGCTGATTTAAGTTTCATCAACACTGCTTAAAACTTACTTATGCCTTGAACACAGTTACAAATGCTGAATAACAAGCATATCTAGGCCTTAACTATTATGTTGTGCTCTCCCTGGTGCAACTGTGCAGTCTTCAATAAAAAAAAACATAAAACAACAAATGAATACATTTCAACTGTAAAAGGAAAAAAAAAAAAAAAGGTTACCCTACCCGCAGCCACTGTTTCTCTGTGAGAGCATCACTATAGTCCACATCCCTGCGTTGACGGGATCCTCTTCCAAATATTTTTTCTTCCTCTTCTTCACACGTGAGCCTTTCAACTTCAGCATCATCCTTAATAATCCAGGATGGCAATTCATCCTCCTCCATCAAGCGAGGCTTGCGCTTGGGGTTTCTGGCATCCTCTCTACGACGATCCATGTCCATACGCTGCAATGGTAGTTGGGAAAGGATAAAACATTATGAGGGCAACTCTTAAATGAATCATGGGAATTCTTGGTTATCTAAAAATACTTGAAACTTTAAACCAAGCCCTTCACAGGTATTTCCCTTCCACCAGCCCAATACCTCTAAAATGCAACTATAAAAAGAAAGATCTACACTTGACAGTTGATTTTCAGTCTAGTTGACTACTCCATAGCTAGTTTATACTGACTTAACTGCACAGCACCTAAGTAAAAAAAAGCAGATTACAAGAACACAGAGAAGCAGAGAAGCTGGTGGTTAAAAACAAACAAACAAACAAACACCACACTTTTTTCACACAAGTTTTATGGTTTCTATGTATTCATAAATGTGGTTTGTAAATACTTATCATTCCTTTACAACATCCCCGTAAGGTGTTATTATTACATAACTAAAAAAATAACTGAAAACATACTAGCTTTGTGAATCTCAGTGTAAGAGGAAGGAAATTTAAAAGCTGATATTAGAAAAAAAGAATCAAGAGAGAATTAAGAAATTCAAAGATTGCCAACTCAGTGCCAGAAAGCCAAGTAGCTTAAACACTGAATTTTTACTTCTGCTGTATTAGGCAAAAATCAAATCACATACAAAAATATCGTGTAAGATTAGATAAAGTGTTAAGAATATTAAAAGGGTAATGTTGTGTTAAGAGTTCAAGCTGAAATTGAAATAATCGCATAAATTAATTTCAAGTGTAGTGAACAATTACCTCAAAAGAGATATGGACACCCAGGATACATTCTAATGAACTACTGTAGACTCATCAATGAGGTGGTTTATAATCCTCCCAAGAAAGCATCCATCTCTCTCTATTGACTATGCTGACCTAGACTCCTATGCTCCTATGAATCTCATTTGGTTATTTAAGTAGCCCTAATCACATAATATGTATAGCCTTTTCAAACACACCTTGTGAAGAGTTATACAGGAGTCCTTAAAACAAAACCCCAAGGTACTCAGTTTAAAACCACTGATTTATACAGTCAATTGCTGCTGTATTGCCATTTTGGATTTAAGGAGTTAAATTTTATCAGCACAACTAGAGTATTGGCACCCATTGTTGTGAGAGGCCTGTAATTTCACTTCATAGGCAGTTTTTACATCAGGAATCTTTATACAAAAGATAATAAAGTTTTTGTTCTTATTTATGAATTTTGCCAGGAAAAGCAACCGTTGTTGAAGCACCCTGTTAAGAAATGACAAAAGTTGTACAGGTTACACTGAAACACTGACTTCTGTCTCTGATTTTTGTCTATACTTTTTTTTCACTACATGATGAAAAACCAGAAATCCCATCATTTGCATTGAATGCAAAAGCAGTACACTGTGAGGTCTGGGGCTATCTGGAGTTTTTACTTATGTATGTGGAGCCACAAAAAGCCGTGGGAACAAAATCTGCTTGTACGCACCCTCTTTCTGTGTACATAGCTAAATATATTGTGAACTCTACAGGTACATCTCAGGATCTATGTCAAAGAATACATCTAACCTGAAAAGTGACAACAGAACAGATTCTTCAGGAACCAGTCTGCTTTCCCACCCATTGTTTTGAAATTTCAGATAAACACAATATTTGATTTATACAAACAAAACACATGCTTTTGCACCTCTAAGTCAAGTTAAATGAACACACCAAAACACAGTTTTCTTGGATATTGCAGTTTGCTGAATTCTGATTACATCCGCACAACTTCAACAGAGGGAATGATGCTGCCTGGGTATCACTGAGGTAAGGGAAATACAAACCTATCTTTATCTCTATCTGACTATGCAGATTTAAAATACCGATAAAAAGAATACAAACAACCCTGGCTGCCAAACTTGTTTTTCAGACTTTCCTTTTATAACTGAACAGCTTACTAATAAATGAAAACAAATTCTGTATTAATAATTCAAATACATTTCTTAGCCATTAACATTTAACTTCAAATGTTTCTATCTTGAATATTTTCAAACCCCTGGCTTTCAAAGCACATTAACTCTGTATCTTCAAATTTTTATTACTTACTATCAGCTCTGTACTCTCCCTTAAAAACTTTCACATAGATTAACATTAAAAAAAACATAAATTAAGCACATACAGTGCTAAAACTGTTTTCACTCTAGGCCCCTCAACTGTGTTATTGAATGGCTGTTAACAACCTTCAGACTTGATCCAAAATTTCCTGAAAACAGCCATAAATTCATCAGCTATTTCAAGCCATGGAATAGCTCTTTCCTTCTGGATCTGAAGAGAAACTGTTTCCAGCTGCAAATTTGTTTTCACAGAACTCAAGCTACTTCTTTTTTGCCCTGATTTCTGATACAACAGTGCTTCCATTGATCATTATGCATCCTGTACACTCAGATAGTGAGGACAGCTACAGTAGTAGCAGAAATCCTAAAATACATGTGCAAACAAGCTGTGATGGAGAACAGGAAGGAGATCAGCCAATAATTTGGCTGTAATTACTCCTTTTGAGTTTTGGATCAAATGGCCACAGGTAAAAAGACAAATGTCTGTAAGCACTCCTTTTCCATACAGCCTACCTTTAGGAATTTCAGTTCTTCTAAGATAACATTAAATTACACTTAGTGTGAGAGGACTAGACTGGCAATTCAGCAATGACAAAATGCACAACCATGTGGGGGAATATGGCCTTTGTCAATTGTGCCCTTGAAGAACTGCTACTTAGATAAGAATGGTCCCTGCACACTTGTGTAATTGCGGTGTTTCACAGATGAATACTTGAGCATACAGTGAGAGATTAAAAACTTGTGGTCCTATAATGTCATTTCTGTAGATATCACCTCCTGATACACCTTCATTCATACACATGAGTGTCTGTGTTGTTCAATCTTGCAAAACAAAGTGGCTTATGTAGAATGAGAGCGGATGGTGCTTTCCCCTAAGTATCTAAATATTTAAGTATTTTCCTGCTGCTGTGCCAGTGACTCAAAGGTCCACCAGCAATCCTCACATTATACAGATGCTAAAATGTGAAAGTCATGCCTACCCTGACATTTTAGTAATTATTCCATCAATGTTCTAATAGCACTAACAGGAAGGGAAGTGCTAACATAAATGAGTTGCTCACATTTGAATCACTGTCACTAGCTCTACTTCGGTAATTTTTCAACAGTTCTGGCAGCAGAGATGAAGCTAACAGCGCCCTTCACTAAACCCAGCAAACCCCAGCTAACACACAAAGAAAACAGCACTATCAGTCTACTAATTTACTATCTTCTTCAGTTCCTGGAGTTGTCTTTGCCAGCATCATAGCACAAAAGAGAGAAGAAATGTTTAAAAAATAAAAGCATGTTGTAGAACTAGTAAGCCAAACAATGACTACCAGTTTTAAACCATCTCAGGCCATGCCAGAATCCTCCTCCAGATTGGCACTGTTCCACTACTATCTGCAAGGATCTCTGAAGTCTTTCAGTCTTCTGAGGAACTCTGCATTTAGGTAGGTTGCTCTTCTTTCCTCAGATAAACAATGCAAGTAAAAAACTATTCCTCCAACAAAGTTTTCCAACATTTAAATGATAAAAGATTAAAACCTTTGCACAAGAAAAGAAAAGATATTCTACTTATGATCATATCATCCTTACCATAAAGAGATCAAATTCCTCCTCACGTCGAGCAATCATCTGATTCAGAGTCTCATCATCAGGAACTTCATCTTCCTCCTGTTACACAGATGGATAAAGGCATTAGAAAGAAGCTTTCACGTTCAACACTGAGCAACAGTCTGCATCAGGTCAGCATTGCACTCAGCTTCCTTCTGTCAGGACACGTGAAATACTCAAACCAAAACTAAAACTTTCAACATGTTCAGCGATTCAGAAGTAACACAAAATAGACATCATTAGAGACAATTTGGACTTATTACCACTTTCATAAATTGAGAATGAGGAAACGAGCAAACATGCAACCAGGAAATTTTGGTTTGTGGTTTTCCTGGGTCAGAAGCACAGCTAGTGCTTCAGTTAAAATATATGCACTTCTGTTCTGCTGTTCTACAGTACTCCTTCAGAAATACCATTCTGTACAATGAGGTCTTTGCTGTCAAAGCTAGGAGACTGAAAACAGTCCTAGATAAAAGACAAAAACAAACAAACAAAAACCCACAAACAAACAAACAAAAAACCAACCACCTTGCCACTACATTGGGAAGAAAAAAAAAAAAAAAACGATGAATCTCTCTTTCTCTTGACCACATGAACCTCCATCTTCAGACAAAAATAATTATTCAATAAAAACAGAAACATTCCTTGGAAAAAACAAATCAGTAGTCTAGAATTCAACTAAAAAGTTAAACTATTACAATCATTTTAATACAACCAGGCTCCACAGTGTTAAGTTTCCCCCACTAAATTATGTTGAAAGCACATTTCAAACCTGGCAACAGGTCAATAGAAGCTACAGACTGCTTCCTACACAGGGCTTATTGACCCTATGTTATGGTATGCTGCAGACGTAACATTTTTCAAGAAAATTCATGTTTTGTACTTAGTGAAATGGGAGTGTAAAATGCTGCATATAGAGCCTAAAAACTCAAATTCTGTAGCTTTCTTTTTTTTCCCCCAAAATAACCAAAAAAGCCTGTATCTATACCCACACCTCCAATTTTCCCTCCACTGGTAAGAGTCCAGCACCTCAGAAAAAAGTACAGATTATATTAATGCAATTCCTAACAAGCAATTTCGTAATTTAATGTACATATAATTGAAACATGAAATAAGCAACTAGAAAAACAATAGTTAGTTCTCACTTCTAGTCAAATGTTCCTTCACAGAAAAGAAGACTACACATCCCTTCTGCACCTTTTATGATCAGTGAAGAATGTTACCCTCATGAAAGTTTCACATTCTTCCTTTCACCTTAAATAGAGCACCTTGTGGCCTAAAAACAAACAAACAAACAAACAAACAAAAGAAGGGATCCCATAGCAGATACTGTAATAACAGCAACTGCATCATATGTTGTCAGTCTAAATAATGATTTTTCCAACCACGTTGACTTCACAGAATCACAGAATGGTTCAGGTTGGAAGGGACCTTGAAGATCACCTAGTTCCAACCTCCCTGCCATAGGCGGGGACACCCTCCACTACATCAAGTTGCTCAAAGCCCCATCCAACCTGGCCTTGAACACTACCAGGGATGAGGCATCCACAGCTTTTCTGGGCAAACTGTTCCAGTGCCTCACTGCCCTCATAGTAAAGAATTTCTTCTTTATACCTAACCTGAATCTACCTTCTTTAATTTAAAGCTGTTACCCCTTGCCTATCACTACTCACTGCTAAACAGTCCCTCCCCAGCTTTCTCGCAGGCCCCCCCTTAAGTACTTGAAGGCCGCTGTAAGGTCTCCCTGGAGCATTCTCTCCTCTAAGCTAAATAACCCCAATTTTCTCAACCTGTCTTCATAGGAGAGGTGCTCCATCCCTCTTGATTGTGGCCCTCCTCTGGACCTATTCTAACAAGTCCATGTTTTTCTTGTCCTACAAAGGTCTCCCTGGAGCATTCTCTCCTCTAAGCTAAATAACCCAAATTTTCTCAACCTGTCTTCATAGGAGAGGTGCTCCATCCCTCTTGATTGTGGCCCTCCTCTGGACCTATTCTAACAAGTCCATGTTTTTCTTGTCCTACAGGCCCCAGAGCGGAACGCAGTACTCCAGGAGGGGTCTAACGAGAGAGGAGTAGAGGGGGAGAATCACATCCCTTGATCTGCTAGCTACTCTTCTTCTGATGCAGCCCAGGATACAGTTGACTTTCTGGGCTGCAAGTACACATGGCCGGCTCATGTTGAGCTTTTCATCCACCAGTACCAAATCCTTCTCCGCAGGGCTGCTCTCTATCCATTTCTCGCCCAGCCTGTATTCATGCTTGGGATTGCCCCGATCCAGGTGCATGACCTTTCACTTGGCCTCGTTGACTGCAAGCTTTTTGCATGGCCCACCTCTCAAGCCTGTCAAGGTCCATCTGGATGGCATTCCTTCCTTCCAGCACATTGACCACACCGCTCAGCTGGGTGTTATCTGCAAACTTGCTGAGGGTGCACCCCGTCCCACTGTCACGAACATAGATGTTAAACAGCGCCAGTCCCAATATCCCAGAGGAACACCACTTATTACTGGTTTCCACCTGGATATCAAGCAACTGACTGCAACTCTTTCAGTGACACCATCCAGCCAATTCCTTATTCACCAAGAAGTCGATCCATCAGATCCATGTCTCTCTGCTTTGGAGTCAAGGATGTCAAGCGGGACAGTGTCAAACGCCTTGCACAAGTCTGGGTAGATGACATTGGTTGCTCTTCCCCTATCCACCAACGCTGTAACCCCATCGTAGAAGGCCACCAAACTTGTCAGGCATGATTTGCCCTTAGTGAAGCTGTGTTGGCTATCACCAATCACCTCGCTGTTTTCCATGTGCCTTAGCACAGTTTCCAGGAATATCTGCTCCATAAGCTTGCCCGGCACAAATGTGAGAATGACCAGCCCATAGTTCCCCAGCTATTCATTTTTTCCCTTTCTAAAAATGGGGTTTAAGTTTCTCCTTTTCCAGTCACTGCAAACTTCACCAGACTGCCACGACTTCTCAAATATCATGGATAGTGGCTTAGCAAAATCATCCACCAGTTCCCTCAGGACCCTCGGATACATCTCATTAGGTCCCATGGACTTGTGCACACTGAGTTTCCTTAGATGACCTCAAGCCTGATCCTCTCCTACAGTGGGCAGTTCTTCATTCTTCCAGTCCCTGCCTTTGCCTGCTGTGACTCAGGCAGTGTGGTTACAGCACTTGCTGGTGAAGACTGAGGCAAAAAAGTCGTTAAGTAACTCAGCGTTCTCCATATCCCGAGTAACCAGCTCTCCTGTTCTCTTCAGGACCGGGCCCATATTTTCCCTCGTCTTCCTTTTATCACTGATGTACTTATAGAAGACCTTCTTGTTGCTCCTGATGTCCCTGTCCAGATTCAATTCTATCTGTGCTTTAGCTTTCCTAACTCTGATCCCTGGCTGCTTGGACAACATCTCTGTATTTCTCTGTCCTTGCTTCCACCCTCTGTGGGTTTCCTTTTTGTGTTTGAGTTTGCCAGGAGCTCCTTGTTCATCCATGCAGGCCTCCTGGCATTTTTGCCTGACTTCCTCTTTGTCGGGATGCATCACTCTTCAGGTTGGAGGAGGTGACCTTTGAGTATTAGCCAGCTTTCCTGGGCCCCTCTTCCCTCCATGGCTTTATCCCATGGTATTCTACCGAGCTGATTCTTGAAGAGGCCAAAGTCTGCTATGCTGAAGTTCAAGTTTGTGAGCTTGTTGTTTGCCCTTCTTGCTGCCCTAAGGATCTTGAACTCTACCATTTCATGGTCACTGCAGCCAATGCTACCTGTGAGCTTCACACTCCCCATGTGTCCCTGCTTGTTGGTGAGAACAAGGTACAGCTTAGCTCCTCTCCTTGTTGGCTTCTCTATCACTTGGAGAAGGAAGTTACCATCAAGATATTCCAGGAACCTCCTGGATTGCTTATGCCCTGCTGTGTTGTCCCTCCAACACAGATATTGAGGTGGTTGAAGTCTCCCAGGAGGACCAGGGCTTGTGAACATGAGGCTGGTCCTATCTGCCTGTAGAAGGCCTCATTAGCTCAGTCTTAAAGGCCGGGTGGCGTGTAGCAGACCCCCACCCTATAATGTCACCTGTCCCTGCCCTCCCTTTAATCCTGACCCATAAACTCTCACTCGGCTCCTCATCCACCCCCAGGCAGAGCTCCATACACTCCAGCTGGTCATTGACAGAGATCAACAACCCCTCCTCATCTCCTCTGCCTGTCCTTGCTGAAGAGCCCGTATCCTTCCATTACCAAATGAGTTGCATTACAAAAAAGAATTGATTACAAAAAAGAATTTATGAATATCATTGCCAACAAAAAAATCCTCCATGAGCAAGTTCCTTCTAACCATCTCTGGTACACATTCATATTATTCAAATGTATCTTTCTAAATACACAGAAATTACCTCTTTGCTATATCTAGTACTGGTAAAGGGGGAAAAAGAGCAAAAAGGAGAGCAAAGAAGAAAGAATAATTAGGGGAATTTGATGCTGAATTTAGGGGAACTAAAAAGAAAGTACAAGCAGAACATGCTACTCTACATACATGTGTGGAAAGCATGCTTAAAGCATGGAAATATTTAACTAGCTAGTCTCTAAGCAATCTCTTTACTAGATGTGCTAGTCGATATTTACAAGTCAAAGTTGTTTTGATATTAATAATTTTTAACTGGTGATATTTACTTTTTCTTGTCAATCTCCCTCATTTGGTACTCAAATTTTGTTTCCAGTGCTATTGAGGTGAAGAAGCAATGGCTGACCAATGCAGGGTGGTGCAAACTCAATCCCTCTTACTCCTGCAGGCAGTTCAGTGTTTCGGCAAAGTTTTGCATAGTCTCTGTTCACACAGAAATTTTACTTCAAAGCTTCAGCAAAGACCTATCCCACTTTTTTCATTTCAAAATACTTCCCTATTTTACCTTATACAATGGAAGTTTCCCATTGAAAATTGCTCTCAATTGATCAAAATCCACCAAAAGACAAGTTTTGAGGATTTTGTTTTGTTTCTGTTTTTTTTGTTTGCTGGTTGGTTGGTCAGTTTTTATTTTGCTTTTGTTTTTGATGTTGTGTTTGTTTTGTTTTTGTTTGCTTTTTTCACTTTTTTAAGACTGAGTAAGTAAGACTGAGTTCTATCAGCTTGACCTTCAGGGAAGTGTTTTTTTTTCGTTTGTTTTTTAAATGTTTCATACATAAAACATCTGGAAGAAAGCTGTTCCTTTTTTTTGAAACCTCACACATGTATTTTGTGAGTGTATATATACCTGAATATGTGTCTGTGTAGGACAGAAAACAGGAAGAGGTGTAGGGGAATACAGGAAATTTCAGAACTAAATAAAAGCATCCTGTGCCTAAGAAACCATCATAACCTACAATGAATTGCCAAAAATCCTATGAAAGAATGTAAGAAGTAGCCTAAAGTCATCGCCATCTGAACTAGGGCAGTTCTATGAGTCTGTGTGTGTGTTCTTACTAAAATTTTAATTACTTGGTGTTGTCTAAAGTCTCTTCTACTATTTAATTTTATTGTATTTTTCTCTATGGTCAGAACTGTGTAGAAAAGGAAGACAGAACACATATGAAGTCACCTATCTCTAAGGGGGAAAT
>VXAL01008530.1:140384-239731 GCA_013399475.1 Chauna torquata | reverse complement strand
CAGGCGGCGGCCCGCCGGGTGCGTGGAGGGCAGCCGGGCTGCGGTGCGGTGCGGGGGCGGCGGGCGGTAGCAGGCGGGGTTGCTGCAGGGCGCGCCGGGGAGCGGGGGGTCCCCCTCCGCCGCCCGCGGCTCTGCTGAGGCTCCGGTGGGGAAGGAAGGGGTGTCCCCGCTCCCCCACGCGCGTTCGCGGCGGGTGGGGTCGGCGGGGCGTGGCACTGAGCCGCGCAGGTCGCCGCGAGGTCCCCAAATCCCCTTACGTAAAAGGCTCTGCCTAATTCTCCGGGCGGCGGGCGCGCAGGGCTCTCGCCGCCGCCCGCGGCCTCCTGCGAGGCGGGGGCCGAGGGCGAGGACAGCGCGTCCCAGGGGACAGGCCGGCGGCACCGGCTTGGGCGGGTACCCCCGCCTCGCTGAGGGGCTGTCGCGGTGCGAGCAGAGCACCGCTCGGTTTCGGAGGCGACAGCTGCCCGCCGGGTGGTTAGGGCAAATTACAGGCTGCGATAGAGCACAGGCTGCTGCCAGTGGTGCAGCTTTCAGTGAATATTACACGGCAGGTAATGAAAACAGTTACTTAGACCTGCGTATTTTGCGTTCTGCGATTTAAATAAATGAGCTAAAATTCCGTGGAAGCAATCCAGTGCGATAGCCACTCTTCGAGAGGGTGTTTTAAAAAAAAAAAAGCCCAAATCCAACTAAAGCGGCATGTGGATTGACATCCATGTCCAATGTTCTCAGGAACACGCAAAGTGCCCCGTGTGGTGGTGGTGGGGGCAATCATTTTGTTTGGGTCGTGAGGGTGAAGAAGTAGGAGTTGGAAACAGTTTCTCTGGCTTGGAATTTTTTCATCGTTTGCTGCAGTTAAGAGATGCTGCCATTGATTCTCTCTTTTGAGGTGTCAGAAGAAACAGTATGCATGAGAACAAAGCTGCTCTCCCCTCAGCCAGATCCCCAGTGTCCCTTGAAACCAAAGATATTTTCTTGAAATATCAGGCACTGTGTCGCTTTCTTTTTATTGCTTCCAAAGAGGTGTAACAGGGAGTGTCAATGGGGCAGGCTGGTGGGAGAAGATATAATCTGTTTGAATTTCCCCTGTGTTCTTGGAAATACTGTTATTTCTACCTTGGAACAAATTATTCTGTGTTCTACAATAAGCATGAAGGATGATTTATAAATAGATCCATTTGTTTATAGTGTTCATGGTGTAGCCAAACAACTGTTTACATTGTGAAATGGGATTGCTTCATTTCGTATCAGCTCATCAGTGCTGACCCAGAAGCGGCAGCAGCTGAAGTTGCAATGTTCTTGGGCAGAGTGCTGCTGGAAATTACATCAGTTCCAGTTTTGGCATTCAAACTTGTGGTCGGTGGCCTTTCTCTTAGCCTGTGTTTTGCTTGTAGACCTGAGATCTAGTGAAGGGGTGGGGCTGGGGAGAAGGAGGGAGTGTGGGGATGCTTAGGAGCAGATTTGTGCATTTAAAGAAAGTGGTTTGTTCATACCTTGAAGGATCCTTACAGCATAGGAGAACTTGGATGACTGTCTCCTGGTAATGTTAGGGAGTTAGTCAAAGTGGCCGGACTTCTTGAAGTTTGTTACATACCCAACAGAAGCAAGATTAAATGAGAAGGGGTGTGTGTGTGTGTTGCGGGGACACGATGACACTTTGCTTTTGCTTAGGAGCTACTTCAAAAAGAGTATGTTGGTGTTGTAGTTTTTTATTATCAAGGTGAAGTTTTATTCCTTAACCCCTCCTTTCTCTGGCCATCATTTCTCGTTATCCTGTTGTGCAATTGGAATATTTTTCATGATGGGGAGAAGCCATCTGTGCTTGAAATAAGAGTACAATGTTTCAGTCCGATGTAACTTCTTTGACACATTCTTTAGGTAAAACAGAGTTAATTTTTTTTTCTGTTCTGAATTGCCCTGATTCCTATTCTAGGAACTGCTAGACCAAATCATGTGTCCATCATGTACAAGCTGTTATTGTAGATTTTTGCCCTTGAAGCATAGTCTAGTAGTATGAGTTATCTTCACTTACAGTCTGGATTTTGCATATTTTGGCATTTTAAGGCAATAATTGGGGGGGGGAAGATGTCTTTGCTCAATTGTTTTTGTTTTTAATGTTTTTTTTTCCAATACTGCATTCCAAGTCTGTCACATTTAGTGTGTATATTTATTTTCTTAAGTAACTTCTGACAACTTTCCTCTCAGTTAAGCCAAAGGACAAGGCTGCTGTCTTAACCATGAGTTTTGGCTGCAGTGCCATACTGGGGGTATGAATGGCTTCAGTGTATCCGCTGTATTTACAAGAATGCTCTCATAGGCTGGCAGAAAACTGTTGTTTGCCCTTCCAGTGCTGATTCAGGGAAAAATAACAACTCTGATCCTCCTGCAATTCAGTCTGCATGTGTAGCCCCTTTCTCCCATAGAGAGCTGCTGTAGCAGGGGAGTGAGAACGTTGTTTCTTGTTGTTTCCTGTGGAGTAGTATCGATAGGCAGCTGTGTTAGTAGTCTGTGGCTTGATTAGGAGACTTGCTTTTAACTGCATGGCTTCTCTTACATCTTGAGTTACAAAAAGGAAATGGAAAGCAATTACAAACCAACCCACCACTCAGTTTGGTTTGGTAGTTCTCCTACGTACAATTTAGGCTGTGGTCAGCTGTTCTTTTTATAAGACAAGATCCCTTTCTATTTTCCTCTACAGAAAGGAGCTCATAATATTCATCTTTCACTCTTGTTTTGAAGGAGATCAGACAAAAAGATCATAATGATAATTTCTGGTTTTTTTTTGTTCTGATGGCTGGGCAGAGCTGTTGAAAATATACTTGCTTCTCTGACTGCATGCTGCAAAGTAATAGAAATGATTTTCTATTTTATGATCTGCATGCTTCAAATCGTATCAGAAATGCTTACAGTTTTTCTGCATGTGCAGTCAGTGAATACTGACTGCTCTTAAAAGTTGTTTTTCAAATAGCTTGATTATGTGCTGATGGTGATATTTAGTGGTGACAGCCTAAGTGGTCTTCCTCAAAAAAGTTAAGAAAATGAGGAACAGAGCAAGTAAAACAATGTGTCTGGTACTTTTTATTTACTGTGAGAAAGAAAATCTTCATCCAGTGGTTCTAGTCTTGGCAAGACGATGGTATTTCTTTTCTATAGGATCACTTCCATCTTTTCATTCAAAGAATAGCAAGTGGGCAGTAGCTTGTTACATTAAAAGACTTTGTTATGTTATCTTCCAGGTACCACTATGCCAGTTTAATGGAACTACATCCTGTTGATACTGAACGGAAGCAGCTTATGATGGAAGAAGTAGACTAACGCTTACATAATATAACCTTTTTCCACCATATCATATTGCAATCAAAGGATCATGTGAAATATTTGGGAGTGAAGATGGGCATTGCAGGTTGTCTGGAAGATAAGTGACTCTGCATGTTCAGGCACAAATTCTCTTTTGCTATATGCAAGTGCTCAACTTTCTGTTTGCTTATAAGCAGCTAGGTTCTGAATTTTTGGAGTCTCTGTATTTACTTTTGAATTTCACTTGGAAATTTTACTGATGATCCAATTTCTGGAGTACTGAGGTTTTCCCATTATCATAAAACTCCACTATGAACTCATGCAATGTGTAAAATCTGTGGTTCTCGGAGAAAGTTTCAGCTTAACCTGCGTTCATCCCAGTGCCAGCCCCTAGTAAATAGAGTTAAATAATACCTGACAACTGTTGTATACATCCAGCCTTTCTGGAGGGCTCTTATATTTAGCTAGTGTGGAATAGAAAGATGAATTCAGGAAAATATATTAAAGCAACAGTACATTATTGGTCTGCTGTAATCTCTTACGCAATCAGCTTCTTCCTGTGCTTGCTGTTTCTGCTATTGCTGGTTACCAGATGATCTGCTTCATGTTTCATTGCTGGTGAGGATCATTAGAGAGAAACATGTATAGGTTTCTTAATCTACCAGATACTAATCCTTTATATATGTTTATATATGTACGCAGATGTTATAACGTTCTGTACTTTATAACATATATGAAATATTTTTCCCCTTGAATTTCTCTAAACAGTGTCTGGAAGGGTGCTGGTCTGGCAGAACTGTTGACAGCAACTGAATACCGTCCCACCCACACTAGATTTCCCAAAGCACTCTGTATCCTGATTTCTGGTGCCTTTCTTTCTCAGCACTTTACCGTTGAGGTACATCCTCTCTAGATTTGGATATGCAGATCACAATGCTTTGGTTTTGCTGACCAGCACAGGCTGGGAGCAGCCTCTTCCTGTGGCAGGTTGTCAGTATGTGCAAACCGTGACAGACCCCTGGTCCTGGTGTGGTGGCAGGCATGGCAAGGAAGCGAGGTCAGAGTGGGTGTGCAGAGCACCTCTCCCTGCCCAAGTGCCTCCTCACTGGGGTGACAGAAGGGGTCATGAGGAGTGGTTGACTCAGCAGGGTGGTGTGTGGGGATGTCGTCTTCGTAGCTACCCCAATGTATGTACGCTGCCAGGGCAGAAAACTGAACTCTACCTGAGGCAGCATACCTTTGAGCTTGTTTGTATAGCTTCTAGGAACTGGTGAAGCAAAAGCAATACAGTACTCAGTGAACTTGGTTACACTGTTATGAACGTGTTCATATCACAATTGCTTTAAGCAATATGATTTTTCTGGGCCTGATATCTTAGACAATGTTTATGTCCTCTTGGGAGGAAAATAAATGTTAAATCTAATTTTTCATCTATTGCTGCTTAACGAAGGAGTTTTCCCTTCGTTTCCCTGTACCCATGTTGAGAAATTCATGCATCCAGATGGAATTAGAGCAATGCTCTGTGAAGGCGGCCAGGCTTACATCTCCAGTGCAATCTTGTAACAGCAAGTGAAAATTCAAGACAAAGCTATTTGCAGTCAGTGTGTGTATATTAGTCCGGCTTTCTAAGAAAATAGAGATTACATGCAACTCCCTCTGTGAATGTATGTCTTTTACTCTAGCTCTTAATAACTTAAACCTTTTGACTAATTCCAGTTGCACTTGCAAGAGGGGTGGAAGCTTATCTACCACCAGTTGTCTGACGGTAGGCAGCCTGAGCAGATGGAGAGATCCCTGCATGCAGAAGGAGAGGCTGCAGGCTGAACTCTTCCTACCACCTTGACACACATGCCTAGGAAACTGGATTTTGCTGGCTGAGTTGCTTACAAAACAATTTATGTTGTACTGATTTTTTTTTTTTATTTTTGAATATGGAGGAAGACCAAGTGTTTATTTTTAGTCTTTAGCCCCAAATTACTTCATAATACTGCAGAAAGTGCGTGGTGGTGGTGGTGTGGGGGGAGTGACACTAAAGCCCAAAGCTTGCTCTTAGTATTATAATGTACTTCATATATTGTGCTTCTCATAATGTTGATTCTGTTTTGTTAAAATAGCTATTTTAACTTGCTTCCTCCTTTTGTTAGTCTTGTCTTGCAATAGCAATTCATTAGAGACCCAGAAGCTTTTAGGATTCTTGTAGATGTCTTGTATAAAGGTTGTTCCCTGAATGGAGCATGTTGTATGACAAGATGCAAACCGATACAGTTCAGTTTTATTTCCTTATTTCTCATTTGTATTTGCTTTGTGTAAACACAGTCTATTTATACTGGTACCAGTTAAATGTATCTTCATGTCTTCTGTTTGTTTCTTCATGGTGGTTTGATTAATGTCGTATTATCTTCCATCATGTACAATGTATTTCTTGTCATGTTTTTGGAACCTAGAGGAGAAAACACACCCACTTTCTTCAGATTAATCATGCATTACTTTCACCTCTGTGTACTGTCCTTTCTTACCTTTGTGGGAAAAGTGCTGACCAAAAGTACATGTTGAGGATATGTTTAAGATGTGTTAGACTTGTGAAGAGGCAATCCATATTAAATATTTGGAAAGAGGGGAAAAAAACACATGCACACAAAAAATACAACACCCTTTTAATAAAAGCTTTTCAGTTTTTTAATTCCTTATGCTCTTTGTATTTCTGATATTTGTTGACACCTTAGATCTTGAGAGGCTTGCAGATGACGCTTCTCTCTACCATAAATTAGTAGGTTATGTTTGTCAGTCATTGTTCCTTGGTTGTGTGTGTGTCACTTTCTAGCAACGATGTAGTGGGAACATCCACTATGCTTCACTCGCTGCAGCTGGAAAACTGGGAGGGGTGGGGTGGCCACGGTCACTGCTGCAGGATGCCTGTGCCATCTCCAACAAGGTGTCTGTGCTCACAGCATCCTGAGGCTTAGCTTCGGCTGGTCCTCAGGACCAGACTTGCCAGCTGTGCAGTCAGGGAGGACACAGGAGGGCACCTGATGGATCAGGATGACACTGAGTAGCTTAGAGCTGGTCAGGAGCCTGCTGGGCTCTGGCTTGCCCCTGAGGCCACTGCTGGTGTCAGCCTTTGTGCCACGGGTAAGCTGCAGGTAGAACAGAGCAGGCAACTCTTTACCTCCCGATAATCAGCAGGAAGCCTATGAAGGCCATTAAGCACGGTATGATGGTGACCTTTGTAGTTGCTGTATATGTTGACACCAACCACTTCCTAAGGGTGCGGCATGAGTTATCTCATCAGCAGCTCTGATTGTAAACAGTTACAAGCCTAGAAGTTCATGTCTCTTCATCTGCTAGTGTTCACCTGCAGGGTGTAAGCTTATCTTGGGTTCCAAGATAGCTTGTTTTTCTTATCTTCTAAGTGACATGACAATCCATGGCCTTGGGAAATGTGCTGGCCACGTTTGTGCTGTGTGTCTTGCAATAAGCAGTGCTGCTGAGCCTGGCAACTGTCCATGCTGTTGTTGGCTCTGGTATGTTTGTTTGGTCCTGCCCTGCACTTTGGAGCTGTATGACTCTGAGGGAGCCTGTCTCCACTGTGTGATTTCATCCTTCTCTCCTCTGCAGTTTCTCACCTCTTCTGCTTGCCTGAGCAAAAGCGACCAGGACTTGGCTGGCATCAAATGGCTGCCATCAATGGGGAACAGACTTGGTGGTATTCAGAACATGTAGTGTCCCATATTTCTCCTTTCTTCTGTGATGTGATATCCTGCTGGAACAGACAAGGGCTTTGTATGGATTTGTCTGAAAATCTATTCTCAATATTTCACCAATGACTGTTATTTAGGGTGAAATGCATAATTTCCTGTGCCTTTTGCATTTGAAGAGGCACATTAGTAGGATGTTAACCCACTTTTCTTTCATCTTTTTTTCAGGTTGACATTGTCTTTGAAAAATCTACTTCAGAGGGAGCGGCAATCTAGTTCTAGCTTCAGTTCACGTTGGATATTTAGCTTAAAATCAAGTTATGACAAATCCTTAGATGACTCATAAATCTAAAGAGTATGATAGTCTTTTTAGCAAACTGTCAGTTAGTGCTAAATATTTTCACCAGTCATTTCACATTTCCATTAGCTCCTTAAACAGCTGAAGTTCACAGATTTGAACAAAATCTATTGTTTATGGCTGTGCTCCCTGCCTTTTAATTTAGACTGCTGCTTTGAAGCTTTATTGTAGTTAAAGATGGATGTGTTTTCAGAGGGTTGATAATGGTTTTATTTTCTGTTGTCTGAAAGATGTGTGGCTTTTTTTCCCCTCCTACATGATACTACTTTACTGGTCTCCAGACCAACACTGGCCTGTTTGTTATCTTTCATTGATGGGAGTTGATGCATTTGAATGAGATGGAGTCAACATAGTTGTAAATACAAGGAAGAGTTGAACCATCATGTCTACTTGTTGCACTAATAAAAGCATTGTACCTTTTTCTGGCAAAGCTACAGCATCCGGAGGGATCACTGGAAGGGCAGCAGGGTCGCTTAGGATCTCCTCTGGTTTTTCCTCTCACTTCAGGATCTTTCCTCATATAGCTTCAATTCTCACTCTTTGAGATTGACCTGTTCTCTTCATTGAAATATCTGGGTATTTTTCACTGTGATACCAGCTAATTCTAATCTTGAAGTGTGAAAGAATGGCAAAAATTGTGTTCTTTTCTTTTTTCCTTTTAGTAACAGCTTTTGTGCTGCACTAGATAGTGTTAACTAAAACTATAACTTTGGGAGGGCCAGGGTGAAAGTGTGGGTGTTCACATCTGGATGTCTTATCAAAGTCACCTTGAACTAACATGAGAATCCACTTGTATTCTAAATGTGAAGGGAGCTTTTATATGTGACTCCTTTCCCATGTGTGACATGGGAGTTGTCTAGTACTACTGTCTGTGAAAGTTTTGAAGAATTTGGAGTATCTGGAGTCTTATATCATTGAGGAAATCCTTGTTCTGTCTTAAAAGTTCTTTGCAGTCAAAGTAAGTTAGGGGAAGTAAGTTTAGATGAAAGACTCAGTGGGAACCTGTCATGTTGCAGTAAGGTCTAGATCTTTCCTAGTTTAAAGATTTATAAATGTTTTCTGGACTTTGGTTTTGTTTCTTTAATGTTTGCCAATTAGGCTAAAACATTGGTAGTCTTGGGGTGTGAGCTTCTAAAGAGCAAAGCAATAAAATAACTTAAGTGAAAGTGCAACTTAATTGCTTCAGGGAAAAAAAGACTTTTTTTTCCCCTGTGTAACTACCTGCATTGCTGCAAACCATGTGTAGAACTGCTGGCAAGTCAAAATGGCCCACTCATTCACATAACAGACTGCTTACCCACCTGTTGGGAGGGAAAGGGGAAGACCAACACCTACAGAACAGGGCTGTTGGGTCAGCATTTCTCTGATAGAAAAGAGAACAGCTCAGAGGATATACTGATAACTGCATGAACATAAAAGCGACTTGCCTCTAAACAGGTATTTGGGGTGGTGATTGGGAAGACAGGAGGTGTTGTGCACTTGAAAGTTGCTGGAAGGCTGCAGGAGCTTTGTATCTGAACATTGGCAAGTAGGTCTTCCAAGGGATGTGTGGGAAAGGCTCTTTACAGAAGCTGCAGACCTGAACTAAGTGTTTTGTTTTAGCTACTCTGAGGTGCTGAAGCCTTTGTCTGCTGTTCTAGTGGTTGAATGGGAGAAAGTCAGAGGTTCCTTGAAGAGTTCCATTCCAGACATTCCCAGTCATAGCCCTGATTGTCTTTATTTTTATTCTGTGAAGATATGCAGAACTTGAGTACTTGAAAATGGAAAATGCTGTAACATGGTAATAAGAAATAATTCAGAAGGCACATGTTCCTGTCTGGTATGCTGTCTTGAATGCAGACGTCAGATATAGGCACATCATCTCTTGATGCATGTACAAATGCTCAAGAGGGCTTCATGCTAGCTGTATCTTCTGTGGTTACATCACTATATGCTTAGGGATTCTAAATGACAAACTGACTTTCTTTAATTTAGGTGGCTTCTGCCACTTACAGTTAATATAGACCTACAGTGTTAGGAACTCTGCAGGGATCAGAAAATGTTTCTTGATTTGCCCGAGAACTTTTTTAAATGTAATGTTCTCATATTTCTCTAAAACAAGTTACTTTTAATAATAGTAGTAATAAAAAACAACCCTCCAGTTTCATTTTTCTACTCAGAACTCATTCAGTTTACTGAAACTTTAAAAATATCCTCATTTTATTTAGGGATGATTTGCATAAATTTCCTAAAAGTACTTGCTGGTTTTTAATGTTGGTGTTTTCTGTGGATGCTAACAGTTAACTAATATAATGGAACTGTCAAAGAAAACAAGATGTGAGCTTCTCCGAAAAAAATAATGCAAATACAGTTAAAGTGGTTCTCCTCTGAATGCAGTATGCTATGGCAGATGTAGTCTATTCTGGGTATGTACCACATAAGCAAAGCAAATAAACAGAGTGGCTTCAGGGCAGTCTGTCTCAAAATGGACAAGAGTATTGGGCATCTGGTGGTGCACAAGAAAAGTTCATATACTTGAAGATGTAAAGACTTGTCTGTGTGTATGAGTGAGCAGTACTGTATGACAGGGAAGATTGGAGTTACTTCAGAGCCTTCTTGGAGGATTGTTTTGGTGTTAGCAGTGGAGGCAGTTGGTCTGAATGGGGGCTTTTATTACTATGCTGTTATGAATTAAGCATTGCATACCATGCTCTAAATGAGTAACAGTGTACACAGAGAAAGGGTTGTGTACTCTGTATACACAGAGCTGTATTTTCCTTACTGACAGTTCTTGTTCAGATCATTGCCATCTTTTTATACTTTTTCCCTTTCACTGTGTTCTCTAGAATCTATGTCTGGGTAGGGGATTTTCTTGTTTGGTTTGCTTGTTCTTGAGGCTTAGATGGTGAAGTTGAGGCAGAAAATTGAAGATAAATTCCATATCTAACTCCCTTTACCATCAAAGGACCACAGTCCTCTCAACTGATCCAGTGCCTCTGGTAAGTGTACTGACACAACACAAGACACAGGGGAAGAGCAACGACAGTCACTGTACAGTTCTCATCCTTCAAGTGTAGGGAGAGTACTCCCACAAAATACCAGAGCTGTAAGGAGTGTATGCTTTGGGATAACACTGTTCCACCAACTTCTCCTTACCTCCTTTTTAGCCCTTGTTTTGGCTGTGCAGCTCACTGCCAGTCAGCAGCAATCAAACCATTACCAATTCTGTCCATCTTGCTGTAGGCTATGTGAAGTCCAGTTGTACCTCTGTTAACATCACATAGTGTGTGGACAGTTTGGGGTCCAAAAGGAATTATCACTTGTGTTTCTGTTCAACTAGTCAATCTCTTGTGCCCTCAGGTTTCAAGAGGGAGTATAAGCGCTTCAGGACTGCAGAAATATGTGTCTATGACACTTAAAATAAAAATTTCCTTCATAACAAAATACTACTGTTTTCCAGTAGAATACTTTGTGCATTTCAAAGTGTCTGAGAGGAGCATCAACTTCTCTGGTCCCTCTGTGACTGACCCTCAAAATGAGGTTGGGTTAAATCTGTGCAGAATCTTAGGTCAGCTTGAAGCTGCCCTTAAACAGCAGTTTAATTTCTGTTTAGTGCTTTAAATGAATAATAATTTTAAGGAGTATATGTGAATGGAGGAGGAATAAAAATTGCTTTACATTCTCATACATGTCTGAGGGATGGTTAGAAATTTTCCAAAATTCAGCATTTTTATTTTTACACCACTTGGCACTTCCATCCAGATCATAGTCAAATTATCTTAATGTTTCTCCATAAGAAGCTAGACTAGCAAGCCATGTGGGAAAAGCAATTTTTTTCCACACTGTATTAAAACTGTTGGTGTGATTATGCCTGCATCTTCCTTCTTATAAGAATCAATACAATATTTCTTCAACTTTGCTGCATTTGAAGAGCATTCAGAGGGATTACAAAACCTACAGTACAACAAATATGCAATACTGATTTCATTATATTTACAGTAGCTTTAGAATGTTTGTTCTTTACTGGAGGGAAAAATAAATATAGGGAAGAATCTGCTGTTCCAGCTTTTTAATGACCAGGTGTGCAGGGGGAGTTGCCTTCTCATGAAGGCTTAACTGTGTGTGCTTTCCTATTGCATGTATTATAGTAAGCCTGGTAGCTAAATACAAGTTAAGACCACATCTTCTTACAAATCTAAAATGACAAGGCTTCTTTTGCAAGTGCATCCAGGGGTTAGTTTAGTAATAGCTGTCAGGTTCAAAGCAGATGTAGTAATTAAGTCTTCTGGCCTGTACTGTTAGAAATTTATTATACTTCCCTATTTGTAACACACAGTATCTCATGTACTGGTGGGAATGGATCTATTAAAACAACTTCTCTCTAAGTAGTTCTGTCTTCATGAAATCACATAGCTGCTTTCTGTGAGAAGCTTCCTAAGAGCTTCCCATGTGGGATCTGATAAGAAAGCATCTTACTGTCATGAATCAGCTAGATGAATAACTGTTCAGTTGTGGTAGCCTGAATAATGTTTGCCAAGAGAGAATGATGTGGGATTGGGTAGAACCCAAGGGAAGAAGGGGAGGATTGTAGCAGGTGGGTGGCTTTAGACTCTGCTCCTGGGAGTCCATGGGAATTTCATTTCTTGACTTCAAGGACAGCAGAGTTACACTAACACTGAACAGCAAGGAGCTTTACCCAAAACTCCTGCGTGTTTTTTGTTCATTAAATAGTACAGTTTTGTTCTGTCTGTTTCAAGATGTAACTTCTCTAGCACAGGGATCACAGGACTGGGGTTTGGTTGTGGCATGTGAAAATTGTGCACAGCAGAATTTCCCTTTGACCAACACGTTGTGCCCCTGGCTCTTCCACTGTTTGAGGGTGTGATTGCTGCCAGGATGTCTCATCTTCACCCTGAAATTCTTGCCTCACTCCTGTAGTGGTGACAGTGTATGACTACACAAATGCATTCTCCTGAAAATGTGAAGGAGGCCAGTGAGGGTATTAAGTTTTGCATAATCACGTGTCCCCACCATAAGTAAAAATGAGAATCCAAAGCTGAAGCTGTGCTTATAAATTGTCAGATTTCATCATCTTTCCTATGTGTCCTTAAGCTGTTGTCCCTGGACCCTATGGCTACCGGGCCATGAGCTGCGTCAACCGCTCTGACAGAGTGGAGTAGAAGGAGATGAGTTTCACAGCCACTCATGCCTCCTGGCTACTCTTGGCTGACACAAAAAACAGATGAACCGTGGGCTGTCACAAATACAGAGCAGATCCCACAGCCTTTCTTTCCACATATGTCATTGGTCCTGTGCTGAGCCTGACACAGGTTTTCTAATTCTGCCTGTCAGCTTGTGGCTTTGTACAATGGAGCTTTCTTGTTAGGAGAAGCATTACAGCATGTCAGCAAAAACATACTGGGTGAATGGAGCAAAAGCTGACTGGGAAATGAACTGGGAATGAAGATGCTCCGGCAGGACTGGGCCTAGACCCAACATTTCACAATTTTTTTTAAGAAAAAGCCAATTATGCTGATTACTAATCTTTCTCAGGTTTTAAAGATAACTAAACAGTCACAAAAGACGATTTATTTTTAGTGAGTGAAACCACATATAGGTATGCAGGATGTTGCTGAATGCAGTCAAACATCGTAGTGAAGTTTTCTGGACATGCATAGCATGGGAGACAGCATCCTGCAAAGCAGGAGCTCTGCAAAAGTACTAGGGAATATACCGGATATAGAACTTCATTTAAGTTACCAGTGCGTTGTTGGAAGGAGTGGAGAGAAGGCCAAAGATTAAATTATCCTGGGCTGGGATTTGTAAAAGAAATATTATTCTCTTTGCACAGCATTAATGACAGTAATACACAAATTCTGCATCTGGTCCTAGTTTTCATGTCTGTAAAAGGTCTTTTTGAAAACTTGTAGGAGGTATAGAAAAAGAGCCACAAGAATTATTAGTGCTGAAACAATTCCTGGTAGTGATTTAATATGGAAGGGAGGTATTATGAGCAGCTTTTATTTATTTACCCCTGCATTTGTTTTATTGGATCCTTGTCCAGGTAATTTTAGGACAGACTTTGGGTCATCCAAAGACAGATGTCTAAAATAGGTCAGATGAATTGCTGTGTCAGGTCCATCTCTGTGTGATAGATTGTCCTCCATCACCAATAGAAATGTCATGGGGCAGGGGGCAGCTGATCAGAAGTAGGCAGCTGGTTCTTGAAACACTGATGAAAAATGATCAGAAGAAAACAGGCTGAGAAAATAGTGGAAATTACAAAGGAGTTTTTTGTTGTTGTATGAATTAAATCTCAAAAGGTTTAAAAGGGCAAGGTGGCATGCAGGGAAGATGATCATTCCTTATGTCCCTTCAGAAATACTTCTCAAAATCATATTTCATTGGTTGAAGCCCAAGAAGAGGAGGAAGATCTTGAGTGCCTGAGTAAGCATTTTGGTTGTCTGACTGATTGGAAGGAAAAGATTGCATTTTATGTATATTATGTACGTTCTTTCTGCATGATTTAGGCAGGCAGGTTCTCATTGCATATAATGATCAGCCTGCAGGCTGGGTGACTGGCAGGATGCTGGCTAATCAAGAAAGAGCCTCTTGGGAAAGCCTTGTGCGGGAGGGGAGGTAAGAGCTTTGTCTTACTCTGTGTAGAGTTTAACCTAGTAGCTGGGTATCTCCCGAAAAAAAAAAAAAAAAAAGCCAGAGAGCGGGTCTGAAGTTTCCAGTTTGGATAAGGAGACGGAGGCCTACAAGAAGAAGTAAATGCATGAGATCCCTCTGTAGAGAGGCTAACTGAATTTTTGTGGCTGTAAGAGACTGCCCAGGAACAAGCAGGAGGAGAGAGAAGTACCACTGACAGAAAGGCAACTGTTTCCTCGGATTGCTCCTCCCATTGAAAGACAGAAGTGGGAGAAGGTCCCAGGAAGGCAATACTGGTGGAGCAGATAGCAAAGTGGTGAATGAGGTGCTGGCAAGGGGAAGATTTTAAAAGAAAGAGAGGTCAGGAGACACCTGAGTCATACTAAGCTGACTGATGCAATGGCTGAGTACTGGCTAGGACAGGTTTTGTGAGAAGGAACAACAAGGGCTGGCAGAGGATCTGGAAAGCATGTGGGGTGGAGCTATAGGAAAGATCACAAACATCTTTCACCAGGCACTAAACCCACAATGGTAAGAGAAGAGACTGAGCACCTTAGCAATGCTGCCTTGACTAAGCAACTATCTTGTACTTTTTTTTTTTACCTTTTTTCCTTACTTTTTTCTCCTCTCTTCCCATTTGGAGAGAAATGTAACTAGAGTCACTGGCTGAAGCTGAAGTAGCTCTAAATGGAAAGAAGGTGTAGCTCATCAAACCAGTAAATTGCTCTCCACCATTAGAGAAAGCAGTGGATTTCTTGAGGTGTTTACATGAAGGCAGGTCATGTGCCCAGATGGTATTTGTTAGCCATGTGCAAGTTGCTTGTCTTGCTTTCAAACTAGCTGGGAAATAAGTAATAGTCTATAGAATTCAGGTCAACAGGCTAATGCATCCGGTGGGCCTTCTGACCTTCAACTGCGCAGAAAGCCACTTTCTTATTTTATATGCAGATATACCATAATAAAAATAGATTTTTTTGTCACTTTTTTCCTAAAATGTCAAGAGGATGTGGGAAGAGGGCAATAACATGGTTTTGTCATATTCTAATTTTCAAGCAGAATTTCTTGCAAAGAAGCAAGTAGGAGGGGAAGGGTAAAATGAAGAGAATGTGCAAGAACAGAGGAGGGAACCTCCTTTTGGTGACGTAGCGGTTGGTTGAACAGCATGTTGGATAGCTCTAAAATGTTATAGTGCATGTGTACACACACTTGCATAGATATAAAAAGCTTGTTCAATTAAAGGTTGCCTAAGCTTGTCAGGTCATTCCTTTAGCTACTGATGTTTATTTGTTTTTTCCTTTTTTTTTCTAGAACTATAGTAGATTGTTTTCCATTTAGAGACAGATGTGATATGGAAAAGCTGAGTGTAGAAGATGAGAATGGAACTTCTGAAAATGAGCATTTCATTTCTGCAACAAAGGTTGCAGGTTAACAAAGGTTAACTCACACCTTGATAATTACAACTATTTAAAAATAGCATGTTTAACACTTTTGATTATGAAATTCAGGAAGACCAGAATCTTATGTACAACTATAATTCCAAATCTGCTTTTAAAAAAAAAATTGATGATAAAGTATGGTTTTTATGTTGTTCAGTTTGAGGATATAGGTTTTTCTTAGTATCCACTGAAAAGGAAGAGAGGCAATGATTCTTTCTCAGAAATAACACTTGGATAAATCAAAAAATGGGAAATAGCTTGAAGTGGAAGTAGAACTCCTGCCAACTGCTGTGTTCTGAATTCCCTCTCTTCCCTAGCATCTTGTAATATTTACTAAAATGCTCTGCCTACAGACCAGTTTTGCTCGAAGTAGTGGGCTTTGCATGTGGTTTTATATGTATGTTGTCAGGGTACAGTTTCTAGGAATGCTTTGCTAAATGTGTGGAAAGCTGCCTTAGCTCAGTGTAGTTTTTGTACATAGGAAGTCTCTGAATCTCTTGCTAGATGCAGTCTGTGATCCTTCAGAGTATGTTTTTGTGAAGTTCTGATCATGAGGGCTGCAGCTATGTGGGATGTTATAAAATGTATTTTTCTCCTTCAGGCTTAAAAATGCATTGCATTAAAAACGTCTCTCATATCACTTTCATAGAATCATAGAATGTCCTGTGTTGGAAGGACTCACAAGGATTATCAAGACCAGCTCCTAGCTCCACACAGGACCACCCAAAAATCAGACCCTATGTCTGAGAGCATTGCCCAAATGCTTCTTGAACTCCGGCAGGCTCGGTGCTGTGAATTGGGGAGCCTGTTCCAGTGCCTGACCACCCTCTCAGTGAAGAACCTTTTCCTAACACCCAGCCTGAACCTCCCCTGTCACAGCTCAATGCTGTCCCCTTGGGTCCTGTCGCTGTCACCAGAGAGAAGAGGTCAGCGCCTGTCCCTCTGCTTGCCTCATGAGGAAGCTGCAGGCCGCCATGGGGCCTCCCCTCATCTCCTCTTCTCTGGGCTGAACAACCCAAGTGACCTCAGCAGCTCCCCATACGTCTTCCCCTCTGGACCCTTCACCATCTTTGTAGCCCTCCTTTGGACACTTTCTAATAGTTTCATGTCCTTCTTATCCTGTGGTGCCCAGAACTGCCCACAGTGCTCGAGGTGAGGCTGCCCCAGCGCAGAGCAGAGCGGGACAATCCCTCCCCTCGCCCGGCCAGCAGTGCCGTGCCTGATGCACCCAGGGCACGGCTGGCCCTCCTGGCTGCCGGGGCACGCTGCTGGCTCGTGTTCAGCTTGCCATCGACCAGAACCCCCAGATCCCTTTCTGCGGGGCTGCTCTCCAGCCTCTCGTCCCCCAGACTGTACGTACAGCCAGGGCTGCCCCTTCCCAGGTGCAGAATCTGGCACTTGCTGTTGTTGAACTTCATGTGATTGGTGACTGCCCAGCCCTCTAATTTGTCAAGGTCTCTCTGCAAGGTCTCTCTACCCTCAACAGAGTCAACAGCTCCTCCCAATTTAGTATCATCCACAAACTTACTCAATACACCTTCAAATTCTGCATCCAAGTCACTTATTGAAGGGAACATTGAAGAGAACTGGCCCTAAAATGGAGCCCTGGGGAACCCAACTAGTTTGAGAAGATTAGTCCCATCCCACACAGTTACTGAGCCAGAAAGAGTTAAGAGATGAATTTGTCTTCACTAAGACCGCTTGTGCTGTCATACGCTTTTAAAAGCTCATTGACGGAACAGAGCTGCTAGTTCCGGTTTTATGCAGTCAATCTAAATAAAGTCTGACCCTTATTCTTGTTTTTCAGGCTTGTCTAACTCTACCTTGAGCCAAATTCCTAGGCTGGTTGGTGCTTTCTCATGGGATCCATGTGACTGACAAAAGAGAGCTTGTTGTGGTAGGCATTTGCATTAACTGTCTTGACAACACTTGGCCTGGGTACAGACAGATGCAGTTTCCAACTCAGCCATTCTTTCATAGGACTCTTAAGCTAACAGGAGCTGGAAGAAAGCTACTGAGAGAGTGGTTTTATAGAGTCTCTGGAATTGCTGCTGTGTTCCCCTATAAAAATTGAAACCACATAGCCCAAACTGCTACAGAGGAGGGATTTGTCAAAGTTTGTTTTTAATTATGGAGCTCTAGAATAAAAAGAGCTGGCTTATTTACCAATTAAATGTAGGAAAACAACAAAAATCTGCATTCCTCTTAACTTCCAAGAAAAGTGCAGGGCAGAGAGAGAAACTTGTTGTGGTGCAGTTCAATAACTATATTCAAAGCATAGTTTTACTGTACTACCTAAAATAGGCTCATTAGGTTTTTATTTTTATATCGAATGCTATTGCAGAGCCTACTTTGCTTTCATATGTGTTCATTGATTACCTCAGTGTTCCACAATACTACATTTCAATTTTAACGAGCAGTAATACTCTAAATAAGGAAATAGAGCAGTAAAAAAGTGATTTACTTCTAAAGATGGCTACAGATTTATATGTACTGATATCATAGCAAACTGTTGATGTATTTGATAAACATGTTTTCAATCAATCCAAAAAAGATGTAGCACAGTTGCCTTCTTGCCTTCTAGAAGACAGTAAAAATTCTGTTTAAATAATGAGTGTGTCCATTTTTTCTGCTTGGAGCTTGGAAAAGACCATGCTGCAAGTGTCACTAGCTCTGGAAGTGCTGCATTATGCTTACCTTAATATGTTGCTGTATATGGGAAATTAATGATACTTTTAGTTCTTCATTTCCCTGAACTTCTAATTACCTATTAGTAGTCTTCCATTTTCCTGAACAATACTACTACTGCTTGCATGCATCTTTTGGAAATAGCATTGAAAAGTCATATGCTTACAGACTGGCAGATTTTTTTCTTCTTTCCTTTGGAACTCATGTTCTTGGCTTAATCCTCAAACAGTAATAATGTTCTTATATGACTTTTTCTGAGCATAAGAACAACCTAGTGTGAAGAAAACATAACCATTTCCTCATTGGCTTGAGTTTAGGTATTAAGTTTTTATATAAGAAGCTGCATGTTCAGCTTGAGTAACATCTTCATGTGAAGAAGTACTGTTTAACTGTAAAGCTTATTGAAATATTTTTTACCTAGTGTTTTTTTCCTGCTCACTTTTCTGTACTAACTGAAAAAATCTTGTCACGCCTTTTTTACCAGCAGAAAAATGGAACAGGAAGAAAGTAGAGAAATTAAGTTTAATTTGAAACCAGAATGTCTCATTGTTTTCAGAATCCCTTGCTTAAAAGAAAAGAAGTTTTGAATAACTCTACAACTTCATTGCTTGTTATTTTAAACAGTTGATTTAAAACTTAAATGCAGAGAACTAGAAATAGTTTGTCCTTTGCAGTTTGGACTGTGGATCATATAACTCCTTCCATAAACTTTCATCTCGTAAGTAATCACTATTTCTGCTCCCCCTACTTCTTATGGACAGCTGTAGCAGTAACATTTGGCGCATCTCTGCCACTCTAGAAACTTTCTTCAAGTTTCTATAATAAATGTGTAATTGCAAGCATATACCTGTTTGTCCCTGTGGTCAATGGCATCTTTTTAGCTTAAATAATTCCTTTCCTACTTTGTGATGTATGTTACCCTGTGTCATCTGTATGCACGGAGTGACCACATCTCTTCTTGATCCCCATGTGCTAAGCTAAGTAAGCCAAGCTCCCTCAGCATCCTTCCCTGGAGATCAGCTCTCCATCCTTCTCCTGCTGGGGTCCCATACCTTCATGCATAGTGGTCTGCCCATGCACCCATTCCGCATCACATTCTTATAAGCAGGGCAGCTTGTTCTGACCTCCCTGTTTAGTTTTCTGTTGAGGTGTTTATAAAGATTCTTACAGCACTCCAGGCATCTTACTGCCTTTTCTGAAATACAAGGGGCAAGTGTGCTTAAAGTACTCTCAGGACCTGTCCCATCTCTTAAAAAAGCATGCAGAACTGGGTTTATTATTATCTTTTTAAAGAAGTAGAAACCATGGTTTAGTGTCATTGTTCTAACAAATGTGAAACAACTGTGGACTCCTGTGGGAGTCTCCTTTGGGCTTTTGTGATCAATCTGAACAGCTCGGATCCATTGTGCTCTTCCATAGCTGAAATAACTTTATTTTTTTGAATCCTTCTGCTCCCTGGCAACCCTGTTGCTCTGAAATGGCTCTGAAGGATTACTGAAATGGAGCATATTCTGGCAGAAGTCTGTATTGGAAAATATTTGTGGCATACAGATGATCATGAAGTATTTGTGCAATGAACAAGAACATACCATACATAGTTCAGGCTATTAATACAAAGCAGAGGAGTACTGTCCTCTGATTTTTTCCTTGTCTAGCAGGCAAAATCCCACTGCTCTGTCAGTATGATAGTGAATGTGTTGACAAAACTCACTGATCTTCTCTAAGTATTATCTTCTCTAAGCATCTAGAGAAAAGCTTGTGTATCTTGTCGTCTTTAGAGGTGCTGTCACAGATGTAGCTTTATAGCTTGCTCCTGCTCATTAGTGGGAGTAGGAGGGAACAGATGGGGAAAAATTAGTTTGCCAGTAAAAGGCAAAATTGTTCTCTAATGATCTAGAGTTGGCTTGAAATTGTGGGGCTTTCTTATGGAGTTGTTTATTTCTGTCTCGTTTATAACCTTAAAATAGTTCTAATGTTTCATTTTGCTGCGGAAGGAAGCAATCACAATATTTTGGCTTTGCTTCAGGTGTCACAAGCAAAGGTAATGCTTGCTAGTAGCTGTCTAACCCTGGTGGCAGCTGAGATCTCTGTAACTGAGTCTACTATCGTTTATTAATGAGTGTGCAGTGTGGATGATCCAGCTCTAGTGATGCATACATAACTTGCATTATTATTATTCTGTTACGTCATGTAGCCAAGCTATGCCTTTGGCTACTGCTGAGTCTAGCTTGGAAATTTTGATAGGTAAAATGAAAGTTAGTGAAGACATGAATATAAACTGCCTATAAAAGTCTAGTGGTTTTTCAGCCTGTGACAGGAAAGAAGAACTGCACTGCAGAGGTGACAAACCCATTCTGTGGCAACAGCCACAAAGTAAAGTTTTTTTTAAATTATAGGTCATGAAACAGGATGTCAAAGTAAATCTATCTATTGGCTTTAGTCCACAGAAAATCTCCCCCCAAGTAGCAAAGAAAAGTTTGAACGTGGGAAATGACTTTTTTTAGTAAGCAAAATTTTAGAAAGTATCTTATATCAGCTCATTTTAGAGCCATCTGTGTGTGTTTGCCTGATCGTTTATATGTGCAGGGCTGTGGCTTGTGCAGAGTGACAGGCAACGGTCCTAACCAGGCCAAGTGTTGTCTTCAATTAAAAAAAATCTTAGTTCCCAGTGTCACAATTACTGCAGAAGAACTTAGCATCCTATTTAAATCAATAGCTGTAGGTCACATCTCAAAGGTTTTATTTCAAATACTCTGGTTTTTTTGTTGCTATTTTTTTGAAAACCTAGTATTGGTTTATAGCAAGTGCAGATCAGTAGCCTGTTTTGGGCGTTGTTCCATACACTAAGAACTAAATGGGAGTTTTTTCTCCCCTTTTGCTTTCTGTAGAACTGAAATCTGGTTACAAATGTTTGCTTTTTGAACAGATGCTGTGTATAGGTGAAACTGGCTCTCTGAATAGTTTGTTTCAGGTTGTGTATAACTGGCCGCTTTTCTGTTTAGAACAGATTGGAAGAGTTGGTGGACTTGGGGGTAGTCCATTTTTTTCCCTGTGCAGTGAGTGAGAAGGGAGTAGGGGATGCTGACTACTGCAGCCACAAAGCAAGCAGGGAAAGCAGTAGGATTCCAATACTTAAATGTGCTGGAATGTACTGGCAATGTGCAAAGTGGAGAGAAGATGCACACGCAAGTCAAGACGTGTCTGCTGTTGTGTATTTTGACCTTCACAGGGAAGAGTTAAGCAACCACTGCATACCAGTCCTTGTAGCAATCGACTGTCTCATGCAGAAGGGTCTTGTTGCTGCACAACAAAATCAGTTCCTGTTTCATAAGCAGAACTTCCACTATTTCCTCCTCCTTTTGTATGAGATTCATTACAGCTACGCTTAAGAAAGTTTCTTGCCCCTTTATAGATTCAAGGGTTACTCTGGGTCATCTAATTTTCTCTTATCAGTTTTTCATTCCCCTGTTAGTATGTTGATCCCATCTCCTTCCAAGTGAAACCAATTCAAAAGCTCTCTCCATGCTTGCCCTCATCTCAGCTTTACTGAATCTTCCTCTCATCTTGAAGAGCTAGAAATTGAGCTCTTCCTTCTTTTAGCTTCAGTTCTGGCTTGCTTTTTGCATGACTACATACAGTTTCATTTTTCTATAAAATTTGAAAGTTGAGTTAAAACAGTCCTGCAGGATAAGAACTGCCAGTGGGAACAAAACTGCTGAAGGGCTCTGCATCTCAGAGACAAAGGATCTGTGAGCTTAATCCCTTTCCTTTGCCAGTAAGGTAAAAGGCTGATTTTTACAGCTTGCCAAATAAGTTTCATATCATTCAGTAGTCCTTTTAATGTCTCCATCATAATTTTGAGGTGCTGGTTTCCATTTCTATGAAGACTGGAGCCCAAGGCTGAGGAAGAAGCAGGTTGGTGGCTGGGTCTGTCACAGGAGCAAGCTGAGCTGTACAAGAGAAGGAGCTTTCTTAGGGGCTGTGGAAGGAACTTCTTGAGGAACTTGGAGTCCTATCAGACCTCACCACTTGCTGTTCCAAGCACAATGCCCACTTTTCAACCATGCTTTCTTGAACTAAAACACAAAGCCCATCTTTCCCAGAACAAAACACTTCATTTGGAGTATTGGTAGAGAAGTCAGGAGAGAGTACAAACTGTCTGTGATGCAGGATAATTATATTCCCTTAGGTGCTACATACCACTCTGCCTGCTTTTTCCATCTGCTAAGCCTCTAACCACTGCTGGTGTTCCAGAATCCCAGGGCTCCTGGTTATTTCAGGTTGCTAACAGGTATTGGTGCAGTCTCCATTGACACAGTTCAATTAACTTCTAACCATAGATTTGAATCAAGTCCCATTTGTCATGCAGTGTCAGTGTTGTGACCAGTGACTGGGGGGAAGAGGTCTATGCCCCACAGCTTGAATTCTGTAGAGTTCCACCACACTTTAACATCCTTATTCAGTGTCCATAATCTTTTTTTATGTATTGTTGTGATTTTTTTTAAGACTTGTTCTGTCATTGCTATGTAGCTATTTATAAATGGCTAGTTACTTTCATTCATTTGCTAACTACCACACAGAAGCTGCATATGGTCAACTTATGCTTTGTCTTTCAAATCGTGTATTTGGATGGTTCCTGGTCTGTATGTCCTTCTCTCATCATCATTATCTTCTGTAGGCCTTTGCTAGCAGGGTTTGGGTGGTTTGTTGTTCTTCTAAAGTATGGATTAGACTACATATGTGCCTGTAGTTAATCAGTTACTGACCTAGTTGCTTTGTCAGTCACATTCTCAAACACCCCATTAATTCAACTGCATGACTTCAGCTATTAGACTTCAGGTGTTTAAAGCTTATGTAGCATTGCCTTGGCTTATGGCTGTTGTAGTGAGCCTGTTGCAAACACCTTCATGCTCTCCATTTAGAGCAGTGTTTGGTATGGATGAAAGAAATCCAGGATTTCCCATCTTCTGTTGTGTTGTGGCTTTCCTACACTGGTATGCTCTGGCCTTCCCACCTGAATGAGTTCTGAAGCCCTCCAGGCACCTTTCTTTGAGTTGTGATGCTCTTGCTCCCATTTGTACTGACTGCTGTAAGAGACATGTGCTGCCCTTGTCTCCCTTGGCTTTTTAGACAAAGGTGTGTTCCAGCTTCTTTTGGAGAAGCAACAAGCAGGTACTCTCTTCCTCCCTCTTACTTGGTTTTTAACATAGCACTACTCTGCTCTTGAATCTGTTTAAATGCTGCTGGGAAGAAACTAAAGGGCTGTATTTGTCAATTAACGGAGGCAAAATACTGTATTAGTAGTCAATGAAGGTTAACCAGGGATTTCAGAAAATATGGGATATCTTTGGTGAGACAGCTGGTTTTTAGTGGAGGTTCTTTTCATTAAATATAAAATAGGAATTCAACAGAACACATCTCAGTGTTCAGTTCCCTCCCTTTAACGTTTTTTTTCCTGTCTAGTTTTAATATTGACAAACTATTTAATGCTAAAAGCATGTAGAGCTTTTAAGTCCTAGCCAAGTGCTTATCCTCCTTTGTTGGGAGGGGGGTTGGTGGGAAGAAAATCTAGAGAATGATTTCAAGCCTGTGACAAAGCTTACTCATTTAATAAGTTATCTTTAGGAACATTAATAGCCATATTTTAAATGAAATTTCTATTATTGGCCTCCTAGATTGCTAGGTGCAATAAAGTCAACCCAGAGAGAGCAATCAGATTGAGCTTGCTACTAGGAATATCTTAAAAACAAACCACACAAGCTAATTTTAAACAGTGGGTTGCAACTTGTGTTGTTTGGTTTAGAACCTCTGGAGCAATTCCTCTCCAAACGTTTCTATTTTAAACTTGGTATGTCAGACCAATGTGGCTGCACTTTCACCATCTCCTTAACATGAAACACTATAGTGACCATTAAAGTAAATAGGAAAAAGCAATAATTACAGAACTTACCAAAAGAGATTTGTTTCTTAGTACAGTGGATTTTCTTTAAATACAGGATTATGTCTTGAGCTGGGTAGGTGGCGTGTGTCTGTGTACGTACCACGTTACTTGGCTTGGACCGTAGTGAACGACCTCATCTGTGATCTTCCCAGAAGCTGAAAAGAGAGCAGTCTTCTGTTTTTTTTTTTTTTTNTTTTTGCTTTTTTTGTTTGGTTTGGGAAAGCATGAGTTGAACTTGGAAAGTTTCCTACTATCTAAAATGCTCAACACGTGGCGTCTGGAAAATGTAGAATATCTTTAACTACCATTTTTGAATTTAGCCTTTTTAATATTTTTTCCAGTTTTTAACATTAAAATAAAGTTAAAATCAAGAGATTGACATTATCACATCACTTTTTTATGCTGCATACAAAAGGAAAGAAGCTACAAGAGTAAAACTACTCAGAGGAATTCTGTTTCAGAGATGTTTCCTGACGCCTGAATGGGTCTAGGGAAAACAGTTGCCCACTGAATTCAGCTACTCATCCCTTTTTCTGAGGCAGTGAATTTAGCATCAAGGGTGTTAATTAAATTGTTTTATAACTTTAGATTGTTTTTAACTTCTGAAACCTGTGATCCACTGCAGTGTGTACTGTGCAAACATAAAACAAAAAATAAGATCTCTTTTCCCCCACAGCGGAGTGTGCTGTTTGAGCGTGATGAGACTGTTCTGGGTATCCTACAGTATGGACAAAGAGCTGACCTAGTGTTTAAGGTAGTTTGATTCCTATTAGTACACTGGCTGTGAGAGTGCAGAGCAACCATCTAACTGCCAGCTGAGCTTCTAAAAAGGATTTTTTTCAGACATATCTTATGTTCAAGGTGAGAGGCTTAAGGTGGATGTTTTATGTAGGGAGAGAAAGAGCTATTAGCTGTTTCATGGATATTGTTTTCATTTGACAAACTTTTGTGACCTTTCAGATAATGAACTGATCACTTGGATATGTAGGAGGAGCTCATTTTTTTTACAAAGTGGCTTGGGGAATATCTTTATAGATATCAATGCTTTAATTATAAATGCTGCTTCTTTATTTTGTTTTCTTTAGGAAGTAAAATGACAATTCTGTTAATGTTAACTTCTTCTAAAAAGCATTCAGGTTTACCTAAGAAATCTCTTAATCACACTGGTTGTTTTTAAAGCTGCTCTTTATAAACCCCTAGAATGATGAGCACAATGTGAGCTGCCCTAGAAATATGTTCTCCTTCTTGTCAGGCTAAATGTTATCAGATTTCCCTTGTTTTATGCTGCATGCCAGATCCCTGCTAAGAATAACTACGTTTTCTATCCCTGTGCCTAGTGTGCACTCTACTAGTGAGCAGGTGAGTACAGCAATCTATAAGAAGGTTGCATCAAGGGTGGCATTTTTGGTGCTCTTCCTGCCCAGAACCACAAGCAGGTAGAAGTCATGAATCAAGTGGAAAGCACATGGCATGCACAAAGACACAACCCAGCACTGCTGTTATAAATATGCAGTGTGTGATGAACACCTGACACCCCACAACTGAGTATTGCAGAATGGTGTTAGTTGGAAGTACCTGTTCCAATGTGTGTGTTAATTTGGGGCAGGGGCTAATATCTTCTAGGGAAGCTAACAGCACATAACATTTGCAGGCAGTTCCTATCTTTTGTGTTGTCATTTTCACTAAATAGCAAACCTACACTACAGTGAGTACTCTGATCATGTTAGGTGTTTTCATATGTATTAATTATAACCTGAGATGTTCCCTTTTAAGCAGGATAAATTATGTGGGTGTGTAGATGGTGAGAGGGACAGACTTCAGTCCCTTCAGCATTCCCCTTCTAACAATGCAGTGACATGTAAGGCAACATAGCTTTTTTTCTTAATTGCAATTCAAATTGATTATACTGACATGTCAGAAAAGCCCAAGACCTACTGATTTTTAAGAGCTGTGCTCAAGTTTGCAAAGCATCATGGAGAAAAGCCCAATAGCATTCTTCTGTGCATGTTCTCTAAATCAAATGTTTGTAACTTTATCAGTACTTGTCTGAACAACTTCAGCTTCAGAAGCCCTGAAGAGAGCATTTCTGCTGTGGTGAACCTGTGGTCTTTTCTTTCTCTCACTATGTTTTCAGCTGTCCTGATATGCCACTACTTCAACCTCTTGGCTTCTGTCTTTCTGCTTTTGCTGTTGCAGATGTTACGCATGGTTTCTGTCCCATACAGATGAGGTGCTACAGTGCTTCTGGATTCTGCAGTATACAGGTGCATGTGTTACACTGTAAAAATAGATGGAAAAAAAAACACAAAACAAAAAAACACAACCAAACAGCAAAACAGGAAATGTTACTATATAACAGCAATATTACAGTGAAGGAGTAGATCTGGGGCTGATGTTGTGAGGCTGATACATTGCATCTCTGAAAAGATAGCAAATGCTGATCCTCATTCTGCAGATGGAGTAGAGAAGGAAAATATCCACTCAGGCGGCTAATGCACTGCTCATCCAACCTACCAGCCTACACGATGCGGTAGGTACCAGCTCATGTGTCTGCCTGAGGCACGAGTAAACTGTGCGAGCTGCTCAGTATGCAGTAAACTTGTGGCAGAAGTTATCAATAGCTTCTTATAAGTCAAGTAATGTTCTAATCACTAAATCATCCTTTTTTGTGTGTGTGATCTTAATGGTTCACACTGATATGAGGACTTTATCTTGATTGCGTTTCTTGAAAGTGTTCCACAGCCTGTACTAAATGACTTGACCTGTAAGAAGGTAGGAGGCTAGACCAAATTAAAGATCTGTCCCTAGTCAGTATTATTGCATAGTAAGGGTTTGTCTATAGGTTCGCTAGCTGTGCTGTTCAATGCGAGTGACAGGTCTGTGTCCAGCCGCATACTGGTTGAATGTTACATCAGGACATGATTTGGAGAAATGTAGCTGGAAGATGCAATTCTATAACATGCAAAAGGAAGCTTGGAAACAAACAACACTTTGTTCACCAAGCTAGTATGGCTGAGATACTACCATAGACAAGAATGTAATTAAATTTTATAACACTGTTTAAAGGCAAACTGTTCTTCTCCCAGAGAAAAGAGGAAAACTTATCTCAAGCCAGATTCCTAGTCTCCTATTTGGCTGACCTGAGGTACCTTGCCTTGGGTACTGTGTAGGGGATGTCAGACTTAAGAACTCAACTGTGATGCAGAAAGCTGCAATGGAAAGAGCGCAGTCTACTTCAAGCAGAAGGAAACTAAAGCAGCAGTATTATGAACGGGGAAGGAGAAAATCAGATGTGAGTATAACTTTTGGGAAGGTCCAGGCAAGTGATCAATAGAATTTGGACACTGTGGAGAGAGAGAAAGACATACTTGAATCCAGAGTCATCGAATTTGTCAAGCAGGAGTCTGTTAAAATATCCCAGTGTGTTGGGCTTACATGGCACAGTTTTGGTAGCAGGATGGCTGCTGGGGTGGCCTCTGAGAAGAGCCCAGGAGCTGTCCCATGTCAGATAAGAGCCAGCTCCAGCTGGCTCCAAAAGGGCCCCACCGCTGGCCAGAGCTGAGCCAGTGAGCGATGCTGGTTGTGCCTCTGGGAGAGCAGGTTGAAGAAAGGGAAAAAACTGCTGTGCAACAGCAGCTGGGAGAGAGAGGAGTGAGGAACAGCCCTGCAGACACCAAGGTCAGTGAAGAAGGAGGGTAGGAGGTGCTCCAGGTGCCGGAGGAGGCTGTCCCCCTGCAGCCCAGGGGGTACCATGGGGGAGCAGATCTCCATGTGCAGCCCGTGGAGGAGCCCACAGAGGAGCAGGTGGATGTGGCCTGAAGGGGGCCTGCAAGGCCATGGAGAGCCCCCGCAGGAGCAGGCTCCGGGCCAGACCCCTCTCCTGTGGAGAGGAGCCCACGCAGGAGCAGGTGATCCGGTGGGAGCTGCCACTCGTGGGGGACCTGTGCTGGAGCAATTTGCTCCTGAAGGATGGACCCCGTGGTACGGACCCATGTTGGAGCAGCTCTTGAAGAGCTGCAGCCTGTGGGAAGCCCACGCAGGATCTGTTCGGGAAGGACGGCATCCCGTGGGAGGGACCCCACGCTGGGGCAGGGGCAGAGAGTGACCGCGAAGGAGTGGCAGAGATGCAGCGATATGAGCTGACCGCAGCCCCTGTTCCCCTGCGCTGCTTGCGGGGAGGAGGTAGAAGAGGGTGGATGGGGCGGGGAGAAGGTGGTTTTAGTTTGCTTTTAGTTCTCACTGCTCTAGTCTGTTTGCATTAGGCCATAAATTACATTAATCTCCCTATGTTGAGTCTGTTTTGCCTGAGATGATAATTGGTGAGTGATCTCCCTGTCCTTATCTCAACCTGTGAGCTTTCTCGTTGTAATTTCTACCTGTATTCTTCTGAGGAGGTGGAATGGGAGAGTGGTTGTGGTGGAGTTTAGCTGCCTAGCAGGCTGAAACAACCACACACAGTTGATATGTGTAAGAAGAAATGGTTTTGCAAGAACTATTTTTATCATGTGAAATATCAGATGATATGAAGGATTTGATTGTTTGGTGAGAGATGCAGGAGTTCTCCAACCTGTTCCTCTGTCATCCATTTTTCAGTTTGGTGCTATTAAGAGTAACAGTGAGTAGCTAGCTAGTACTGTTGATCAGGCTATGTCCCATTTGCAGGATGTGCTGAGCAGGCTATATCATAGCTTTCTCAGAGTTTGAGAGGAAACAAAAATGCACAGAACCCACCTTCTTACTGATCTCTAATTCAGTTCATTGCACAGCCCGTGCCATTAGGTATATTGTCAAGAGGTGGAATTCCTCCAGAAGGCTGTGGTGTTTTTTTCCTGTTTTTATTACTTACTGTTATTATTACTGGCTGAGGTGCCTGATATTTAACAGACACGATCTCCCTCTGAAGGCCTTCACAAGTACCTATTTAGACAATGAAAGGCAAGTTATGTAGGCAGTTATTTTAGAAAACTGGCTTCCTCAGGCACCAACAATAGTGACTCACCCTAGGTGAGAATCTCACCCTAGGTTCATCCTCATGCTTAAGCCTGGTGTGTCACACTGACATGATGAGAGATGTGTACCATAACATCTAGTTCAAATCCACTGCATTTCTCTATCCTCTGACTAAAAGGACAGTTCTGGGATGTAGTTGATGCACAATGTGGTATGGTATAATGGAAGCTGTTGGTTCTATAGAGAAGCTGTTCAACTTCCAGCTAGGATTGCTGCTTTTAGGTGTGGTTTTGAAACAAGTTATTCTCCAGATAGTGTTAAGTAACTATTGCATGGAAGACTTCTATGAAGATTTCCTTTCTATGAAGAATCAATCTTTTTTTTTGTGTCAGCAATATTTTCTTACTAGTCCCATTGACTATACATGCTCTTGTTGGTTCTTCTGCCACTTAATACTAATAGAGGTGAACTCCTCAGAACACAGGAGAACTTCATGCTAATCTCTGAGGGGCAGAACTGGTCATGAGACTGGGAACATTGCTGTCAGCAAAGGCAGCAATGAAAATGCTGTCTCTTATAAATAATCTGCCCGCTACTTGGATACTACTGAATCAGAAGAGCAAAGATAGTTGTAGGTAAGTTAACCAGACTTCATCCCATCTGAATGCAGTTGTCAGCTACAGGCTTATATGCTTTAAGGTACAATTGTAGCGTATGTAGGGATGGTACTTTTGTATGTGCTGTCTTACAGCTAGGATGTGAGCTGTTCTTAAAGGTGGAGTTCCACTATTCATATAGATAGAAGTGACGGACGTTAAGATGGTTTGCAGTGGTTTTTCATTCCCAAGGAACTTCTTCTTCATCTGAGACTTGTAAAGCACTATGGAAGTGCAGCACTGGGCAGTGTACCAAGCATGCATTTTGTCATAGTTACAAGAAAAGACAATTCTGGTTTCCTTTTGGTGGGAACAAGAGAATTGCTCAGCCAGTCTCTCTGAGTGTCTCAGTCAAAACTAGAGCTCCACTCCCCTTGCTCATATTTGCATTTTCTCAGTAATTTCACACAGCTTTAAATGTGGTTTCTAGCTTTAAGCTTCCAAGGCTTTTCTCTTCCCTTTCCTTCCCTTCCCTGCCAACAAAGAAAAAACCCACATAGCTCAAGCTTGGTGTTATTTGGGCTTTGTGTAAACATAGCTGTTACTTTTCTAAGAGTCAACTGTGAAGAAGAAAATCCTTGTGGTATGTTAAAGTTTCAAACTGCTTCTTGCTGATTTATTGTTATTGTGGAGACAGCTCAAAGGGAGCACTAATTCATCAGTTCCTTGTAAGCAGAGAGGAGGAAAAGAATAGGAGGAAGCGAGAAAAGGAGTGGAGGGGGAAAGAGTTGGGGGAAGAGAAAAGTCAAAACGTGGCAAAAAGTTAGGGGTGGGAAGGAAGATGAAGAGAAGCAGTTGGCTTTGACTGGGTGGTTTATGAGGTTCTGGAAAATAATAAAATGAGATGTAACCCTAGAGAGCAGTGGAATGGTCTGTTCCCTTGTTATTACTGTTGCCTTCACAAGCTATAAAACAATTCAGCCATGAGTGACTTCTCACTACCAGTTGGTGTACTGAAGTTGTTGCAATTGAGTTGCATGCTTAGGTTACAGTTGCCTTTGGTTAGAGCTAGTCTTTTTTTAGGTTTGCCTCATCTTACCTCACTTCAAGACCTCTTGGACATGAAGTCTCATTGATTTGCCCCAGGCTCCTTTCGCTGTGTGAGAGTTCAGACTAGCAAGAGAGCAAGGTGTATGGGTGAGAATTGGCTTAAGATCTGAAGTATTTTAAATGCAGGTGCCTATTGGATTACCTTCAGCTGGTAGTAAAGCTGCAGTCAGTACAGCCAGCAGCACTGCCAAAATAAGTCACATGGCCAGAAGTAGGTACCCACAGCCCATGACTATAATGGGAGCTTAGATAGCTGGAAAACATGCAAATATCTTCACTTTACTATGCTAATATGGAACAGCTCTTAACTGCATACAGAGCTGCCTTTCTTGGCTAATGAGTGCTAGCTGCATAGTCCTCACTTTACCCATGGTTTTGAGCATAAATTATGTTAACAAAGGTGGTGGCTACAAGATGCGGAATACTCTGTAAATCTAAAAACTTAGTAACCATCTGCCTTCTTTCAGTAGAATGAAGATCTGAAAGCATTCAGTCAGGAAAGAGTTCAACCGTTTCTGATTCTGTCTTCTGATAAACAAAAAAGCCAAGTCAACAGGATGTTGCTCCTTCATTCTGAATGCCTCCTGGTTGTTGCCAGCATCTGCTGAAATGCTTATTCATATCATTGTTCTTAAAAGGAATTGGGATACTGTTTTGTTATAGTCAACTGCCAGCGGGGAGGCAAGTTTTTCTTCTAAACTCTTATTCTTCTGGCCATGATGCTGATAAATTGTTTCAATTTGTGTTTGATCTCAGACTACTATCTCAATGATGCAGTCTTAGTTCTGGTTTGTTGAAACTTGGGGAGAAGGGGAACAGCAGTGTGTAGAGTGCCACTATTGATATGGAGAAAATCTTTTTCCTAAATACTGTGTGCAGCTGATTTTCTTGTCTCTAAAATACTCGGAGATTAAATGTTTCACCTGTTAATGATTTAATGGTCTTCTACATTTCGTCATGGTCTTAGTTGTTGCCACAACAATTCATAGATTGTCACTTGGTCTTGGCTGTAGTATACGAAGGCAGTGGCTGGCTCATTGCATTAAAATAGCATAGAAAACAGCTGGAGATTTGTAGGAGTTCTTAATGAGGGTCCAATGGGTTCATGACTATTAAAGCAAACAAATGAGATGGGCAGGCTCATCCTCTCCAGAGGCATGAATACAACACAAACATCTTACTGTTTCAGATCCAGGTGATGTACCTGTGCTATGGTGCCTATGGTTTTTTTCTAGTATAAGGGGGAGATTTTCCTGCTCAGGGTGGAGGAAGATGCTTTTAAAACACACATTGTCTTGGCTTAGCTGTTTCGCATGGCCTCGAGGCCTTGTCTCTAACTGTTGAGATAGTACCAAGCTGAGGGTCTGGGACTCCACTGCTGGGAGGTGGGATGATACAAGGACATCCTAACTCTGTCCTGAGGTGCTCTGCTGCCCCAGGACTCCTATAATGTCTTGGATAGCAAGCACAAGATAAATAAATTCTGAGCAACGTTTCTTAACACTACCACCTCTCTGCCCTTTTGTTTATGCTATCACTTTTGCAAAAGCTGTTTGGGATATTCAGTGTTGGGGGCATATTCCACTTCAGTTGTTGTAGTACTCTGACAAAATATGTGTCTGGGAACAGAGAGGGAGATCTTTTTTTCCTTTTACTTTTTTCCTCATTTCTGCTGTCTTCCTTCTCATCTTTTTTCTCTGTATTAAAATATCTTTTTTTCCCCCTCCACACCTTTGAATTTTCTAGCTCTTTCTGTTCTGTCCCCTGATCACAATTTCTTTCAGATGAAATCAAGTCACTTTTTTCTTTGAATTGTTTTCACCACTGTCTATGGGGTCTGAATAACAGCCACACCTGGTTTTAGGTTGCTGCTGTTTAGTAGTGCTTTGAGAAGCCACAGCAGCATCAGAACTGGTGACAAACAGGAATATGCAAGATCAGAAAATTCTTTGGCTCTGTCACATTCTGCAGAGGCTGTATTTTTCAGGATGATGGGATCTTGCACTCTGAGGCACTTCTGCATCTCAATTTGCATGTGACTGTCTTAGACAGAAGATAAGGTTCTGGCATATCTATTTGTAGTATTATTTAGAAGTTGAAGCTTTAAAAATGTTTTCTTTATTTGTCTCTGTAGTGTTTCTTCCTCTACACCCATCCATGCATTTGATAGGCAACACTTGATATACATGCATAGGTCTACAAGTTGTCCACTACCTTTCTAATATTTTAATAAAAAAAGACACTTTTCATGGTCTGTGCCATAATCAAACCAAGCTGTTAAAATTTTAATTATTTTATGCCTTATAATATGGTATCTAATTAGTCAGGAAAAGCAGGGGAAGAAAATTCTGTCAGCCAGTCTGTTTAGCAAAGACAATTTTATTTATTTGAACTTCCTTTAATCCAGTGACATGTCCCAGAAGCAGTCCAGTATGTTTTTGCACTCTGGGTGCCGTTGTTCAGTAGTACCTTTCACTAGCAACAAACAAGCTGATCTTTGTCATTTTTCTTGGGCGTTGTCAAGTCTGAAACCTTTATTTTTATATTTTATGTATATATTATATATGCATATGTATATGCATACTATATGTAAAATGTTTTGTTTGTCAGGAAGGTGAAACAAACAGTGGTTATTTGTGGAGTAGACCTAAGTCCCTGGAAAAGTCCATTTCAGTTTCAACTCCTCTCAGGAGGGAACCCGTTTTCCATGTGCTCTATGGACTAGGAGATTGAAGTTGCTGAGAGTGCTTTTAGCTTTTACGTGGTCTTCTATCTTTTCTGGGCCCTGGCCATAGCATAGCTTGAAGATAAGAACAGAAATGGTAAGCTTAAAGTTGGTGGGTAGCCAGAATAAGGAACAGAGGTCATAAAACCATAGAATACCCTGAGCTAGAAGGGACCCACAAGGATCATTGAGTCCAGCTCCTGGATCCACACAGAACCACTCAAAAATCAAACTATACGTCTGAGAGCATTGCCCAAATGCTTCTTGAACTCTGGCAGGCTCGGTGCTGTGAATGGGGGAGCCTGTTCCAGTGCCCGACCACCCTCCCAGTGAAGAACCTTTTCCTAACACCCAGCCTGAACCTCCCCTGTCACAGCTCCATGCCATTCCCTCGGGTCCTGTCGCTGTCACCAGAGAGAAGAGATCAACACCTGCCCCTCCACTCCCCTCGTGAGGAAGCTGCAGGCCGCCATGAGGCCTCCCCTCAGCCTCCTCTTCTCCGGGCTGAACAATCCAAGTGACCTCAGCTGCTCCTCATAAGCCTTGCCCTCTGGACCCTTCACCATCTTTGTAGCCCTTCTGTGGACATTTTCTAATAGTTTCATGTCTCTTATTGACATAGAACTATTGGAGAGTGTCCAAAGGTCATATATGAGGATTTCACAATACACTAAGCATTGACAAGATATTCTGTGATGTTTTGTACAAACTGGAGCTTTGTATGTGTTGAAAAGTTATGTCATAGTATATTGTTAAAAGGACAACTGGTGTCCACTGGACTTTCCTAGTTGATTGTGGATCAGATTTAAGAGTGAACCGTATGAGTTCAGTAGGCATTTGGCAGGATTTGAGCATAAGGAAGGTAGGCAACAAACCTTCAGAAGCTAGTCATCTCTAAACATCTATGCAAGTCCAGTCTTGTGTGTTAATTTGCCCTGATATCTAGCAGAGAGAATTCTCCTTCTTTACCTCCTGAGCAGTTTGTGAGGATGAAGATTCAGAGGCAGATAGTTAATGCAGTGGTAGACACCAGTAAGTAACTGGGACTGATAAGCGACGGCCACTAAGTCTGCATGCCAACTCTTATAAAATCTACCTCATGGATGAATTTATTCACTGTTGTTTTATGTAGAGACTCTTAAATGGCTGTATCAGAAAGCCATTGTGCAGTTACATAATGAAAACTGCCAGCGTTAGCGGAAAAAAAAACCACTTGCTAATTAGTCAATTCTGTCAAGTAGGTTTCCTCCATATTTCCCTAGCTATATAGTCCTACTGAGGATCCCTAGAAGAGCTTAGGATCAGAGAAAATGGCATCAAGCTCAAGCTCTGAGGGAGATGCAAGTTTGAGAACCCTTGCTGAACACCCTCAGCCACCAACCTCAATCATGTCAACTAGTCCCTGCTGCCTTGGAGACCTTTGTAGACAGCTGTCAGCTCACATGTGGTGAGCTACAGCTGTGGCTACCTAGGGAGGCTCAGAATTGTTTATGTCAGAGTCAAAATATTCACCTAACAGATGTGGCAGCCAGTGCTAGTTAGTGCCGTGTAATAGCATTTCTCCAGATGACTTCACTTCAGAAATGAGCTTTTTTTTTTTCCACAGAAGTAAAATATACAGAGAAACTGTACCATAGCAAATATGTTGAATTCATTCTAGGAAGAAGTGTAGCCTGGATTCTGTTAACTGGAGTTATTTTGACAAAGAAAGGCAACAGGAATGAGACCCAATTTTTAAATCCTATTTAAATCCTTTCCTTTGCCTTCTAAAAGAGCTGTTTTTCATCATGCCAGTAAACTCAGTTACAGATTAAGATGAAACCTTAAGGCAGGTGACTTTAAGTGTACATGACTAACTTTCTTAATTTAGGAATTAAACCCATCCCTGATGTAAAGCTGAAATTTAGATTCTGTTGGAAGCTCTATTTTGAGTCTTGTTGAAAAAGACCCACCAACTGAAGCACACAGTGCTGTTTTATTCAACCATATTTTCTAGTCACTTTTCTCACCTAGCTGGTTATGTATCTGAAGTGTTAACTTGATGCAATTGCAGCTTAACTTTACAGTACCATGAAATACTTGATTCAACAGTGCAATAAAAACTCATGTGGCTTTATAATTTCTCAAATGACTTGCATGGAAGAAAATGTTGCATTATCCTTGCTTTCACAGAATTTTTCACAGAAGTTTACACATTTTTTTCACTGTTTTCAGCAACTTTTTGAAGCTTGGAAAGAAGAAATTGTTCTGCTTTTGGCTTATCAAAGATCACATCTTGCTTTTTTTTTACTTAACAATGTAATCTGCGTAGGTTGGCCAAAACCTAAACTGGATTCCTGATCTGTAATCCCTTATCTTCACTGAAGTCATTAACTGTTTTGCAGAAATAATGAAAGGTTTGTTTCCTTTCTATACCCATCTTACAGAATACACAACAGTCACATTTCAGGTATATTAACATGTTGTTACAGGAAGAAGACTTCAGTCATTTCCATGTGTTTATGCAGTGGCTCCTCTTTTCTGTGGGCATGTACACGGCTGCAGAATTAATCAGGTTGCTGACTATTTATGAAAAGAAAGCTCTGAATAAAAGATTACGTCAGCTGTTTCTTGTCATTCCTATTCCCATTTTTTTGGGATGATGTAGTAGAAAAATGATGTGCTGCATTACCATATTTTACAGATTCAGTTTTACAAGATATGGACCACACTCTGCGGAAATGTAAATGAGACTGACCGTGACTGCAGTAGAGTTTGGTCTGAACTGAAGACTATCTTCTGTTCCTGTTTTCTAAGTCTAATAAGTCTGACTTGGTACATTTGTTACCAAGACCTGCGGAGTAGCATGTACTGAGTTTGGTAATCCACACTCAGTTTGTAACAACCTAAGTATTAATTGGGGTAAGGCTTGTTCAGGAGTTGAACTGGACTGTAGTTATACCTTTACTAGCTAGATTTCATAGGGCCTACTAGCAGATACTCAAAACTGTCTATTGGCTGGTGCTGTAACTGGTGTTCTTCAGCACAGAGACACTTCAGTGTATATTTTTCAGTGTTTTGTTCCTCTACAGCTCCTTTTAGTTGCTTGCTTTCTCCTAGCTGTTACTTTACATTCCCTGTGAAGCACTGCACATCACTAGAAAGCATGACAATACAATCTGAAGCCATAAATGACATGTTTATGGAACATTAGGAGTCTTTATCTGATTTTGACTGAAGGTGATTTTTCTTCTGCTCTTGTGACTTTTTTTTACCAAAAAAAAAAAAAATTATGCATCATGATATAAACACAGAAGCCTGTTATTTAGTTACAACAGTGTGCCAGGTGATCATGAAGCAAGATCCAGTCTCTTGGTTTGGAAAGCTTCATTTCCTGTGCGTTTCTTTACATGGATGTCCAGAAGAGATGCTCCACTGGAGCATGGTAGCTTTCCATGTATGTTTTCCAATGCTAAGTGGCAGGTTTCTTGATCCTTAATTTAATGCTACCAGTGACAACAGTATTTTTTCCCCCTTGCAAATGGATGTAAGACTTCATTATTAAAATCAAAGACTATTTTAACATAGATTTAGTAAGTAATTGAGGTTGTAATGGATGTGCATGCATATAAGGCTGCTGTAGGCTTAAGTCAAAGGTGTGAAGCATTATGATGCTATCTTTTGCTTTTGTCACTTTATTGGAAAAGTGACAAACCAAAAATAGACTAATATGGTGACCTGGAGCTTGTTTTCTATGACAGCATGGGGCAGAAGTTCTTGTAAGTGGCTTGGGAATCAACTAAGCACTTTTTTTTTTAAACATGCCCCCGTGAACAAAGGGACGTAATCAGCCTCAGCTGCATGTATTCCTGTCTCAGCAGTAGCTGTTTGGCAAGAAGGATGAGCAGGAAGAAGCCTGTGCTTTGCTGCCATTTAATGCTGTGGTCAGGTTTTTGCATTCTGTTATCACCATGGCTGAGTTCAAATCATGCCAACTCTATTGGGCAGCCAATTTTGGCTGGCCTGCAGGATGCCAACTTGAAAGAAGTTGCACTTTGTTTCACTCTTGCCTTGCCAGAGAAGACAAAAGAAATGTTTCCCATTAAGATATTACTGCAGTGCAGTTGTGCTGCAAAAAATGAAATTTTCACAGTGATACCAGTAAGCGTCTGTCAAAAGTCCTAGGGAACAGGGAATAAGTGTAAGACTTGGAGCTGAAAGGTTAGTATTTTCCCCTGTATCATCACTTAATGACAGACGTCGAATATACCTAAGGCTTCTTTTTGGCTGGATTTCATCGTATCAGTATATTTGGCAAGCTTTTAGACTGAATTGTCAGATTTTACATCTTTGCCGTAAAGCTTACTAGTACTTTGTTCTGCCTGACATACACAAGTGCATCCGTAACTTACATTTATCTCTCTTCATTGTTCATCTGTGGGTTTCATCTGCTTACTGCCATAAGCAACAGATGTGCAATAAACTGGGCAGGAATGGCAAAGGACATTCAAGCTAATAGAAAACAGTCAGGTTGAGCGTGTTTGATCATTGCTTCTCAAATACCTCACGAGTCTTTCTGTAAATGTCAGATGTACCAGAGCTGGGAAGAAGAAAATTTTTAGCTGATATTGTGTTAAATGAAAAAGTAGTGGGAATTGACAGTAAAACAGCAGCCTAATGGCCTCCAAAATCTTGGGCTTTAATTTGTGTCACAATGTCAGACTTTCATGCTGAAGTCTCAGAAAGGACAGCACAGTGCTATTCTTATTTTGTGACTTGGAGGCATTATTTGTGTGCTGTTCTGCAGGGCTATTTCATCTGTTTCCTTCAAATCTGTGGAGTTTGTGTGGGGGTTTTCAGAGAAAGTGGTCCAGAACATCCCTGGAAATGGGGTTGTTTAATCTTTCCTGTCTTCCCCCTTTCTCCCCCTGATAGCTGCACTAGAAAGAAATGTGATTAGGCTCTGCTTTTTTGGAGTCCTTGATACAGCTTTTAAACGGCATCTTCCAATGGATTAGACTGAATGGAGGGCTAATGTAAAATCTTCACTTTGTTTCAGAGAACTTAGAGACCTTGGTGGAGTCATGCCCACAATGAATTTAGTATCAAAGGCTCAGACGCTTGAACTCTCCATGTGATTTGTTTGGGGGCAAACAAATTTTTTGCTTGAACATCTGCCTAAATCTCATCTAAAAGACACAAAAATCATATTTGTTGCAGTTCTGGAGGACTTAGGAAGTTCACAGATAGTAGGGCTTAGCTATTGCAGTTCATGCAAGCCCCAGTGGTGGTGGTGGGAGCTGTGATCGTAGTTGGGGTACTGTAACCCCCCTGTGTGGGGAGAGGTGAGGAACAAGCTAATTTTGGGAAAGGAGGTGGCAAGATAACGTGGACCTCCTAGCAGTCTTTGGATGTGTATTTCCCACTTCTGGAAGGTCAGTGACACTGTGACAATACAATACTAGTAAATATGGCATTAAGATTGGATATACTACGTAAGTTGCCCTAGTTGTTTGGAGGAGTGTGGGTTTTTTTGTTTTGCTTTTTCTCACTCATATGTGTAACTTGTAATTTAGCTTTCCTTTTTGTGATAATACATTTGGTACATGTGAAATTATTTTCTTTCTCCTTAGTCATTTGACAACTCTCCATCTGGGCCCTGAAGCCTAGGATAAAGATGCTCTGCATAGTCCTATCCTATTGCTGTCTTGAGGGTGATATAAAAGTATTAGAGCCTCTTTTTACAGCTCATTTTTTGTGTTCTTATTTGTCCCAGTTGTTTGCTGCTGCAACAAAGCTGTGCTTTCGGCATAGAGCAAGGGTTGAGAGAGGACTGCAGGCAAAGAAACACTGAGGATGCTCAGAATATCCATCATTCTTTCTAAAATTAACTTTGCAAACTGCTCAATCTGTCATGCTCTTAGGAACAAAAATATCTGGCTCCGTGAGCTGCAATACCATCAGACTGGAAAAGGGTCATAATAGGTGCTTGGCTTATGGAGGAGACTTTGCAAATCTTGCCTGAGTAGCTGGAGGAAAGCGGGGGGTGTGGGTAAGGAATGTATTTTAAATAATGGGTGATCAATGTCGGTGAAAGCAAGCTAATAACTAGTACTGAAAATAACAAGAATTGGGTGTGAGACTGTGTATGTAATATCAGAGACAAGTCTGTGACCTGAGGATGTGTCCTGCTTGTTCTTTTTATATTTTTGTCAGTGCATTGCATAGCTTTTTCCTTCTGCTTACTACATGCATGTTATGTTAGGCAGGGTATGTATAGCCTACTGCAAGCCCCGACACTGCCCAATTAACTGTAGCTATCTATATTTTTTTTTTTTTCCAAATAGCTAGCAGGCAGCGACTGACAATGGGGTTTGCAGTGGCAGAAAAGTGCAGAGTATGGAGTATCTTGACTTTTGTTCTGTTTTCCAGACTGCTCTGCAATGACTACAGCAAGATATAGGCCTACCTGGGACTTGGTACTCGACCCATTAGTGTCCTGCAAGCTCTGCCTTGGTGAATATCCTGTGGAGCAGATGACAACAATAGCACAATGCCAATGCATCTTCTGTACCCTGGTGAGTTTGCTGTTTTTTTATTAGGCGTAGAAAACGATGCACAATTCTTAACTGCAGAGATTTTGTGTTTCTGCTGAGTGGGTTTCACCCTGAAGTGTTGATGCTGCACTGAGCATGATACTGTTGCTACGTGCTTGACATAAATACTAGCAAATAAACTTTTCTGTTTTCCTGTTTAAAATAATAATAATAATAAAAAGACAGTGCTTTAGTATACTGCTGTATACAGACATGTACTTAGCCAGGTAGCCAGGTTATTCACATTTCCTTTGCCCTCTTATCTATCTGTGCCTTGGATATTTTTATTTTTTTGTAACAAAGCCACGAGCTTGCTTGTTACTAGAAAAGTATCTAATATATTATCAATTTTAAATTCATTATATAATATTGTAATTGCATAACAGGGTTTTTTAACTACTATATTGCACAAATGCATGCTTGCAATAATAGGAATCTCTTCTTTTAAGTAGAAAACACTAGTGAACACAAGTATAATGTGTAGAAAGGATCATCCTTGCAGTAAATTGGTATTGCTAGTTTATAAACAGAGAAACAAAAGTAATAAGTAGTTCTATTCCTAATCCTAATGATGATTTGGAATGAAAAAGCTACATCGTTTAGTTTTGCAATGGCTGCAAGTACACCAAAAATCTTGTAATGATTCAGCAGTGGAAAAATTGCAGTAATACCAGTAAGAACATAATTTTTAAGATACATCATAATCAAAGACCTTAAGTGTCATAAACTCTTGAGAAGCTATAGGTTCAGACATGGGATCAGGTGATTTTTAGTTTGAAAGTCCTTTTTAACAGAGTTTAATGTTGGCGTAAGGATTTTTAAGTGATCTTTCTTTTATTTTTTTCTAGAAATATTACCTGTTTTTTCAAAATATATTTTTTTCTGATGGTTATTGAGAAGATATAGGCGGTTACCAACAAAACAGCTCCTTTTTGTTGCTGTCTGAAGACAACAAAAAAAAGCAGTGCAAATAGCTCAGTTTCCGATAACATGTAATATTCCAAAAAAGTCCAAGTTGTCACAAACAACTTTAACATTGATGTTCCATGGGAAAAGAGATGGTGAATACACAGGCAGGTAAATAGGTAGTCTGTTGCAAACACTGTGTCCGTCCAATTAAAAAGTATTGCTTCGTTATGCACTTTGAAAGGAATGTTTATTCAAGCATGCAGAAGTATATAAAATAATAGGCTTCATGAAAAACGGAATAACACGCTTCATGAAAACTGCTCTTTACTGCACAATGGGTAGTTCTGGTATTAAAGATGAGTTTCCTGTGTCTCTCCATGTTGCCTGGATGTAGAGAATACTTTAATTTTATTTTTTCAGTAACCCTTACGTGGTAGTTGAAAGGCTGCATTACCAGATGCCTTTTCCTCCCCACCTTGTTCCTTCTGATGTTCGCTGCCATCCCTTACCTTCCATTTCTTCTTGATGAAACATGCTTACTTACTCTTACTGTCGTTTCAAAAGATATAACCTGTTACAGGTACTAAAGATGATAAAGATGTAACCTTCACCAATAACCTCTTCTTAGGACCTGGTATAAGTAAGCTTACCATGGGGACATTAGATTCATGTGTCCACCTCTGTTCAGCTGGAATCATCAGTCCATTTTTAACATCCGTATTTGATTTTCTTGAATAGTTCATTCAGCTTTGACCTCTTTAGGAGAACCAACACATCTTGTCTGCCTTGGGATTTGGGTGAGCTACACTATGGTGACATTCGAGTGCCCTGAAAAACTTACTTGCCCTGAAGTTTTCCTCTGAAGTAATATGAAAGTAAAATTACCCTTTCTTTCATTGATTGGAGGTGGGGAAGGAAATAAGAATCAATCCCAACCATTTGAAGGTGGCAGACTAAATCTGTGGCAGCTCAGGGATTCAGCATGACTGAAACCTAAGGCCTCAATCTCTGCCTTGCGGGCAGCCTACAGGTTAATAAGTTGCCTAAGAAAATCTTCCCATAAGAAGTCAGGCCAAAGTCTGTTTAACTCATGGTTTTCATGGTTTTGGCTGGGAGAGAGTTAATTTTCTTCATAGAGGCTCACACAATGCTGTGTTTTGGATTTTTGATGAAAATAGTGATGATGGTTTTGGTTGTTGCAGAGCAGTGCTTATGCAGAGCCAAGGACTTCTCTGCTTCTCGTGCTGCCCTGCCAGCGATGAGGCTGGGGGTGCAGAAGGAGCTGGGAGGGGACAGGACCAGGACAGCTGACCCAGACTGACCAAAGGGTTGTCCCATACCATGTGGTGTCATGGTCAGCAATAAAAGCTGGGGGAAAGAAGGAGGAAGGGGGGGACATTGGGAGTGATGGCGTTTGTCTTCCCAAGAAACCATTACGCGTGATGAGCCCTGCTTTCCTGGCAGTGGCTGAACACCTGCCTGCCCGTGGGAAGCAGCAAATGAATTCCTTGTTTTGCTTTGCTTGCACACGTGGCTTTTGCTTTACCTAGTGAGCTGTCTTTATCTCAACCCATGAGTTCTGGCACTTTTACCTTTCTGATTCTCTCCCCATCCCACCTGGGGAGAGCGAGCGGGTGGCTGTGTGGTGCTGAGCTCTCTGCTCGGGTTAAACCACAACAATAGTGAAAGATGAGTTTGACAGCTCTGCATGGTTGCCTCCAGTGGAGTTCTTCCATGTTTTTGGAAACTTGATGTTTCTGGAAATCATCATTGCAGTTCTCAGTATGAATGGTGTTTTGTAAACAGCCAAATTAGTTATCAAAAACCAACAGGAAAAAATCCTTTTGGATTAAGACTTTGGATGGAGTCTACATACAGTGGATTCAGTACATTATACTAAGACAAGCAGAAATACAACTGGAGAGAGATTTGACCTGCAGGGTTTTGGTCTTGATGGATCAAATATATATATCTTTGAGATATATTAAATATCTATATTATTATATAGATATATAATCTTTGTTCTGGCTTCTTTCTTTTATATAAAAGAATGGAGTTAAATGGTGACTTCTGCAGTGATTTGAAGGAGGAAAAAAGAAAAAGAGATGTCAGTTAAAAGTATGAAAACTATTTTTTGCCACAGCTCTTGCTCCTGGAGCTAGCCCTTCAGTCTAAATTTCAGCAAGCTGAGATGGTGTTAGTATGTATTACAAAGACATCTTTCAAGTGCAGTGCTACTGGTATGTAGGCAGAATTCAGATCACCTTGCAGATTTCTCAATCCTATAATATTTCTGTCTGCAAGTCTTCACTCCTTTATAACCATGGAAGTGCTGTGGTAAAGATCTCATGAAGGATTGTCTCTTCCCAACAATTATACAATAACACAAAATTGCTATTCAGAAAGATAGAATGGGGGCACTGTTTCCTTCTGCTCTCTGGCAGAGCTGTGCATGGATTGAATAGAGCAGACTGCTGCTCCTCTGCTGATAAGACATAGAAGCTACAATTTCCCGTCGTATTACTTTGTCAGTTGTGGCTATTAGTACAGTACTCCATTATGTTTTTTATTGTTATGATTGTTAATGCACATACAGTGCTGTGAGCTCTCTCAGGTTTTGTACATCTCATCCATTAGGAATATATCTGTTGTTGGACTGCTCAATGTACCAGAGGAACAAAAGTCTAGAGAGCAGAAAGGAAAACAAGCTATCTGCTGTTGTGTTTTTTTTTTTTTCTGAGTATTGTCAAGGGACAAACTAATATCTCTGTCCTCTTGGAATCATGTCAACAATAGGGGAAATCTTAAGTGTGCTTTTCAAATTTTGGTCTGATATGCTTCAATGTCTTGCTTTTTAGTAAGAAAAAGTGACTTAAAAATTAGCACACAGCAGGTAGCCTTAAATTTCAAGACAGGATGTCTCTTAGCAGTTGCTTGCCCCAGGAGAAATAATTGATTTTTCATGTTTTGCTTAGAAAGCTTTCATGATGACACCCATCTCCTTATGGAAGGAAATGGAGAGTAAAGCAAACACAATCACTTGTTGTTGTTGTTGTTAAATTTATTTTGTATTAATTTCTGTATCAAAATCCTGTAGTTATTATGTAGCATTCCACTACTTTCTTGGGGGAAGAAGAAGAGCAAGTTTAGTCCACTGGATGCATGAAGTTCTGACCATTTTATAACCTACAATGAAATTCTCATGGGTCTTAAAGGGCAGGATGTTCCCTTGATGTGTTACCAGTTGTATGTGTACTCAAGTTGCAACAGGTTTTGTTCTAGTTAATCAGTTAGCTACTGAGATCTGTTCTGTTTCCAGATTGTGTATATGTATGTGCATATATGTATAATTTAAATGTGTTTTATATTTATATATAATACTGAGTAATGTGTTGCAAGTACAGTGATGCCACTACTTTCTCAAGCCAGGCTAAGGTGCTCTTGACATCAGATTGTTCAGTTCCATTCAGAACTTTATACAGTGCTGATCATTCTGGTACCAATGGATTCATTGCTTACATTTCTCAAAAAAAAAAAAAGGCAGTCCAGGGAAACAAATATCTAGAAGAAATATGAAGTCTTTGAGAGAACTTACCTTTATTGATGGAGAAATCTATTTTGGTCACTCATCTACAGTCTATCTTGCTACCAATGGAAAGGAGGAGTGCTATTCAGATGTGAGATAGAAGTCCTACCTACAGTTAGAAAATAAATCAACAAAACCTATGTTAAGACCTACCTTTTGCTGCCTGTTAGTAATTTTTTGTTGGCCAGCTGTAGATATGTATATTAGCTTTGCTGTATTAGAAATTAACATTGCTATGCCAATTTTATCTGTTAGTGGATACTGATTCTTATCCAAAGGCTCTACCTTAAGCCCTTGAGACAGCTGGCTCATCTTCCCTGGTCCTTTAGATGTCCCCTTGAGTTTGGTTTAATTGATTTGAGTCTTTATCTAAGCGTATTCTATCTTGAGTAGCGTGGCAGTGGGATAGTGATGGACTCTCCTGCTATCACTAGTCCCCTTTAACCAGGATTACTGTATCTGCCTAATCACGACTGTCTGTACACATCTGCTTAATTCCAGTCATTTCCCTAATTGGGCTTCATCATAGGATGAAGACCTGAACAGAAGGGAAGACCTTGCGATCAGCAAGACAAATGTTATTAACCTGCCTGTAACTGGCAGCAGGCTATTTTTTTTCTTATTGCAATTGACTGGAGGCACGTAGAGCTTTGCTGGAAAGACAGTAAAAAGCAAGGTTTACTTAATGCTCTCCCTCACTCCAAATGAGGCAGCTTCTGCTTTCCCCAGGGCAAGGGAGACACCAGAAGCAGGGTGGATGGGAGCACGGCTGTCTTCCTCGTCTAGCCAAGAGGAACTGCCCTGCTCACTTTGAAACAGGAGGGAGGGGGAAACAAATGGCTTATGAGGTTTTTGTAGAGCTCTGGGTAGGTTTTCAACAGCTGTGATGTTTTCCTGTTTCCCACTAGCTTCTGGCAAAGCTTAGAGTTTGCTGCTTGTTCTCACTTCCCCCAAACTTTAACAGAGAACTGATACCTTTCTTGACACATGATGTGTCAGTAGAGGCTTCATGGTTAGGGGTCACTATGTGTTTGCATAGCGATTCACATGGCAGTCCAGGTTCTGACTCACAGGTTCTATGATGACAAAACTCCCTGCTTTAATAATAAACTGGCCTGTTTGCAGAGTAATTAACGTACAGTTGGGAACTTCAGAACCCTGAGTGAAAGCTGGGCTTGATCCAGAGCCTTCAGTTCTCTTCTCCCCAGTGTGGTGTTACTAAATGAGATAAACATTAGTTGTCTTCATCAAGATGTTGTGAAAACTAGTTCTTTATTGTTCGGTTATTGCTTTGCATGTGAAAGTGAAAGGTTCTTTGTTTGCTGCAGGTGTATTGTCCTCCCACTCAAAAATATTCTATTATGAAATTAAAATAAAAACCACAAAAATTCCTCATAAAATCATGTAAGGAAGATTGTTTTGTGTTGTTTTATGTGTGTATATATATATGTGTGTGTATATATATATAAAGGTATATATGCAAGCCCATTCAAAAAAAAAAAGAAAGTTCAAAGCATAGGCAGCTGTAAGTTTTCATTGCCTTCCCTTTCTTGATTAATATATCTACCTGGAGATGCACACTTGTTTTTCAGGTTTATTTAGTTCCTGCTGCTTTGGTCCTGCTAGAGATCTTCCCCAGCCATCAATTGCTGTGCCTCAAAGAATATTAGGCTTATTCTAACAACATTTCGCATGCTGAAGAAGTCAGCAAGGCTCCTTTTTAAGGCATGTTCCTCACTGAAGATACCTACATCTTGATACATTTCTTCTTGCCTCACCTTCATCATTTGTTGACTGATGGCCGTAAGGTGACACTTCCCTGTACTCAAACTGGCACAATTGTACTCTGAGGCAGAGGGATGCTGCTCCCCTTCCTTAACATGAATATTCTTCTTTGAATTGCTTGCATCATTTGAGAAGTATGTGCCAGTGACTGCTGTGATATCGGGGTGTACTGTCAGAAAGTATTTGGGTAGAGGCAGAGCTAAAGCAGCAAAGTCCTGCTGTCCACAGGATAAATCAACAGCACTGACCACAGTGGCACTTGTACCAGGTGAGTCTCTGCTCTGGGTTGGCTGCTGACCGTTTCCCAGTCTGAGATCTACCAGCTGATGGGAGCACAAGGATTTTTGGACAACACCAGCTTTTATAGCTGAGGGAAGGATGCTCAGATGGTTTGTTCAGAGACATGGAAGCACACAGGTTTCATGTATCTTCTACAGCCAAGCCACTATTTGGCCACCATCCATGGGCAAGAAGATGTGACTGGATTTAAGCTGAGAATATAGGCTATAGCAGGGCTGCAGAGCAGGTGGGACAGTCTTTAAAAACTGACAATGCTGAGGTAGAAACAGATGCGTACCCTTTGTAATCTGAACAAAAAAGAGGCCAAGTGTGCAGCAAATAGAGTCAAGAACCCTACCAAACAGAGCTGTTCAAATTACTTTCTACTTTGGTGATAAATGTTTATTGTCTGTGCTGTTACCACCTCTGGTCCTGGCCAAGGTCCCTTTCTCAGTGCATGCCTCCTTGCTCACTGCATAGGAGGCCAAATTTGGGCACTAGATATTTCCTTGATGCAGAGCTCTGGAGAGCCTTGTAGGCTTTTGTATTAGAGTGAAATTTTGTGTGCCTTTGTAGCATGGTTTTTGCCTCAGGAGCGAAAGAAAGGATATAAAGTGTAACCCTGTGTAAGAATAATCTTATTGCTTTCAGATAATAGATTTGAAGTACTGCATATCAAGATAAGTGACTGTTTTTTCATATGATTTATTAAGGATGATGAATCAGCTGCAAGATTAATAAAAAATGGGATTTTGGTAGTCAAGATTTCTTTGGAAGTAAATTCTTGCCTCTGAGAAAATGTCTAGGGAAGTGGAAATGATCTATTGAAGTTCAAAGTAGAATGACAAATATTAAATGTCTGTCTAATGTACATCTGTCTCAGATCTAGGTGGCTTGTGAGGTTGCACATAGTTTGTGTTCTTGGATTTGGTCAGTAATAGCTGACAGTATATCTAATAAAAAGAAAAAAATCACTCCCACCATTGTGTGTATGTCTCAGATAGTTGTGATTTCGTGTGCATAGCTATTTTCCAGTAAATCACTTGTCAACCATATAGGATTAAGGTGATACTAAAAGGCCAAACTGTAGATTTGCAATGGAGAATTGTGCAAAAGGGAGCAGCAGCAGTGCAAGAGTATTTTGAAGCTGAGCCTGTAATTAAATAAGAGTAGAGTTGAGCAGGATTATAACTACTGCTTTACACAAAAACGACCACATAGGTTGGGAAGAAGCTTAAAAGCGCTCCAAGAAACCTACCATTTTTTTCTTCTCACACATTTTCTAAGTATACTACTGAAATTTGGCAAAGTATTTTTCTCTTTCCATGAAGCACTAAGATTGAAAGTGTGTTTGTCTCAGCATCAGACAACCATTCTTGTTGCATTTAGAAGCATCTACAGAAATATTAAGGTAGCATATAGCAGTAATATACGGCTACAGGAATTCCTGCTTTTCAGGAATGTGGAAGCCTCAGGCTCAAACCTTATGCTATTATCCTTCTCTCCTCTTCAGAGAATATTCCAGCTGTAGGCTTTTGTTTATTTTAGAGAAGTTTTTCCTCTTGGAACTGTTCAGTTTTGCTTTCTAGAAAGACTCTCCCTGAAGAGACACATTGTCTAAATAGAAAAGCTCTCCAGTCTGGAGTGCATTCCCTGTTTGGGCTAAAGGGAAGGGTGGCATTATTCCAAGGGTATTGGCCTACATCTGACACTTGGACACCCAAATTCATCTTTCTGCTTTGTGGTGAAAGACGATCACTCATTCACTCGTATACACTCTCCCTCCCTCTCTCCAGCAGAGGTTATTGCACACTGCGTCACAATTTACTATTCTAATCCAAAGCTAAAAACTAGCATCACATTACCCCCAAAGACTTGCACTGTGTCTACCAGTATAAATACCTATTCACCAGACAGACTGTGGAATTAGTTTAGTGGAATTAGCACAGAGCATAATACCAAGGTTATTCCACTGGTATCTTCTTTTGGTGGAAGATAGCACCTTCTCAGTATTCATCTCTGAGCAATGTAAAGAAAAAATCCTGGGATGCAGAACATAAAAACATTATAAAATACTATCAAAAGTAATTGTTGCAGTATATTTTCTCATATTTCTTATTTATCATTGTACCTTCATCACATGGATTCTAAATTTTGGTTTAGTATCTTTTTAGCACAAAAAGATTTGTAGCTACAAAACAGTACTAAATAAATGCTTCTCACTCAGTGTCTTTTCATATTTCTTTCTTTCCCATAAAGTTAGGCCAAAAGGAGTGATTACATTCATCTAGCCTGAAGTCATTTGTAATGTAAACCATTAAATGCCAGCCAGCATTTCCTGTCCCTTCCTTTGGTTGAATACAAGTTTATATAAATATATAAATGTGTGTGCATATGTATTTATAAAAGTTCATCTAATCCTCTTTCAAAAATGATATAGAATTTGCTCTACTCTTAGTAATTTGTTCTAAATGTTAATAATCATCTTACTTGGAAACATTTTGTTGTTCAGAAAGAACTTTCTTCCCTGTGTTTTTTTTCAATTTCCCCTCTTTGCATTGAAAGCTAGGACCACTAATATTACAATCAGAATTTGTTTAAAAAAATAATAATTTCCTGTGTTGAAGAAAGCATTTCAGCCCTTACTTGTGTCCCTGAAATAGGATGTGAAACTTAGTGATTGTCTGCCCAACGTGAAGAATTATTTTCCTGGCTAATATCTGTGCAAAAGAGCAAGTACTTTTGTCCAGCTTGACTTGAATATTCATCTTTACGACATGCTTTGCAAGAAATTTTTTTTTTTTGAATATAGTGTATGCTAGATTTCTTTCCTTTTATTTCTTTTTTTTTCCCCTGTCAATTTTATCAGTAGAACTTGGTGGTTGTTGGGTTTGTTTTATTTTTAATGTTTTACCAATACCAGCACACAATGACTTTTATGAAGCCCACATTTCGTTTTGGGATGGGCCATGACTTCGTGCCAGCACTAGCATATGTTTAAAGCTTTAAAAAAACAAAACAAATTATATGGGGATAATGTGCTTGGCTCTGCAGTCCTGTCATGCTTTTTGGCCTTTCCAAATCCATTGACTTATTTATAAAATTTCCCATATGACTTGGCACTTGCATCTGCAGCATTAGTGGTCAGAAATCTGTATTTCAAGAAAATCCACCTAGCAGCTGTTAAGAAAACAATACAGGATAATATTTTTGCGTGCCTAACTCTCAAATAAAAAAAAAAGACATCTCAAAAAGACATTTCACGTCTCCTGCAATATTAGCAATAAAGTGTTCTTAATAGTAAACTTGTTATAACTTTTCAAAAAAGTATGCTCTTCTATCTTAAAAAAAAAAAAAAAAATTCACCAAATATATTTTTGAAAGTTTCTAATTACATGCATTCTGTATTGCAAACTTACCTTAGAGACCAAGCGAACATATTTTTTAAGCCAGAGCAGACAGTAGACAAATGTTGCCCCATGTGGAAACAATGAAATGTAGGATTCCTTCTTACAAATTCTGGTGGTTTTAGTTTGGTTTTGGGTGTCAGAAGAAACAAGTCAAAGTATCTTCATCAGAAATAGGCATAATTGTTGCTGGTATTGTCCTAAAAGAAAATGAAAATCCAGACATTTCAATCCTTTACGTTGAGATTTTGCTGTGTGAAGTTTTGTTAAATACAGCAGAGTGAAAATATGTGTTGATGTTTGGAGGTTAGGCAAAAAGTAACAGTTTTGATTCTCATAGTGTACTTTGGTCTTTATAGTGTTAGACAAAGAGATGTTCGGCTCTAAAGCAACAGCACATCAATGGTCATTGTGGTTCTACCTTTTTGAGCAGTCCAGTCCTTGATACAGACCTTGTACAACGGTTAGAAGTACAATTCATCCTGCAGAGCCTTAAATATCAGGCTATGCTTGGCAGCTACAGAAGGGAAGTTGTTCCTTTATTAGCCATCTATCCCTGAGACAAAGAAAAATAAAGCATTCAGTAGTCATATCAGAAGCTCATAGTGAAACTACTCCTGAGTTGGGCTCTCTTTGGTCCTTGTGAGAATGGATCTGGGACAAAACTCCTCTAATGCATGTGTTCCTGCCCTTTGTTGTGGGAGCAGCAAATGACAGGAGGATTCTTGGATAACCAGGTGAAAGAAAGTCATCCAGACACCAGCTAGTAGGAAGGGACAACAGTGATGTGCAGGAAGAGAACAGAGCAGGGACACACAAGGAGTGTGCAAGCACAGGGAAAAATACAGATGTAATGCTCAGGGGAGCTAACCAGTCTGCTCTGACTAATCTTATGCTGTTTGGCAGCAACTGGGGCATGCGATGTGTCTTGACCTGCAGTTTAAAATATGTTGTGCAGTGGTTTGCGTTCTTTTGTCTGAGGGAAATTGCAAAAGTTATATGGTAATGTTTTCATGGGGTTCCTTGTCTAACATTTATATATGATGGTATAGTGCAAGCTTATTTTAATTTTAAAATATGCAAACTTGTAAAATGAACGTAAAGGTATAGATCTGTATAGTTAAGGAACCAAAATAACCTTAGCAGTTTCCTGGAGTATCATCATAGAATAATTATTCTTTTTCTCCCCTGAGTCATTTGGTATGTTTACAGTACGTATGCTGGACAGAAATGTAAGCCACTACAATTGTCTGTTTGTTGCAACTGCATTGTAAAACACAGTAGTTTGACTAACGACTGTTATAAACAGACATGATTTACTTCTGTATTAGAAAAGGAGTGGGAGCACACACATCATTTGTTTCTGCAGCCCTCGTAATGACTAAAAGCACACTTGATCCTGTCTTTGTGCTGGCTAGGCATGACTTTGTTATTCCAGGTGAAGATCATGAGAGTACAGAAAAGGAGTACAAAACTGAATGCAAAAGAGACATTTTTATGACCTACTTAATTCAATCTAAAGAGTTATTTTTTGTGAAATAGCAAGTCTTATTCTGGCTTCATCATGTCAAGCTATATACATAAACGTACAGAATGACTGCCAGTTTTTAGCAGGTTTAGAGTATCCCCAAGTGTAACTCAAATATTTAGTTCCTTAATTACTGAAATACAAAGTTTTTTTTTTTTTAAGAAGGAAAGAAGTAGAATTGAGTAAAAGTATTGCTTCAAATACAAGTAACTCTCCATTGACACGTCCGTTAAATGAAGGCTAAGGATGCATATTAGCTTTATAAGAGCCAATGTACAAAAGAAAGGATATCTTGCCCCCTTTTCCCTATCTCAACCGTTACATTCCTATTTTCAGCTTCTGTTTTCTGTGAGAAATGTTATGTAATGCAGTCCATTTTAAAAGTTGTCTTGGGTAATTTACACTTGCACATTTTTTGATCATCCTATACAATACTTTATTGCCTTAAAGGGAAGACTATTTGGATACTTTTTCCCAATATGGGACCCTAAAAGTGGCATAGAAAATGAACAACAATTTATTTGTCACTTTTTTATAGATATTTGTCTTTTAATGAATTTTGCATTGTGTAACTGGGCATCTAATCCTACTCTGTTGTTCTGCTTGCATACTGGTGTATTTCTAGTTCTGCAGCCAACTTAAAATTTTTGCTGCAAGTGGCACATCTTGTGTCCACTTTCAAGCCACAGGTAGCCTGTGCTTCAAACTCCCTTGCAACCACTCTGGATTACCCCTTCTCTACCTGAGAAATCTCTGGAGTGGGAAAGTCTTGAGTGGAAAGAATGCTTAATCATCTACCGAATTTACAATGCTACTTCTTGGCCTCAAGGCAGCATCTGTATTCCCAGAAAGTATAGCACCTTACCTGGGCTGGTTTTGAGGGTACAAGGGCCAGTGCCATGTCAGTGGAAGAGGAAGGCATCGAACACTGCTTGTGGTAGGGATGAACTGTGTCATTCCTTGGAAGATGTAAGGAAAAAGAAACAAATCGAATGAGCTTTGGCGATGCTCCTAAACAGGCTGAGGAAGAGAATTAACCACATTAATGATTAATGATAGCAAAGCTCATTCAGCTCGAAAAGTACTTTCTGTAAGTGCTAAGTGCTGGCATTAAAAATGTATGCACTTTCACTTTAATCCACACTTGGCGTCTGCAAATGGAGGCTAAAGGGAAGAGCCAACAGTGTCATTATGGCAGTGCTAATACCTCGCTACAGCTGAAATCACAGCCTGCTAAGGCACGTAACCTAGGGCCTATTTCTTGCAGAGCTCAGCCTGCTGTTGTTGCTGCTAGTGGTCCTCTTGAGCTGCCACACCACCCGCCCTGCGGGGCTATCAGTGAAAGCTTGGAAACCTTCTGCAAGTCAAACATCTGCTAAGTGAACAGTTACCTTCATTAAATCCTTGCTGATAAAGAAGATGTAAGCCGTAATCCATCACACAGGGATTTTTTTATGCGTATAAAACTTTTAAAGATACCAATCATCCAGTCTAGTTTTCTTTTCCAAAAAATAGACCTGTTGTCTCTGTTGAGTAGGAGATGCAGGGAAGGGGAATCTGACAGAAGTGATTTGGAGGCTATCAAGGCAGTGGCAGGTTGTCACCAACAGAGCTGTGTACCACAGCAGCAGAAATTATGTGGGTAGGAAGTGAAGTTTTTGCTGCAATCAAGCTGTGAGAGGTAAAATCCAAAATAAAACATTAAGGTACATGATAGGTTCTCTGAAAGAAGCAGAAAAGACATTGAGAGGCAGAACAGAAGATAAAGAGGCTGAGTGAATAGACTGAAAGTCTGGACCGTAGCAACTAGAAGCTGCGTGCAAAGGGTTAGGCTGGAAATGCACTCTCTGGCAGGCCTGTTAGGTGGTGTGGTTGGAGGGAAGAGGCAGCTTTGTGCTCTGAACTCCTACGAGGCACGCTGGGCTCAGCAAGGTCGATGCAGCCCTTTGCCTTCCCAGACTGATAGCAGGCTGGTATCTGCATACCTTTTGGAAGACTTGTCTGGAGATGCTATTTGAAGTCCCCATTCTGCCTGCTTGCTGCAAGTGTGTAATCCCTCTCGCCTCCCACCCATCTGTATGCTGAACTTGTTTTGTATCTTCATTTCACTTTGCTGTTTTTCTAGTCTCAGTCCATATTCCACAAATCTGGTAACAGAGAGCTGGGGATCTGCTTACTATAATTGTCTATGGTTTGCCATTGTCAGCTGAGCTCATGAGGAGACTAAGACAGGGCGACCCACCTGATGGCAAGCAGACCCTCATTTGCTCTTTCTGTGTAGCATCAGGCTGGTTGAAGTTGTGGGGCATTTGCAGAGGAAAGGGTTTGTCTCTATCTCCATCTTTCCCCCCTCCTCCCCAGCAGACACCTGTGTGATAGCTCTCGCCTTGATGTGGAAACTATAGAGGTGGAGGGGGGTGATTATTCTTCAGGACTAACAAGGCTTAGTCTTAATTTGCCCTTTTTCTAAAATATCCACCTGCCATCTCTGTTGTTGACAGTCATGCTGTGTGCCACTATGTCAGATGCCACGTTTTCAGTTATTACTTAGGTAAAATACTGCAGTTGCTAGGAGAGAAAAGTATTAGTATTACCAATATTTATTATTCAGTCCCCGTGGAAACTGTAGTTCTTCTGGGAGTCCTAATTCTCTTCCTATGGAAAAGATATATCTTTAACTATGAAGTTTAGACAGTTATTTTTTAGAAACAGGAAGCAAGATACACTCACTTTTTCCCTCTGGTATGCTTGACAGATGTCTGTCTCTGGGTAGTTACTGCTTACTAGGCTGTGTTGTGGTTTCCAGTGACATAAAGATTTTTGGAGTGTGATTTTTATCTAGTTTTCTTTCTTTTTTTTTTTTCCCCTAGCTCCCTGTTTGATTTGTACTTTTCCCTATTATTGTTATTCTTTTAATTTGCTGCATATTTTAAATTGAGGAAGAGTTATTTGATGAGGAAATGAACTTGCTGTTTTCTGCTTAAGAGTATAACCGTAGCACAGTCTGTAAGCACAGGCCATGGTAGTAAAAGGGGCACAACAGTACGATTTTCAAAGAAGTTTAAGTTCTTCAGATTTCCAGAGGAAAAGTGTTAAAATATTGAGTGGTTTATTCTTGGAATAGCTAACTCAGTCTTTGGCTCTCCTACAGTGCCTAAAACAGTATGTGGAACTTTTAATCAAAGAAGGTCTAGAAACAGCCATCAGCTGCCCTGATGCTGCCTGTCCAAAGCGAGGTCATCTGCAAGAAAATGAGGTATGTTTTTACTGCAAATTTTTGGGGTTTATTATTTCCTTTCCATTAGTGTTTAAATGTGTCTTGCTCTGTAAGCTGTCATTGTTGCCAACATGCGTTTTTAATAATTCTCTAAAGGTCAAATATTTTGTCTTCATTTGTTGAAAATGCCCTTGCTGTTCTTAATTGAAAATTTGTCTTTTCCTTCCTTCAACAGATTGAGTGCATGGTTGCATCAGAAATCATGCAGAGGTATAAGAAGCTACAATTTGAAAGAGGTAACGTATGTAACGCTATCCACTGCAAGGTTGTGGGAATGGTGTGTTTACTCCTCAGTGATCCCAGAAATCAGAATCTGGTTCTGCACAAGTTCGTGCAGTAGTATTGTGCATTAATTGTTTGGTCATCAGAAAAAAAAAATTAAATTGTTTCTGCTTTTGTTGGCATGATGCCCATTGCAACATTCTGGGAATAAACTAAGGAAAGAAAATTACTGTGTGTTATATTGCTGTATAACTAAGGGAGGGAGTGACTTCTGTTTAGAGTGTTGCTGAGTTGACTATCAGTACTCTAGGGCCTAGCGAAGTTGACTACCCCTTTTATGGAGCCACCGATATCTGTCGTGCTAGAATCTGGTGCAGAATTATTAGGCAGGTGTGTGTGTAATGATAGCATGAACCTTGTTCATTTTTATGAGTATATAAACAGTCTGGGCACCTCCGGTGATGTGGAACTGGGTGGAGTTTTGTAAAGAAGGCACAGTATGTATGGCCATAGAGAACTTAGAGTAGGGCTTTTGCTGAGAGAAGAACCTAGCCTGGAGACCACTAAACTTGTGGTAGGTTTTTATTGACTTCAGTGGGCTTTGAAATATGAAATGACCTACTAGTAAGCAGCCTCCAAGAGAGGAATGAAACTGGATAACAGTCTAACACTATTGGTAATCATGTGGTTACATTAGTAAAGAGACCAACTCGAAATACAGTCCTACTGAGCAAGGCACTGTAAAAGCACTTTCTGATGGGTTATACCTGCATAGCATATGCTCTATTTAAGTACAACTGAAGAAAAATGCCACATCTTATTCTCAGAACAAGTTTAGCTCAGTGAATGAAAGCGAATAATGAATTCAGATGCTATTAACTCACTTTACTTTGGTTCCTGTTTGCAAAGCAGGCCAGGTTTATGTGTAAGTGGGTAGCATAAATTAAAAGGCTTCCTTTGCAAATGTGCGTCTTCGAATGCCCTGCCAGTCAACCTCAGCTAGAATACATTGTTATGGAAGGCTGGTCTTGTAACTGCCTTTGATTGTTGTTCTTTTATGTCCCTTTACAGAAGTGCTTTTGGATCCGTGTCGGACTTGGTGTCCATCTTCTACTTGCCAAGCAGTTTGCCAGCTCCAGGAATCAAGCCCACAGGACCCCCAGCTGGTCCAGTGCAAAGCCTGTGACATTGAGTTCTGCTCTGCTTGCAAATCTAATTGGCATCCAGGTCAAGGCTGTCAGGAGAATATGCCAATCTCTTTTCTTCCAGGAGAAACAAGGTAGAGTATTTCAGAAGATAAAGTATTTAGAAACAAAACGCTAAATCTTGGAACAAATACAAATATGAATAGTAAAGAAGCACTTTCCAAACACTGTTTTTAAGAATTTCCTTCACCTAGTCATTCCTGTTCTTTTAATACAGTATTCCAAAACTGGATAGCTGTCAGCATCCTCACCCCTTGTCACCCTTCCAGCAAAGCACAAAGGAGCTGCTTCAGCCTCTGTCAGCAGCCCTTTTGCCCCAGTGGGAAAAATATGATAACCACCCAGTTCATGATCTTCACAGATCTCATTGCTGCTGCTATTCTGAACAGCTCAAGGGTTGGTAATATCATGCCAGAGAGTGATTTTTAAGATACCCTGTCAATTGTCCAAAGTGGTGCACATCTGGACAGTGATCTTGAGTTCTGTTTCAGGCCATAGCGAAAAACCTGTGAGCTGTTTCCACCAGCATACCACAGAAAGGCCATTGTGCATGTTCTACCTAGCATTTGATCTTCCTCAAAGATTGTATAACAGTTCAAGGTATCATTTAAAGCCCTGGCCAACCTTGGACTTAGCTATTCATTTCAACTTTTGCTGTAACAGATGACTGGCTATGATGCTGTCATGATGAGTTTCTAGTCAGATCTTGTAACTTTTGTATGTGGTTTTTGCGTGCTTGATCAAAACTGAAGCTCACTGAACTTCATGGAAAGAGAAAAGACTTGATATATTTTCCTTAGTGTTTTCATTGCTTTTAGTTTTTATTTCATGCTTCAGTTCTTGCTCCGTTGAGGAGGGTTTTCCTTAGTATAATGTGCCAGTAGCAGTTTGTGCTACATGCATTTGGAGTTTTATATACAGTTTATGTATTCAAAGCATTTTTCTATGATGTGGTTGCCCCTAGTGTGACTACCAAGAGTATGTCCTTTTATCAAGCTGTTGGGTAAATGGTAATCAATCAAGAATCAGTCCTGTTTTTCAGCAAATTGTTGATAACCCATCAGTCATTCTTGTATCTCCCACCGGCAATGGCTGCAGGAAGCATCATTTTTCAAGGCACATTTTAGTTGTTGGCATGCATAAAGACTCTGCAGGGTAGAAAGCTACTGAAGGGGAAATACATATTCTTCCACTGTATCCTCTGTGTTGTGCCCAGTATATGAGAGGACATCGTACAGTTTTTCATAGTGGTGCAAGACGAGAAGAGGTGATGCTGACCCTAATTCGTGAACCACGAGTCATTAGGACAGTGTTACAGATGAAGAGGTCAGCTTTGAAACAACATCATGTCTCAAAAACCTCATGGTTCTTGATCTGGAGGGAAATTCCTAGGGAATCCTCAAGGAAGCACAGACATGCAGTCTCAAGTTTTTTTTGAACGAAAAAGTAGATATAACTTCTCAGCACAGTTCTTAGAAATTCTCCTCTAAGCTGACATTGCTGCACATCTTATTAATTCCCCACTCTCTCCCACAGTTCAGTTTTTAAAATGGAAGAAGACGATGCTCCAATCAAGCGCTGTCCAAAGTGTAAAGTTTACATTGAACGAGATGAAGGCTGTGCCCAAATGATGTGTAAGAACTGCAAACATGCCTTTTGCTGGTATTGTCTGGAATCTCTCGATGTGAGTAAATGCAGTGCACTCTGATTCTCAGAAGCTTAGAAATTCATTGTTTTGCTATTCAGCTGTCTCATGAATCAATTAATACTGGCTCACTAGCTTCTGCATAACTTGGTGGACTGGGACCCACCAGAGCTGATGCTGGTAGTTTGGCAGGTTTTGTATATTCCATTTTACTTGTCTGACCTGTGTGATGTTAGTATTTTGCCTATGTGTGCCAGGAAATAATTATTATAAAGTAAAATTTCGTGAAAATGTTCTGGTTTTAATCTTTATTGGCGTCTTTTTTTTTTTGCTTATTTTTTTTAATAATACTTCATTTGCTACTGACTTTTCAATGTTCCCCTTCTTGAAGGAGTTACAGGATGAGTATAGCAATGTTCTCAGTTCCGTGGAAGTTTAACAGACAAACACTAGATTTGGTGTGTCACCATGCGAGGGGCTAGAAGTCAGATTTGTTTACTGCTCATTGTTTCCATGGGACAAGAAATAGATCTCATATATCAAAAAGAATGCAATGTTCTCCTAACACCAGGAATTTGTCAGTCTATAAGCTGCTGTTTTCATGTGTTTATGTTTTTTTAAATCAGCCTGTTATTGTGCCCAAGGATCAGACTATATACAATATATAACATCTGTTTCCATGTCATCCGTTTTATTTTATAACATCGTTAACAATAGCAAAGGAAATGTTTTTGGTTCTCAAAAGCTACTCTTGAGTATTCAAATCCTGTGGTTGTCCCATTTGAATGTTTTACCAGCAGTTGTAAAGTTACAGGCTTCTCACATGCTCAGTTAAAGAGGAGTGTTCCCTTGGTAGTTGGCCTTCTATCTTGGCTGGGTTGTGGAAGGATGGCAGGACAGATGGGGGAACCATTTATCAAAAATCTGTATTGGCCTTACTTTTATTTTTCAGTTATTAAAATGAACCATGTTTGGGAAGCCTGTGGTACAAGTGTCTATTCTCCTTTGCTCCTTCTGTGTCTGTATGCAATATATGCAGTGGGCAGCTTATCTTCTTGGATCCTCTTGCTAAACTCCGTGCTACCATTTAAATATTCAGGTTGAGAGCCTTTGGGAGAAGACATTCCTTATAGACACACAACACTGCCTAAATAAACCTGTTTGTGAAGACACCTGTAAACAAAGCGCTTCGGAAAGGTTGGATTTGGCCATGTCCACTTTACCAAACTTTTGTCTTCCTGTACAATTCCTGGTTATAAGTTCTCAGGAAGTAGTATTCTATAATTTGAGGAACAGTTTATACTTCTGTTTATTGCCTACCTTTCCATTTAATATTTTGTAGGATGACTTTCTCCTTATACATTACGACAAAGGACCTTGTCGAAATAAGTTGGGACACTCCAGGGCATCTGTTATCTGGCACAGAACACAGGTAAAGCTCAGATCTTTAAAAGCTCAGTATGGGTCTACAGAGAAACAATATTATGATAGTGCCTTCCTTTGCCTTACTCGTTTTAACATCTTAGAGTAAAATTCTGTGCTGAATTGTAGCTAATGTCCATAGTAGGTTTAAAGAGGGCAGTAGCTTGGAGAAAAAGTTACCTTTCCCAGAAATGACACCCTGTGGAAGAAAGCCATGAAGAACTAGAAGCGGTATGTTTGCAGAGCCGGTTAAGTACCAATCCAGGTATGTTCTCAGTAAATGTGGTGGAAACCTGGTTTGCCAACATCCATACAGTGAAAAGGGAAGCCCATCCTACAAGGTGTTTTTAGCTCCCGATACAGAACTGGAAAGGAATAATCCTGAGTACGTTCAGTATCTTGCTATGGACTCAGGTTGACTCACTCATGTAGGTTGGATAGAGCTAGGTAGTCTAGCATGTAACACAGTGAGTTTATCAGTAGTTCCAAACATGGATCCAGATTGCCAATTACAAAGAGTTTGAGGATATCTCTTGTAGTCTAGATCCAGTCTGACTGGACCCGGCATGAATACTAGTAATGAAAGCGCTGTCTGGGCTACTTTGGTGCATATAATATAAACGCCAGTGTGACTTAGTCTAATCAAGTGCTTCAGAGATAAAGGGACATCTGGGTATCCAAGACATTTCTTCCTAAATTAACTGTCTACCAGTAAATATCTGCCTTAGCTTGAGATGAAGTACTTTTCTTGAAGTATAGGTTTCTTTTCATTTGAGCGTAAACTTCAAGTCTAGAGAATAAACCCGAAGTATGGTCAAACAGCTAAAATGAAATGAAATGAGAAGGATCATAGCCTTCTCCCTCCACAGACCCCTGGGTGCATGAGCTATGGACTGGGTTTTGCTTGGCTTAGACAATGCTATGGTAGAAAATGTGTGGGTACATAAGCTTTCTTTATATACCTGTAATATGAGTGGATTCATCTGATATTTGGAATGTGTTCTTAGGCACAGTAGTTGGTACAAATATGTTTGATAGACAGAATGTTTGATATTCTGGTCATTGTTCAGAAAGAAAGTGATAATTTTCTTCCAATGAGGATATAATTCTCCTAAGCCTTCTAAAGCCATTTCAACATTGCATTCATTTCCTTATGTTAAGTTTCGAGTATTTATTCAAGCCAAGTTGAGGTGAACCTTTGTTTTGTCATTTGTGGATTAAAAATATATATATGTATATATGCACATACATATATATTTGTTTTGGCCAGAAGGAATGACTTGATGCTGCACAGGGCAGCGACTTCTTCAGAAGCAACTGAACCAAGGTGAAAATGAGTAATACTCATCAAGCAACCTACTGTTAAACCAAAAGAAAACAAAAATGCCATAAAACAAGCAAACAAACAAAAAAGTAAAGTGAAACCTAGTTACATCTTTAATGCCATATTGAGGTTGAAATTGAAGGTGGAAATAGGCATCTCATAAATGTTAACAGGTGCCAGTACAGTGCACTGAATTGGTATCTTCCCACATGGCTCTGTCTCACCTGTTGTGCACATTTTTGTTGCCTGGGCTGCAAAGAGCTAGGCAAGGGCATGCTGTCTTCAAAGAGCAATATGGGGACAGTTACAGCTCACAGTTTGTAAAGGAGATGAGAATTTGGCTTCATTTTATGTCTGTACCAAATGAATACATGGATTAGTAAATGGAATTTGCATCAGATTGTCAGCACCTCCAAAAAAAGAATGAGTAATGAAGCATGCACACCACTGAAGCTGAAAAAGAAATTGCTTCTGGCAAGAAATAAAATTGTTAGGGCAAAGAAGTTTGAGCTCCTTATCCCTAGACACCCAAAAGCCAAAAGAAAATTATTGGCGTAACCGCCAATAGGCCGTCTGAAGGCAAGAGCTCACCTCTTCGCTGTGACTGCTGTCCCACAGCGCCATCTCCTGCAGCGAGTGCCTTATGTCAGCCCCCGCTCCGAAAATCCTTGGGTAGCTGAATTGCAAAAAAGAAATACGCGGTAATCACAAAGAGAAATGGTCCATGACGGACAAAAGTACTCGTAAATCGTCTCTTCTATTCCCAGGCAAATTAAATACCTGCCAGCTAGTTGAAGCAGTATATCTAGCCCTGGCTAGAAGAATTCTTAATGAGTACTGTGATCTAATTTCATTTTGCCTTCTGTTGTGAGGTTTTGCTGGCAGATTAGCATTCCACTCCTGCATCCATTATTCAAAATTATTCACAGACACTCTCATGTGAATAAATCTAACTGATTTTCTCAAATAATTTGCAGACATATTATTGCAATATTACTATTAGAGCTGCCTATGGCAAACAGGAAAACTTCAGGCAATGACCCTCAACTTGAATTTTTTTTAAACAATTTTCTAAATTAAACCTTCTACAAACTAATAGTTTGGCACACTGACCGGATGGGTAGATCTGAGGTCCTCTGCCACTTCTGGGAAGAGGGTGATAAATGTAAATGAAAAAAACAAATGCTTTTAGATAGAGTTAGGTCATGTCCCCTTAAATGTCAGGATTAACTCAGGTCTGACTGCAAAAAAAAAGCATTTGGCATTAGCAAAATTGTCCTTCAGTCCACAGTGTTTGTAATCTGTGGCTGAGATTCCCAAGCTTGTGTTTCTGCTGAGTTTGGCAGTTGACTTCAGCATACACACGGGGGGAAGTCCTAGCTCTGGTGAGGCCAGTGGCAGTTACCGAGGTCCTTTAGTAGGACACTGATGTGCTGATGTCAGCAGAATCTAGACAAGTGTTATCCCTAACAGTGCTGTTTCTTTCTCTTGCAGGTGGTAGGAATTTTTGCAGGATTTGGTCTTCTACTTTTGGTGGCCTCCCCTTTCCTTCTACTTGCTACACCATTTGTTCTGTGCTGCAAGTGCAAATGTAATAAAGGAGATGATGACCCTCTACCTACCTAGACTGAGAGAAGATTGAACTCTTCACAACATGTGTTTTGATTTTATTATTGCTGTTCATGTTTCTCTCTTGCACCTACATTGCTGTAGCCTTACTTGCCCCGTTCTGCTTTTCATTGACCCACAGTCTTGGTTCCAGGAACTGTTGTATAGATCAAATGATAATAGACAAGGAAGGTAATGGAAGGCAAGTTTGGTGCTTAAGGGAGACCATGGACCTAGGTAGCTATCTGAAATGAAAAGGTGATATTGCTAAAAATAATGCAAAAGGTTTCTCTGACCCATCTGCTGGACTCGGAACCGTGCTGAATGACATCAGAAACACAAACTAAAAATGCACACAAATCTAAACTTTCTACATATGTTTGCTTCAAAATTTGGTGTCTTATTTCAGTATGTATTTAAATTGCCTATTGTTTATATCAGATGGTAAAGTCACACGAAGTTGACTGTTTATTATACATTTTTGTTAATGGCATCTCAACGTCCTTTTTAATGCATATTTTTCCAAGTATAACAAAGTCAATAAGGTGCATATAGGCCATTCTTTGCCTTTCTTGAAATTTGAGGAGGGACAGAGGGACAAAGTTGGTCCTTTTGCCTTCCAGGATTTTTTTGAAGTCTTATTAGAAATTTGTTTGATTGAAAGCTACGTTTTTAAAATAAATTGATGAATCTGTAAGGTTGAGTGGAGACACAAACCTGCTATCTAATCAAGGTTCTTTTAAAAATGCATTGATGGTATTGATTACCACTGGACCACTAGTGTTTTTCTGAATTGTTAATTTTTGCTGTTGTTTAGGGTTCTGCTACACTTACAGGGCTACGTAACTTCTAATCCAGGTATCTTAATCTTTTTATATAGATATATATATAGATATATATATAACCCTATTTAAACCAAATATGTAAATAGCTGTGCTATTCAAATATTTTGGAAGTTCAAAATAGCTTGCTTATGTCTTTAGGGCAGTTATTAAAGAATATGGGACTAATTTTATTATGTAGCAGACTCTTGGGTTATCAGTGAATCTTTCCTTCTAAGTATAAAAATACATCAAGATTATCCTTGTAGTTAATAATAAAAAAAGCCTGGGATATTTGTGGAAGTTGAACTTAACATTTAAACTACTTAGCCCATTTTCAGAGTTAATATCGTATGGTGTATGCTGTTAATAACAATACTGTGATGAAACCCATTTTCATTTGACAAATAATCGCTGACTTGATATGATAGTTCTGCAGAATTCAGTGCTGTGTGTTTCCAGGGTAGTAAAATGTGCTAGTTAACATACTGTTAATCATTGTAGTTTCTCTTTAGTAATACTTTGTTGGAAACCATTTTGCTCTGATTTTAAAGCTGGCAGAAATTTGACTAATAACTTCTCTCCATGAAATATGAAGCACCTGAATCAATGTGTATGTCTGTGTGTAATACTTGAGGAAAACCTTCTGAATGGCATGTGGACTGAAGTTTGATTGCATTTTTTTCATCATCATTTATTTCTGTGCTTTATCAGTGTACTGAGGTTGATGAATACATTGAAGCCAGGATAACTTTGCACTGAAAATATTAAGACCTTTAAATGCAACTGCTTCTGGCTGCTGTCACAGGCTGGGAATTTTTAATAGCTCAAGCATAAGGAAATTACTCCTTTTTTCATTACCTTTTATTTTATGCTCTCCATCTGTTAAATAAAAAGACTGTAGGGTACAATTTTGAAATGGGCCACTGTCTTTTTATTAAACTATTCCTGAATTTCTTCTCCTCACCTTTCTTCCAAGTTTAATGGTATCCAAATTCAAACTGTATCTAAACACAGATTTTAGCTCCAGGAGCTGGAGATCATCTGCAGTTCACTTATTTGGCTTGATTTTAATGAGTTCAGCCTTTATATTGTGAAGGAAAAGGATAGTGGGTTACCAGCAAGTCTGAACTCCTTGTAATGTGTTCAGATTGTTTATGGTAATGGTTCAGATCTTTACTCGTAATACTTGCTTTTCGTTATCATAGTATTTTTAGTATATCTTTGTTATTAAAAATTGCATAGCTGTTCCAAAATATCTGTAGGGCAGTCTGGATAGTGCATTCAATCGCTGGTTGCAAAGCACTGTATAAGCCTAGGCTGCCCTGAGTCACAGCTCCCATGCGCAGAAGCAATGCAGTGTCCTTCTGCGAAGGACAGATTCCTGCAGGTAAGCTCCTAAGACAGGGTGGAAAAGCTTGAACTGTGGTTTTTCATCCTTGGCCCTGTAATTCTGTTTAACTGCAGAAAAAGAAATGGGCAAAAGGATGTAAAGATTTCCTGGGACGTTAATTTTCTCTAATTAGGAGCTCTAAGGGATTTCCCTGTATGTGGCAGTGGCTCTAATGACTGATTCGATTGGGATGACTGGAAACAGCTGAGGTGCAGCGGCCCGCTAACAATACCTGGAGTTTTGAGGTTTGTTTTCTACTGTGCCTTTTTCTAGAGAGAGCCTTTCTGTGGCCATATAGCGAGGCTGAAGATTTCCACAGTACTTTGTGGCCAGTTAATAATCAATGTCAAAATTAATGCATTTCCAGATTTAAAAAAGAGGTAAAAATACGGACATTTAAAAATATAATGTTATCTGCAAGCATCAATTATATACATATAATCAGAAAATTGTGTACTTCTGTCAGCATATCTCTCTGTCTCTGATCTCAACATACTTGAATTGCTGGAGATTTTTATGACATATCTCTTGATTCATCATATCCTGTCTGTTGGGATAGACTATATGCCTACATGTATTTACCAAATACCTAACCCTTTCAGGTATGCTAAATATCATTCCATCTGTGCTCTTGGGGATGTTTGTTTTTTGTGTTTTTTTTTTTTTAATGTAGTTTTGTTTCCAAAGTGGCATACTTCTGTCAGTGATGCATTGAGTTTGGGGTGTTTTTATGTTACAGCTTCTGTTGATAGTGTGACATTTAACACCCTGAAATTGAATTGTAAATACATTATTATAAACGCTGACATTTAACACCCCCCCCCGACACGGAGAAGTGAATGTTTGTCTCTGCTGCTTTTCAGCTGAAACTCTGTTACAACGGCTTTGTGTTTTTAGATTTACACCTGAAAAATAAGATTTACTGCATGATTTCCATTGCATTTTTATTGCTATGCTGTTATTTAGTTTGTTTGCATTGTCTTAAATGCTGTTTTTAATGTAGTTTGTGACAGTACATCATTGGCAAGTCCTATTGGGGTGAAATAGTGTCTTGTCTAGTGAGCATGGGGCTGGGTGTGGAGTCCGGACTCCAGAGACTTTGCGTCTCCCCAGACTTGCCGTTAGTTGGGCTAAAGTCAGTCCTGAGAGAGATCAGCAGCACAGCCCTCACCAACTTCAGCGGCAATAGCATTGGATCTTCCCCATGTGACGATGGACAAGTCAGTTATCTCCTTTTCTCTCAGTTTAACCATCCTTTAAATGGATGGACCAATGTTCACCTACCTCACAGGAGGGTTGTGAGGACAAATTCATTGGTTTTGAAGCTCTTCAAGATTTTCTGATGAAAGACTATATATAAATGCTTACAGTAGCTTTATGTTAATATTTCAATTTTATTCATATTGGCTTTCACTCTAAAACCTACTACTACTGACTTTAGCAGGCCAAAGAATTTGGGATGCTTTCCCCCACATACCAAGCAGCATGATCTGTCCTGAAATACTCTGTCTTGTGAATTAGGCAAAATCCCAAATAAGAGCTGAATGGTGCAACTCTCAGTTTACAGTTGATGTCCTGACATGCAGGAAACACAACCAAAATTAGAGAAAAGATCTCTTGTTTACGAAATTGACAAAATAAAATATTCATAGATCAGAAAAGTTGAAGTGCTTTCAATTTAAAATCATTATGGGCAGGAAAATAAAAATGAAGTTTCATGCATTTCAGCTGTAGTCCTTCTGCTGCATAGGAATAAATATATTTCATACAGGCAGTTTTCATCCCAGTAAGGTGCAGCATGCATAAAGCTTTGTGCAGGTTTGCTCTTCAAAACCAAAGTTCAAATGTTTCACATAAATAATCTACAGTCCTGAGGAAAACAGGTAGAATGTGGTGGTTGTTGATGACAGTAATATTAAGGACATCAAAAAAGTCTGCATCAGCGCTTAATTGCTAATGCACTTATACTAAGTAAGGCATGCTGTTTGTGTTTAGAGCCCTGTGGTCTTCATTATTGCTTTGATTTGTGTATCTCTCTTATAAGAATTCCAGGAATATTAGGTACAGGTGCGTGGTACATAACTGAACCTTTCTTGATCATTTTATCATGGATGTATTTTAAACTTGCATAGGGATAAGCATGAAGGAGTCATGCGTATGTATAAATAATGTATTTGACCAGTGTAAAAATAGTTCTGTTGATGTATTTGAAATGTAAGTACATTTTGTGCCACTAACACTGTGATGTATAAAAGAGCTGTTGAATGCCTTTTAATGTTGTGTTTTGTACTTTGAATCATACTGAAGAGTTTAATTTGTAATTTGAATAGATATTTTAAATGAGTATGTCTCCTGTGATTCTTCATAGTGATTTTTCAGTGTTACACGTCCACTAAAGAAAAGTGCTTTTATTATGGTAGGGCTGTTTATGCTTATCTGCCTCTCCTTCCTTCAGAGCAAGCACAGCCTTGGAGACCTCCTGCCTCACTTCTGGGTGTAACTCAGGTTTCTGACTCGTGGTCTCCCACATTAGCCAAGAGAGTGAATCTGTGTATCTCTGGAGCTAACTCAACACATAGCCAGTTCTTTGGTCCAGCTCCTGTTGCAGGCAGTTGGTGTGCGCTCTACCTGAGTGGATCACTCCGAGCTGTGGGCATGTTCTTGCACTACAGGTTTGGGTCTGATGGAGGTAGTTGTAAGAGATCTTTCCACAGTGAGTAGCTTCTATTCCCATCAGTTTGGCGGTGTTGAGGTGAAGCATTTAAAGGCAAAGCCCAATCTCCCAAACAACAGAGCACACTTAACACTGTAACAGCGGGAATTGGCTCTTGTGTTCTTGATTCCATTGACAGGCACTTTGTGTTTTGCCTGAACTGCAGTTTAGGATGCAGGCTTTCCTTTGGTTCCTATAGTTTCTTTCTGACTTGCTAAGAAGTACTTTGTCCCATTTAATTAAAAAAAAAAAAAAAAGCATAATTTCTTCCAAAAACATGGCGTACATAGCTAATACAAGTTTGTTTTATCATTGATAATTTAAGAAAAACCAAGGCCACTTAGTGCTGCTACTCACTTATTCCTTTCCTTCATTTTCCTTGAGCATAATGAATTTTCTCCATAAGGGGAAGATCAAGTTGAGATATTTTGTTCAATTAATTGGGCAGAAAATAGTCTATAAATGCCAGGGATTTTTGCCCTATTCTAGGAGCAGGCATTATTAACAAAGCAGTCTTTCTGCTTTCTTCCTCTGTTCCCACAGTCTTTTGCTTCCAATTAAGGTTTGTTTTACTTTGCACTTTTCTTTTAGAGGGGAGAGTTAGTTTTCAGTCACTTGCAATTTTCTTGTAGTTTGGTAATGTTCAGCCTCTTGGGCATTTCCTTGGTCTCTGTGCAAGGTTCAGTTTACCTTGCCATACAAGGATTTTCTTACCCATGCCTTCAGCTATGTGGTTGGGTTTCTGTACAAAAGATCTGTAATCAGAGAATCAAGCACTGTAGGAACCGTATGTGGCGTAACAGACTTCAGGGCCTCAACTTTCTAAAATTAGAGGATTTAGGCTGAATTTTTAAATGGCAAAGGTCTAATTCATGTGTGTTTTAGTGAATAGAGTGTCCATGTTCATTCTGTGACCCTGAAGCCAGCTCGCTTGTGGTGACCTGCGTCCATAGAAATAAGCTCTGTCAGGAGTGGCCCCAGCCCCACAGTAACTCCTGAGCTGTACCTGGGCATTGGGTGGGAGAATTTGTGTCAAAATCATGTCAGTAGCTGTCCTCTAGGAACTGAACGATTTAGACAATTGAATGCCACAGCACAAAAACTGTTACACAGTTAACACAGCACTGTTAGAATGGTACATGTAGAGATGTAACTAGAAACTGAATCATGTATACAGGGGGTAGTGCTAGAGGTTGCAGCTGCCAACCTGGAAGCACAGTGCGCCCACAATACATCATTTTGGCTTTTTGTTTTAATTTTGAGACCATCTAGAATGTTTCTTATATGAGATTTTGTGCTATGGGTACTTGCCTGACAGCAAGCAGTACTTCTAAACTAAAAGTCTTATTTTATGCAGGATATGTAGAAGCTGATGGAACCTCTGTTGATTTTGAAAATAAGAAGAGAGAAAAGACTGTCTTGTACAAGGAAGCTTTTGCTACCCAGACTCCACTGTCTGGGAACCAAGACAACCTTGAGTCTGACACCACTTAAATATGAGGTTTGTCTTAACTTTCAGCTGTCTGCTCTTAACTGATGGTAGCCAGCGCAAAGACACAGCTGTCTCCTGGAAGGTGATGCTTCCTTTTTCATCCTATGTCGCTTGTTAAGATAGTTGTCTGGACAGCTTAGGAAGCTTTTTTAGCCACTTAAGATGCTTTTTTTTTTTTTCCCCCCCACCCACTTTGACCACAGAAGGGGTCTAGGTAACTGGCTTTGTCCAAGCACCTAACATTTGCATGGCTAAAACTGAGTGAAGCATCTTTCACTCTTAGAGTGCCTTACCCCAAGTGCTGCTTTCAGATACCGGGTCAGAACTTGTTGATGCAAAGTAGAACCAGGTCAGTCTGCTCCTATACGGCATTTCCTGCTGAGTGTGTGTGTGTGTGTGTGTGATGACCGTGATTCACATATGGCACAAATAAAAAATGTTTAGATGGTGTAAATCATGCAAACCAAGTCACATATGCAAACAAAGGAAATGCACTTGAGAGACTGAATAGACCACAGTGTTTGTGTTTTTTGTTTTGTTTTTTGTTTGTTTAGCCAAAAATGAAATTAATGCTATAATCAGTACATAAATATTAAATTTAAACCTCAGTCCCAAAGAAGAGAGCCCCCGGGAGTAAACTCTAGGTGTCCTAACTCAATGCTGTTTTTTAAATTCTGAGTGTAAATATGTGTGTCTAGACGATGTGTGGTACTTTATTTTTATGCACAACATGTTCTTAAATGTCAAATGTGTCTTCTAGTTAGTGTAGCATATCTATGTCTTCAGGAAGGAGAAATTCTACTGCATAAATTTGTAGAACAAGAAATCTGATCCTGCAGCAATGCAAGTTACCCATATTAAATTGACTGATAAAGGCTCTGGGATATTTTTGACAGCTTTAAGTGGAAGAAAGTGTAGTAGGAATAGAATTTAATCATTTCCTCCTTCAAAACATTGCCTTTTTTTTTTATTTTTCCCTGAGTAGCTGGAAAAGGAAAAATAAATTCCTATGAGTGTAAGTGGTGCTCCATGTATGATATGAATTGGATGCTGAGAGCCCATTAAAACGGATTAGTCTTCCCATTACTTTTAATGAGTTTGAGTTTTCATTTTAGGTGAGCAATGGGCTCCTCTATGTAGTCCTATTCACCTTGCTGTGGGAGAGATCATGTGCAACAGGGAGCTGTGTTTATCTGACAGGGTTTTCTCTGCCAGTGACTTTGCTTCAATTGTCACGATGTGTTTTGTGTGACAGAATATGAGAGACTGATCTCAGCTGTGGACTATAAGAGAAAAAAGTTGCACATCATTAAAGTAGAGTGAACATAACACATTAATTTGGCGGGTTCTGTAGTCCTGACCTGCTCATAACAGTCTAAATAAAGTCAGTGGGCTCAGATGTTTCTGAGATCTGCACTGCTGTGTTTTATTCTTGAGAGTGATTAAAAACAAGCACACATCCTATTTTTCATCTTTACTCCCTTGAGGTGATGTTTTGGGTTTGGTGGGTGGCAGAAATGCTGCCTCAAAACCCTAAGGTCTCATTATGTTTTATGGGATTACCTGCAGCAGAAATGTGTAGAGGTTGTGCAAAATTTCGTCTTATAATTGTCTTGGCAGAAGAGGATGATGCAGCATTTATTTCTTCATTTTCATGCCTCAGTAATTATTAGCATACTGATTTTGCTGGCATATCACGTAACTTCTATGATGGGTATAGGTCGAATGAGTGATAACTGAGCTGGAATATAGATAGACTTTTCTTTAGTGCATTTTGAAAAGCACACCGAAAGGGTATTTTAAGTCCTCGTGCTGCTGTGAGCCAGCAGGGTGCAGTCTCTGAACGCCATTGCAGGCAAGAAGGTCTTTGAGAGTGCTGCACAGAAATTCATACGAACAAGTTTTCTATCTCAAGCTTTTAAAGTCTATGTTTCAAAACCTGCACGGAGTTAATTGTAATGATATCATGGCTAAAAATAATGATGTTGTGATGGCCCTGCACACTCAGCTGGGGCTGCTCTAGTCTCTGGATATTAACATATGTTATTGCTCCTCTTCTCTGAGAGTGTATAAACATTTTCTGAAAGTTAAAAAGCCTAAGTGTTTGAACTTTCAGGAAACTGACCTAAGCACAGAGATGTTTCAAGCCATAAATCTAAAATGAGAGGTGCAAACCAGAGGTCTCTATCAAAATGCCATGTTCAGAGAGTACTGATTAGTCACACTGAGAAAAGGAGGGAGAACACTAAAAATCAGTTGGTTCCAAACAGGTTATGTATTGGCTAATAACATTGTATCTTCTTTATATTTTATAATTGACGGATGTTGTAACCAAGCCAAATTATTCTCTTCTCCCTTCCTACCCACGCCTGCTGTCGTATGTGTTCCTCAATACAGATGTTCAGCAGAAACAATGCAACTATCCAAACAATAACTCTAACCATCCGTTTAGCAGTCAACATGTTTGACAGAGGAGGCAAGCTACAATGGGTGTTTGCTGCAAGTCCTTCTGCCTTTAGCTCGCTCTATGTATACATGGCCAAATATTGGTGTGTCTTCTCCTCCCACCCCACTCCAAGTATATCTGAGTAAAGTGAAGTGAAAAGTTAGTTTCTTGCGTTTGTTGTGGCCTGGAGGTGTGTTTCAGGATCCTGCCAACACTAACACAAACCCTGACTGTTAAAAAATAGATAAATGTGGTATCCTGGCTGCCACCATCTCCCTGCCAAACTTCCAGCGACTCCTGGGAAACTTCTGGTTCGTGCCAGTTCCAGCCCGTTTGGGATGTGTGTGGAGCATGGCTTTCAGCTGGATCCATTTTTCCTTTGCAAAACCTCACAAATATCGTATGCAAAACAGTTCAATTGGAGGATTGGCGTAGCTTAGTGTGTCTTACCAGACTGACAGCACTTTGCTCCCATGATGTCACTGCATGTGGTTCAACAGATTTCCATGGCCTTCAGCACTGATTGGCTGGTTACAGACTGAGGACCTTCTCAAACACAGGACACCTCCAGCCTTTTAGTTCTGCTTACAACTGTCGCTGGCTTCCTGGCAGTGGAGTATGTTTTCTAGGTGCAGAGCAGCATTGTGTTGAAGAAAAACTCCTGGGAAGTGTATGTCTACAGGGGCCATCTCACTGCTTCCCACAGTAGGAAATAGAAAGCAAAGAGACCCTGAACAGAAGGGAGAGGCGTTGGGAAAGGGCACCTTTCTATCTGTCATCTCTAACTAATAAGGTGACAGATAGAAATGAAAGTCTGGTACTTAGTTCACCCTTACCAGCAATTTTTGTCCTTTCCTTTATGATCTGAGGGTGTGCTGCACTACAGGCTCTGCAGGCCATCACTGGCATCTCCTTGCAACTAGGACTTGCTGAGGGAGGCAGAGGGGAAGTTGTGACTGGGTTAAAATGTGAGAGTCTTATACGAGAGGTGACCCTCTGAGTCAGCTTCTCCTCTGGACTAAAATTGAGTCTGATAACCCAGATATTTTCTCTGCCATTTGTCTGTGGAAACAAAGTGAATGCAAAAAGCTACAGTACCTGCGAGCAGTATCCTGGGTCCTTCTAGAGTCATCCCAGGGCTCCCTTGAAACCCAAATAGCTCTAGGGTTCAACCATCTCTCTTTGCTAGCTGCTACCTTTACATCCTGAAAAAGCTCCTCTGAGCCGCAGGGTTAGGCCAGAGGCCCTGGCTGTGAGGTGAAGGAAATGGAGAAATGCCTGAGGTTCCAGCTATGTCTGCTTTAAATCACAGGATACCTTAATGACCCTTCAGGACACTTCGTACATATGGTCTTTAAAGTTTTTGATGGCAACCTCAAATGTGCAACTTGTCAGCACAATTCAATAAGATTGTAACACTTCTTTTGGCTGGACAGACTATGACTCGCCTTACTCTAGCTCAAATATGAAACCCGCAGAGGAACTCCGGCTGTTATTCAACGCCAGCAAAGCAACCAGGAGCTGCCCGCCTGCCCCTTCCTTGCGGCTCTCAGCAACAGGGAGCACTTAGTAGAAACGCTCATGATCATCTCTGCTCATAGGTGGTAATATCCCGATATGTGGTGGGCAGCAGTCCCTTGGAGGTGGCTTTGGTGTTCCTGGTGTCTCGCTTCAAGCAACAGTTGTTATCAGTCTCTGTTGGGAGGCTGTGTTACATGGGATTTGCCAATAAAACTACTAATGATGCTTCAGTAGAAGAGTTTTATAGGGCTTTATGTTTCTGAGAGCTCATCAACCACACAAGTGAAACACTGTGAGCTATAAAAGCCTCTGGATACAACAGGCACTCAGCACCTCGGTAGGGAAAGGAAAACCTTTTCTGTTTACAGAAAAATATCATAATCTCTTTAAACTCCATAAAACTGGTCAAAACACAAGGTCCCAGAAAATCTCCGTTGCTCTCCAGGGTGTCCTGTTTGTCCTTTGTATAAAATAGGCATTTTCACTCTGAAGAACTTAACCTCTCCTAATATCTCTGAAGAGCTACAGAAGACTCAGTATAAGGTTTGTGTGTTGGGTGTGTGGGTTGCGTGCTGCACTCTGACCGATCACTGCTCCTGAGGCAGCTGAGAGTGGGTGGCTGCAGAGGAATATTAAGTGAAGGTAGTCCACAAAAATTAGAAAAGGTGATAATCACTTGATTTGCCAGGAGGATAATCAGGCAAGTTAAGCAAACATCTCTGAATCATTATTATTTTTTCCTTAAATGAGCAAGATTTCAAAAGATATCTGGCCTCCACCCCTCCTCTCCCACTCCACAGAGAAGAAAAACCTATCTGGTATTACTGCTTACTCTTTTTTTCACTAATATGGAATTTTATTGCTATTTTAAACATAAGAAACAAAATTCCAACAAGCTCTTGAGTGCTGCACAATGCCTGGCTTATTTCTTTTCATGCCTGGTGTCATAGCAACAGGAAGAATTCAAAATTAATTATAATCCAGGCAAGATGGCCTCTACTTATAATAGATGTTGGTTTTAGCCTGGTCTTGTGATTTTATTTTTGCCAAAATAAGATCAATGACATTCTTTGCCACTAAGGACTTTTCTTTCTCTGGTGAATAAATCTTGTGGTCACTAGTTTGAACACATAGCAAGCTGTAAATGAAAATTATGACTTTGAATTAATAATAAAGATATGAGACAAAACAAGATTCAAAGGGAAAAGCAGAAAAAGGCAGTAAATGATTAAGAGAAATAGATCTTGTTAAACTTTAGCAAACCCTGTGGGTAAAACAAAGCTTGTTCTTTATAATAGGAATAGCTCAATGGATGTTGCTGCTAACATTTTCTCTAAAAATATTTGATTTATGGGCTTAGTAATCAGATATGGGAATGTGTTTCCTCTGAGAAATGTTCAGTACTTGCCTTGATATGGTGACGCTTTAGCCTTAAAGACACTTTGATGGTACACAGAGAACTCAATGAAAATTCAATGAGGTTTTCCAGCCTAACAGGTGTTTCTCTTGCTCATTCATATACAAAGTTCCAACTTCTTCATTTTTCTCTTCTGCTCAGCATTGCTAAAAAGTCATGTATTGCATACATTTTGCAATATAAAGGACTAGATTTAAGTTTTTAACCTTTAGATGGCATTCTTATACCTGGAAAGCCAGCTCTGCAAATCTGTACCAGTAAGGGTATTTTGGAGTTCCATCTGCAGATGTACCGTGCATCCTGTGAAGGGACAACAGCTGCCAGGAGAGCTTGCAGGGGCTGACATTTCCCTCAAGCAGATTTCACAGCCTCTGTTCTCTGTAACATAGAAATAACCCCCATGTAGGGAATGAGTGGCCCATTTATGAGACAGATTCCCAAAAATCATGAGAGTGTACAACTTAAAAAAGAAATTCTGAATTCTTTATGTCTATCTATTGGCTTTTGAACCACAAGTATCCTTATATGCAAGTTTTTATTTGTTATGAAGATCAGAATGAATGTGTTTGAAAAAAAAAAATCAAAAATAAACAAAACAATCCGAAACCAAAAGAAAACCTGAGATTCAGCACAAGCTCCAAAAGCAGGATTTGTAAATAAATTTTAAATCCAACCCCCCAGACACTATGATGCTGTGGAGTATAAGCACCTGGAGCAGGTTGCCCAGAGATGCTGTGAACTTGCTGTCCTTGGGGACATCCAAAACTCACTGGATGAGGTGCTACATGACCTGCTTTAACTCTGAAGTCAATCCTCTTTCCTTGGACCTGCCATAGGAATATAAATTTAGTTTTAGTGATAGATTAGTGAAGCACTCTGTAAGCAGCAGAACAATTGAAGCCCACAGCTCAATGGTCTTGTGCCTCTTGGCTAGATCCTCTGATGACAAATGAGATGAGAAAAATATTGGTCTGGTGTTTGGAGACTCGCACTCTCTCTTTTTGTGTTCTTTTTTTTTTTTCCCCAGGTGTCTTCTCTAGCATGAGTCCATCTTATACTGAAGCCCCTCTTGCATTAGAAGCATTAATAGACAACTCTTACTTCCTCAGAGCCTACAACTGTAGGAAATTCATCTCTTTCAGACTGTTACTCCATAGGCAGATCTGGTTAGATTTGGTGCAGCAGTTTAAAAAAATGATTAGGGTGATACGCTAAAGAGCATAATCACACATACAAACATAAGCACAGTAGAAACACAAAAGTGGCATTTCTTCAAAATACATTAATGTAATTCACTCATCATTTGTTATTCACCAGGATGTTTCTCTGATTATTTTGCTAAAGCTCACTAATCAGGTACATCTGCGTTTCTGCCTCTCTGAGCCTTGACTCAACTTGAAAAGATGGTGGATGGATGACCTGCCTTCATGATAGAGTCCAAGCAAGGAAGGGTTTCACTCGCCTTCTTACTCTCCACAGGTCTTGGAACAAAGGACAAAATCAAACTGATTTGCTGCATGATGTTGCTAAATTTAGTCTGTGTGTAGTCACTGCGAGAGTGGTTTTTCCAGCTCAGATTGCAGTTCATATGTTTTGTGGATGTGGGCTTGTGTGTACCAATGGCACAGAATGATCTTGGGTGTAGAAATACTTAGAAAAACTTCCCCTGAATGTCTAACACTTTAGACTAAGAGTACTCTAAGGGTTTAGTTACAGGAAATCAGATTACTTTGGTGTAGTTCTTTGATCTGAAATTGTCCTCAGACTTTGTCTCTAAAGCTGGTTAACCTCAAAATGCTGGATATGAAAGCCTCACCAGCAAATGTCAAAGCAGATGTACAGTGTCTCATTTCCAGCTGAAGTGGAAGAACTAAGTTTGGGAGTAAAGTAGCAACCTGACTTCTGTGTAGACACTTCTGTTGCAGACGAACCATGAAGATTTTGTTAAATATTCAATGTGGCTTTTTAGCAGCTTTCTCTGGAAAGCTTTAGTGTTATTTTGTGGCCAGTCAACCTGTTGTTTGATTTGTAAAGTAGCATATGAAAATTATTTCAGTATGCTCACTGTAAATTACAAATTACACACAGCTCCTTCTTGGGTGTTGTTTTTTTGTGGTGGTGGTGGTTTTTGGTTTGGTTTGGTTTGGAGGCGGGGAGGGGGGTGGGATACATGTTCTAAATTATTTTCAAGCAAGATTATCCCTGTGTGGAACTCAAGCTGTCCTGTGCAATTTTGTTTGTACAAGTTTGCTTTTGAAGTGTTGGACATGGTGTCTGTTGTTTTTTTTTTTTTTCAATTGAATAAGCACACATTTTAACCTGAATTCTGTACACACCTTGAATTTTTGAACTCAGATTTGTTATGTCATATCTCAAATATCACTTTTACCTCTGGTTTTGAGCTGGGCCCAGAACATTAAGAATGTGTTCTCATTCTGATGAGGTAAAAGCTCATATAGACAAATTTGAGTGGGATTCACCTTGTCTAAACTCGGGTATCTATATCCACACTAATCTCCTAGTCCCACTTTATTATCTTCCAAGAGAAGTAGCTCGTTTTAGGACCTGACTTATATGACCAGTTCAGCATGTCTATATATTTGGATACAGTGGGATAGTAGATTATCTGGATGGTAAAAATATCCTAAATCATAAGCTTTACAGAAAGTTTTCATGATCAGGAAACAATGAGCCCCACAACCGTAAGGACTTTTCATGACACTACAGAGCTGCTGAGGCTAAAGAGTACAACAAGTTTAATTAATAAACACCCTCGTTTAATTCAAGCACATAATCTGTATGAGATTCCAGCCTCTACCTGTTTCTCTTTATCTGTGTATGAATAGCTTGGGGGGGATCTACCTTCCGTTTTGATGGACTTCACAGGGAAGCCTGTGCTGTGTACCACAATTTTGACATAAGTCAAAACTGCAGTGAGATGTTCAAATCAGTCATGGAGTATTCTGTTAATTTGTAAGCTAAAGGTTATTAACTAGCTAAAATTAGCAGCTGACCATTATTTAATGGCAGGATGCATACTCATCTAGGGGGGGAAAAAAAAGCTATATTCAGGTGCTACTTTACATTTAATTCTTGACTAAATGAAGGCAGCAAGAGAAGACTTTGTACTAAACTAATAATCCCTCAGGAGTTAGGCACTAGGCAGTTCTGAACGCTTGTGAACGTCACTGTCATTCAAGCCTTTGCATGCAGTCAGTGTTACCTGGAGGGCACTTTAACTATAAATCTCTCCACCCTTATTTGCTTGTATGGTCTCAACAGAAGTTCTAGGAGATATTGCACAAGATGTGCTGATGACAGTAGAAGTTCCAGAAGATAATACCATGCAATACATGATACACAAAGTTGGTGTCAAGGATCAATGGTATTGCTTAACTATTTTCTGGATATTGTTACTAATTCCTACACCAGAACAACAGCTACAGATTGCAACAATTGACTATGAACATGTGGGAAAAGTAAACAAGCACTGAACAACACATTAGCGCATGTCCTCAAGTCAGAGTGCTGGAGAATCTGTCCACTTACACGAGATGTATGAGAAAAGTCCAGACATGTCTCCCGATTCCTCTTGTTTCCACATGTGGAGCATCAAAGAGCCAAACAAAGACTCTGTTAGACGTATTTTTGAAGAAGGAAAGCTACTCACCCGCTTCTTCAACAGAAATATTTAGCAAGTGTAGACTCTTCCCCAAGATGGAGTATGGAGACCTTCTGGAGTGTTTTCTGTACCAGACCTTATGAATAGTCTAAGGATGCTGGAGGGGAGTGGGGGGGGAAGGAAATTTTCATCATTGCCTTCACAGACTGTACAGTTTTGATATTGCTTTAGGATCAGCCTTCTGAAGAAACCTGGGAGACTAAAGGAGAGTGAGGAAGAGACAAGGAAGCAACCAACTGTATTGTACCTGCACTGCCTGTAGTCAGCACTGTTTATAGCCACAGATGATACCGGAGGGTTTATAACATCTGAATTGCTCTAGAATGTTTTCAGATAGTTCCACAAATGACTATTGTCATTTATTCTGGATATTGTTTCCAGTGACTTTTTTTCTTTAACACATTAAGATAATGAGACCCAGGTTTTCTTCTGCATGGACTGGCCAGCAAGAAGTCATCAAGAGCACTGACGTGCACCAATAACCCCTCTCTCTCAGGAGCACAGTCCTAAACTGCCACTTCTGCACTTCCGAAAAAAATTGGTCCTTCAGCAAAACAGTGAGATTACACAGGCAGCTGAAGAGAGTCTGTATGTTTAATCCATAGTCAGCCAGGAGTGGGAAAGCCTTAAGTGCCCAGTATCTGCCTGGGTATAAACAATGTCACGTCATCTGAAAACTTGGCAGGGGCAAGGGCAAAAGGTGAGACAAAGAGCTAGGGGAGAGGCATCCAGTAGAGTACAAGAGGNAAAAAAAAAAAAAAAAGGAATCTAACCAGTATAATTAAAAAATAAAAAACATGCATGCAAATACAAGTGCAAGGAAAAAAACCCACCAAATGCAAATCAAACAGGTGTAAAATGTTCATGAGAAAAGCTATACACATGGTATTTCGTAGAACACCTGTGCAAAATACTATTCTTACTGTGTTTGATAAGCCCTCTGCGTAGAAAAGTGCTTATCAAGGTTATTTTGCAACCATTATGCAAATCTGCCAAAGCCAGGACTGCTGGCAGGCCTCTTTCCCTCAGTGACAGCAGCATTTCCACCTGGCTGAACACAAATAGATTTGCTTTCATTCAGTGCTCCAGCCAGGGTCACTGAAGAGGGGGCACTTTGCATCTGGAGACAAGGCAAGTTCAAGAACCAGACCAAGTGATCTTGCAATTTCAGCATCTCATTGCTTACCATTCATTAACAGTTATGTAGTTGTAAAGGATGATGAGGCAGTTCCAAAGATGTCCATGAGAAACTCTTCTTGACCACAGGGGATAAAGTTGAATTAAATGAATTTGGAAATAGAGAAGAATTTGACCTTGCCAGAAGGTGGACTGAAATCAGACTGGCATCCTTTCCAGGGTGTTGTGCCAGTCAGTATTTTTGTTTCCCAAAATTAGAGGTTAAGCATGCTGGTAGGAAGTTAACAGGAGCCAGAGGCACTGCTTCTCAGCCAGGCAACGTGCCAGTGATGAGAGGTTCAAAGTCCTCAACAGACTGTGCTGGGAACTGCTGCCTCTTGTAGGAGGCTGGGCAATCCCAGCCAATACTGGCCCGCTGATAGGGTCCTGATGTCTTTCCAATAAGGTACGGCTGCATACCACTTTTCTGAAGTCTCTAACCCTGATTTTTCCACACTTGCTTCCTATGGGTATTTTGTTATATTAAGTGTTAGAAGCAAAAGCTAAGACCAGTAGAGAAATGGACCCAAAAGTCAACCACAAAATGTCATCATAGCAAATTGAAATCAATTGCTTTATATTATTCAAGAGCTTCGCTTTCTTTTACTGTCATTCTACCAAGAAGGCAAATCCTTGAATATCTTGGAGAAACTTCAGAGACAGAAAAAGAGTAACAAAGGAACATAAATAAGGAACATAATAAAACATAAAAGGAACATAATAAAACAGCAGTGGTGATTCTAGCACTGGTCAAGTAACAAGCAATAATACCTTGCAGTAACACAGCAAGTTCCCAACACACATCAGTCTGGACACTGGGATACAGATAACAACATTGAAAAGGTCTCTAAGATAGGTGTCTAAAAGCGGTGAGATGGGATGAACTGCTCACTGCTTCAGTCCACTACTGATGAAGGAGCCTTGGGCTGGATTCCCACTAGCCTAAGCCAGCCTGACTGCAGGCTGATATGGACCTTTCCTCAAAAATCAGTTGTTTTTTCCCTTCCCTGGTGCTGATGCTGGAGCTTGTGGAACCCCTCTGTGATCCTTTTCTTCATGCTGATTTAACAGGACATTATCATGGTTATAAACTCTAATTTAGTCCAGTGTGCCCCAGGTCCAGTGAAACAGAGAGAGAAAATGGAATGGCAGAAGCACAGCAGCCAGCAGATGGAACAGAGAAGTCACTCTAAAATTGCAGTCTGAGATGAGTAACTTTTAGATGCTTAAATTTATTTGATAATTTTTTTTTTTTTTTTTTTTTGTGGGACCGGTTAGAAGGTTCCTGACTGTTTACTATGAAGGTTGGTTCCCATTCTGGTTTCTGAGCTGACAGGATAAACTTGTTGTTTTCAAGTGTTATTTCTGTGAAAAAAAATAATAATAATTAAAAAAAAAGTCTTGAAAACTTTGGGGGAAATGAAAACGGAGTCTTGCACACACTGTATTTCAGCAGCTGAATTCCTGATGGAAGCACCCAATACTGCAATACTGGAGAAAGTGGAAACATGAAGATGACAAAGGTGTACATGGAAACACAAAGAGAATTTGATTAAGAGCAGAAATGGCAAATGTTTGAGCCTTTGTGTCTTATATTCTGAACTGTGATTAGAAACAGTCAGCTGAGCTCCCGCTGCAGCAGTCTTGCCTTAACTCACCTAAAACACACGGTGCCATCTTTGCGACTCTTCTATTTATTGTTGTTTATACCCATCGGGTATGCAGGTGTGCTTTTTTCCAGTTCACAATTTCATATATCCAGATGTAGACCATATATAAAAAGGTCCATTTCAGGACATTTACAGCTTAAATTGATATCACTTTAGGTAATATTCCTTCTTTGCATTCTCTTTTAGTTGCTGTGTTTCTCTTCCAGATTAACCACAGAACACCAATGTCAGAAGCCATATGTGTTCACTTTGAATATTTATAAGTAGTCTATGGTCCCCTTTGTTTTATTGTTTCTGATTGATCTTTGTTTTTAGAGCAATTCATGACTTTAAAAGTAGATGGGTGCGTTACAGTCAAAAATCCCCATGAAGAATGAGTGCTTTGATGTTTTCTTATTCCAAAAATGCTGAATAATAATTCTTTACATGGTATAACTTTCTAGGACTGGCTTAACACGAGTATTTATCTGTATCTGAGCAATTTAATGGGCCAAAATAGTATTTTATTAATGAACAGGGAGTTAAAAAAATGTATCTAACTAAATTCCCTTACTGTTTTCGTTAATGTATTTTTGGCAAAACTTACTTCTCTAATGTATTTTGGCTAAACTCAAGGCTCACGCTTGCATCCTAGATTCGCTTCTGTTTGAAAACACAATCTCCTAAATCTGAAGGCCATGACCAAAAATATTATTATATTATTTCTGGAGTAGTAAGGCCTAGGATGAAACATCTATTGCTTTTTTTTTTTTAACTCTAAATCCCTTTCTAACACAAAGCGACAGGGTTCTGAGAAAAAGAAAACAGAATGAAAATAAAAATAGTTTATTTTTGAATCATTTGAGTGTTTTTGGGATTCTGCAATTTGCAGCCTACACTGAAGTGTATGTTGCATTTGAGGAAGGTTATTACAACTCTCCGCACCAGAAGCTGAGTTCAGCAAATGAGAACATCTCAAGAGAAAGCTCCAGCTCCCGGCTGCTGGGCAGGCTGTAGCCTGTAATCCCGGCTGCACAGGGGGCTATGTAGTCTGAGTGACAAACGCAAGAGGTTTCTTCAGCTCTCTTCAGCTTGGACAGTCTTTCTAATGCCTGGGTAGGTGCTGAGTGTTTCCTTCTGAAAACTGGTCACCCTCCAATCCATTACTTGCATCTGCAGGCATTCAGCCCTTGAAAACCCAAACTGTAGTCTTCTGAGTTATGAACCAAAAATTGGAGTCATTTGAAAACGCCTACTTTATATGGATAAAGCAAAGATTATCTCAAAATTGGCTTGGCAGGACTTTGTGATCGTTTACTTTCACCTTTTCCCACTGTAGCACGCTATGTCACGATGTTTGAGCTGCTTTCCTTTCCTCAGGGTGAGATGCTGGATGGCTGAGACATGTTCCATCTGTAGTGGATGGGTAAACAGTGGTTCAGCCTACAAAAAGGGAGAGTGAAACTAGCAACAAAGTTTTCCAAATGGTTAAATTAACAGAGCCCCAGAACAGGCTAAGGATTTGGGGGTTTCCTAATGTTAGAGATTTTAAGAACAGGTTAGACAAATATTTTTCAGGAAGAGTATTCTGGTGATGGATAGAACCCTCTCTGAACTCTGTTGTCCAAGGGTATAGAGGCCTTGCAGAGAGACCTTGACAAATTAGAGGGCTGGGCAGTCACTAACAATATGAAGTTTAACAAGATCAAGTGCCAGATTCTGCACCTGGGAAGGGGCAACCCTGGCTGTACGTACAGACTGGGGGACCAGAGACTGGAGAGCAGCCCCGCAGAAAGGGATCTGGGGTTCTGGTCGGCGGCAAGCTGAACACGAGCCAGCAGCATGCCCTGGCAGCCAGGAGGGCCAGCCGTGCCCTGNTTCAGCCCAGAGAAGAGGAGATGAGGGGAGGCCTCATGGCGGCCTGCAGCTTCCTCACGAGGGGAGCGGAGGGGCAGGCGCTGATCTCTGATGACAGGGACAGAACCTGAGGGAACGGCATGGAGCTGTGACAGGGGAGGTTCAGGCTGGGTGTTAGGAAAAGGTTCTTCATCGAGAGGGTGGTCGGGCACTGGCACAGGCTCCCCAGGGCAGTGTTCACAGCACCGAGCCTGCCAGAGTTCAAGAAGCATTTGGACAACGCTCTCAGACATAGGGTCTGATTTTTGGGTGGTCCTGTGCGGAGCCAGGAGCTGGACTCACTGATCCTTGTAGGTCCCTTCCAGTTCAGGATATTCTATGGTTCTATGATTCTAGGATTTCTAAATCAGCAATGAGACCTCCTGTTATCAATAGCCATTCAAGTAGCACCTACTCCATAACTTCAGGAAAATTCAGAGATGGGTTCAAGCTATGTGCTGCATACACTTGGGTGAGTCACTTGGCCCCAGTGGTGTTTTATAATTCAGGCAGGCTACCAAACCCTCGGTCCCTGGAGGCAAATACTCAAGATGGCATATGCAGGAAGCAATCTGAGTCAGTGAGAGCGGCTGTCTCACATTATTAAGGGTGTGTTATGTATTCACATCATTGTTATGTGGCTATTTGTGAACAAAAGAGATAAAGTCTTGCCTAACAAACGAAAGAGGGTTTTCCTTGAACCTCTAAAGTCCCACTGTAAAGGCAGTGAGAATGAAAGAACAGTAGTCAATCTGCACCCCTCTGCTCCACAGCTACCCTGGCTAGATGCCCTGAGGAATGGTGGAGGTAAGGTGGATATGCGGAGCCTCTCTGGGGAAGGCTGGCAGGATCTGTTTCATTGCCTTTGCCAGGGGCTCTGCTTTATGGAAGCTTTGAGAAAAGATAGTAAGAGAACAAAATATCTGGCTTTAAAGAAGTCTCAGTAGAAGCTTGGGACTGAAGAGTGCTCAGGAAACAAGACACTGGGAAAAGGGTATTGAGGCAAAAAGGCAGGTAAGGGAAAGATTTGTTTCAAAGGCTCATGTCAAATCTGCAGCAGAAGATAAGTTTACTTGTTCAAAAAGTAAGAGCTGATGCAGACACATTCAATAACATCATTTTGCCTTTTTGATAACCAAACAGTGGGACAGTTTGGCACTCCAGCTGTGCCAGGTTGACTAGATTTAAGGCAGAATGAAATACTTCTCTGGTTGGAGACAAGACTTTCTGTCTTTGCGGATATTGGCTGCTGTGCTCAAGGAAAGCTTTTTACAAAAGGAAAGAAAAAGCAGGCAGTGTTTGCCAAGTCAAACTTACTTGGGAAGTCAATAGACTAAATCTGTATGCTCTTTGTGTTCTTATTGTTCTAGTGGAATGAAATCATCTCTCAAAAGCCTACCACACCATGGTGTTTCTGGATTCTAGAGACCCTTTCTAAGCCTACACATTCACACCACCCAAAAATAAATTCTTCCTGCTCCCACTTTGTGTAGATCAAAGCACAGATAACATTCCCAGAGACATATTGGCAAGTGACTCTTTTCCAGGTGTGTATTGTATTATTTCTTAGTCCCTTTGGGCTAGTTACGAGCTGGACAATTATAATGCAGAACAATACTTGCACTGAGGACCAGTAGTCAGGCTCAGTAGTACTCATGAAAACTCTGCACAGATTGATCTCACACTCTATTGCACATGTTTGGTGGACCCCAGCTGGACGTAAACTCTCCCCTGCTCCTAAAGCAATGGAACAAATCCTATTAATGTGTTTTCCTATGAGGTGAAAAGCAAGGAGGCAGCTGCACTTTCATTTTTCCTGCTTCTTTCTAACATAAGATAGCTGCAGAATTTACATATGGAGGAATGGCAGGAAAAGAGGTGACTTATAATTTAATCTTGCATGGGGAAAGAGATAAAGCGTTATTCCTCAGGTTGTCACAAATGCAATACTCTGCTTCAGTTTTCCCCCTTCTTACCTGTATTTTATTGTGCAGAATGAAAAAAAAAACCTCAATAGTTGCGAAGAAATAAAACACTACAGAGTAAAACAGTATAAAGTCTGAGTAGTCACATTCCAAAATAATGTTTCACATCTGACTGTATATGTTATTGCTTTATCTTGTGAAAGAAAAAAAAAGAGAGAGAGAGAGAGAGAAATAAATTCAAGTAGGAAACAGAAAGGAGCCATGGGAAACAGATGAATGATGACATTCGAAGAATGGCATGAAAAACTGAAGAAATGCTACACAAAGCCAGGAAATTGTCATTTTGCAGCAATGGCATCTATCTGTGATTGTCTCCAGCACTGTTTCACCACATCCATCAATGAAGGAAGCACAGATGTCACCATGAGAAATTCACAATTTGAATCAAGTTCCACAACAAGCAATGGAAAGACTTTGATTGACTACAGTGGGCTTTGGATTGGGCTCTCTCCATATCCTGGCTCATTTTGGCTCAGGCCCTGAAACCACTATTATACTTTTTAATAACAACGCTTTCCACTTCTATAGTGACTTCCATCCAAAGAGCTCAGTGAAAGTTCAGAATGTTTCCTCTTATGAGTTCTATTAATATCAAGCAAGATAAAGACCTTTCTGCTTGAAATACAGGTCTTCTTACCCTCTACTCCTCTCATAGCTCAGAGCCAGCTGAAAATTGTAATTAATTTTGAATAAGAAATTGTAATAATTTGAAACGTGTTCTCATTCTGATTTACAGCAATGTGCTTCTTATGAAATAAATTATAAACAAAACAACCTAAGAAGTTATTCAGGTTTTAAAATATCAAATCAGGGATCATTCTTCAGTTTTATACTTTACTTATGAAATGGAATTTTCTTTTTTTGTATTTATGACTGTCATCATCTCTCATTATGATCTGAAATGCAACCTATTACTGCCTCAAACACATAATGTGACAGAAGAATGCTTGAAAAATCCAGTTATTTTGTTTTTGAAATATCTCCTTTTTTTTTTTTGAACAGTATCTCCTGTTCATGTTACAATGAAATCATTTGATACTTTAAGACAGGACAACACACTAGGAAAAGCAATAAAGTCAAAAAGTCTCCCTTGAGCACAAAACATAGTATGGAAGTTGTTCTGCTATGTGTTTAAGGAATGGAAAAAGTGTTTGTGCAGCGCAATACGATAGTGGATTCTTCTGGGAAATCTGTCTTTGGTTACAAATAAGTAAAATTTTATTTTGAATAGGGAACCACTGGCTTGTAGACAATGCAGCTAAAATATCTCTGCAGAAATATAGATGGCAGTGAGCACACAAGACAGGTGTGTCGTGTATGAGTGTGTGCAGGTTGCATTTCCCTCCCTTGGAAGAGATTTTCAAATCCCAAAAGATGAGACTAATAAAAGGAAATAATAGTACTGCTATTTCAGCAACAAGAAATGAGAAAAAAGCAGCTCCAGCAGGAGCAGCTTGATGCAAGAAAAGGGCTTTTATCTCCCCTTCCATCCTGATATCATAGCCAAGCATCACGATGAGACTTTCAGTTCCAGTGCAACAGTACACTCCATTTTTAAAGGCCAAAACGGATTCTGATGAGGCTGTCTTGATTCATTAAAAATAGCCTTGTGCTGAAGTGGAAGAGGGCTTGTTCCAAAGCCCACTGAATTCAATAGGAGTCGACTTCAATTGCCTTTGGATCTAGGCCATGGTAATGACAGAGGCACCATGAGGTCATAGTTTAACAACTTTGTTCTAAAGGACAAAGCCTAAAATGTTCCAACCCTCGTGAGTTCCTCACTTAGCTGCAGGAGGTTTCAATGGATAGTTTGCATTATAAACTGAATCCACTATCCTTTTACTAAGAGGATGCTACCGAGTCCTCAAGTTAGAAAAGCTTGTGGTTGCAGTGGTTAAGGCTGCCTTTAGAATAGTGAGGGCTCCCAGGGAGCTCTGAAGTTTTCTCCATAAATTACAACAGTACATCTCAACTCCCTTCTTCAGCTGCTGCCACAGATGGCCTGGACGGGTTCAGTAACTGCATGTCACCGTAGCTGTGATTGCAGAGATTGTCCTAAGGGCTTACATCAGTAGTTTAGCATTCAACCCTCTGCAGCAGCTTTGTAGATTATTTTTATTTATTTTAATTTGCAATAAGTAAACACCATAAATCTATTGAACTCTATTTTTTTCCTGTCTCTCATTTGTAGAAAACTTCCTCTTCTCTCTTCTGCCTCCCAGTACCATTATGGCCCCTTGTTCCATCCAGGCAGGTACAGCATATCACATATTGCTGGTATCCTGCCTTTGCACACTGGCCATGTGAGGGGAGCTCATACTAGTTTGCTGGGTAATCCTGGGATAGTAAGGTGCTACCTTCACTTTCCTACCACAGATATTTTGTAGGCTGTGTGTGCTTCAAGACTGCCCATATAGGAATGCTTTTCTGACGGACAGCATTTGTCACTATATTGTGCAGAAATGCCACTGCACTAGCTTGGGGCAGTGTGGGGTGCAAGGTGACTGCACCCAGAAGGTGACTCTCCCAGAAGGGCAGCCCAGATGTGTGGGAGGCTGGGGACGGGTTTGGGATGAGGTATGTGAGGTGTATGAATGGGGCCTCACTCGAAAAGAAGTTCATAGAATTACAGAATCATAGAATGTTTTGGGTTGGAAGGGATCTTAAAGACCATCTAGTTCCAACCCCTCTGCCTTGGGCAGGGACACCTTCCACTAGGCCAGGTTGCTCAGGGCCTCAACCAACCTGGCCTTGAGCACCTCTAGGGATGGTGCATCCACACCTTCTCTGGGCAGCCTGTGCCAGTGCTTCACTACCCTCTGAGTAAAGAATTTCTTTCTTATACCTAACCTAAACCCCTATGCTCTTTTTGTTTAAAACAGCTACCCCTTGTCCTATCACTACACTCCCTGGTAAAGAGTCTCCCATCATCTTTCCTTGTAGGCCCCCTTTAAGGCCATTATAAGGGCTCCCCGGAGCCTTCTCTTCTTAGTCTGAACAACCCCAGCTTTCTCAGCCTGTCTTCACAGGAGAGGTGCTCCAGCCCTCTGATCATCCTCATGGCGCTCCTCTGGACCCACTCTAACAGATCCACGTCTTTCTCACGCTGGGGGCCCCAGAGCTGAACACAGTACTCCAGGTGGGGTCTCATGAGCGTGGAGTAAAGGAGGAGACTTGCCTCGCCAACCTGCTTGCTAATTAACTGATTTTGACCCACTCTGGACCAACACACTCTCATGTACAAACCATTTAAACCCTGTACCTTTTCCCTGAGTTTTTGTTTGAAGTTCTGATTAACTCAACAGACTCAAAATGTATGTTTAACAGTAAGAAAATATATGATGATTTTTTAGGAATGAAACCACTACTAGCAAATGGGTCTCGGTTGCCCCTCTCAGAGGAAATACTACAGAGTGTTCTTTTCCTTCAGCAACTGTTAAAAAATCCAAAGACATAAAATAAAAAAGGATCAAGTATTGTGACATTGGTCTGGATTTGCCTGTGCCAAAACAGTCCCATAAAATTAACAGTCTAGTCCTGTGGGTGTGTGGCTTAGACAATTTAGCTGAAATATCATCATCATCATCAGAAATATATTAAATAAATCTTTCTGAAATATCAGGTTTTGAGAAATATTTAGTATTTCACAAAAAGAGACGCAAAAACAGGCCAGGTTTATTCCTGGGAAAGGGTAGCACAAGTCTTTGGTATGATCAGAAGTTTATGAATTCAGTATCCTAACAACAACAAAACACCCTATCTATCTTAATCTCATACATTTCCCAGCATAAATATTTGCTGTCTGTTAGAATCTATAGATACAGTCATCTGTCTGGTTCCAGTAGTTTGGACTCTGGTATTTCTGATGAGTTCTGCTGTTAAGGATGCTGCTGGTTCTTATCCTTGATGAAAGCTTATATCAGTAAGTATTTTTCATCAATACTATTAAAAAAGGTACTTTGACTATTAATGTTAGCTAAATAAATCATACAATTTTTATTTTCTGTACATGAAGTAATTCTTTCATGGACAGTAAAGTTCTTGTCCATACTCACTGAATAAGCAGTATTTTTAGTCTATTATCTCCCATCATTATTGTAATGTTACTCAATAAAACTAAATGCTTTATTTGTTCAGCAGGGTGACAGTGTATTTCCTTAACAACACAACATCATTGTGTGCTTTAGGAAACAGCTGCACAAGCCAGTAAAGTGATGACACATACTTGGAATTTTCTCCATCTCTCAACCACATTTTGATGAATATCCCATGAAATGAATAAAAGCTATCTGCTGTAAATGTCAGGCAGGTGCTATGCAGCTGCACACCAAACACGGAAAGTCTATTTCATGAGAATCTAACTATCTGCTGTATCTATCTCTTCATCTCTCCATCTCTGCACTGTCTACCCATCTACATCTTTTCTGTCCAATCCGTCTAAATCTCATCTCTAAATCTATTTCAGTCTAATTGTCCACTTGCTTTTATACAAATCCATGTTTTACATTCTGCTATGGCTGTGTCATTCAAATCATTTTACTAAGGATATTAAGTACAGCCTTTTTTTTTTTTTTTTTTTCCCTGTAGATTTGGTGTTCATTGGAATGTCCTATTAGGGTATATCCAAGAAAGCGAGGTCACCTTTAAGCACCATTTAATTAAAATTCTCACAGAGTGAGACTTCTGACTTTTGAATATCTTGTCCTAATCACTTACACAATATCGGCAGTGCAAAGAATTTTAAAATGGAGATTTGCCTTCCCATTGCACCAAGTAGAGGCAAAGAAGAATCTTAATACTATCTTCCCTATAGTTTACTGTCAAGATAGGTGTGTTTGGCTCGGCTGGCTGCCAAAAAGTATGTACTTGCTTCACTGAACCTTGACACAATGTACAGCAACCTCCAGGCTTCCTGAAGAACTGATAAGACTAGGTGAGTGGTGGTGTATGCTGTCCCTGTGGCTGTGTTTGGCACAGGCTGATGATCAGATTTGGGTGGGGGGACTTGCTGTCCATAAGCATATTTCTCTCCATTGGCTGTGGAATATGGATGGGCTGGACACTTTCAAAAATGGGCTTAATTTGAATTTCATCTACCTAAAATATATCCACAAGCCATGAACTTTTTTACTATCCCTAATGTATACCTATACAGATATCAATGTATGTGTGTGTACATATATATATATGCATTTGTTTTATATAATCTAGTAAATAATATGCATGTTGGTGTGTGCGTTAAGGAGAGCTGCCAATACCGCACATAAATCCGCACTGTCAGCTTGTATCCATGTGGCTGCAAAACTGGGAGGAGTAGCTAATACATCAGATGCTTGTGCTGCATTTCAGAGGGCTGGAGAAATGCTCCAACTTATGAAGTTCAACAAAGGGAAATGCCAAGTCCTGCACCTGGGGAGGAATGACCCCATCCACCAGTACACACTGGAGGCCAGCTGGCTGGAAAGCAGCTTTGGAGAGAAAGCCCTGGGAGTTCTGTCAGGCACCAAGTTGACCGTAAGCCAGCAATGTGCCCTCACAGCAAAGGTCAAAAACATCCTGGTCTGCATTAGGGCCACATTGCCAGCAGGTTAAGAGAAGTGATCCTTCCTCTTTGTTCAGGCCTGGTGAGCCACATCTGGAGTTCTGGGTCCAGTTCTGGGCTCTCCAGTATGAGAGACACAGACATATTGGAGCAGATCCAGTGAAGGACCATGAAGATGATGAAGAGAGTGGAACATCTGACTTATGATGAAAGGCTGATTCAGGCTGGAGAAGAAAAGGCTCAGGGGGAATCTAGTCAATGTGTATAAATACTTGATGAGAAATTGGAGCCAGACTCTTCTCAGTTGTGTTCAGTGACAGGACAAGAGGCAATAGGCATGAATCTGTTTAAACATCAAAACAAACCCTTTTTAATGTGAGGGTAGTTGAACGCTGGAACAGATTACTCAGAGAAGTTGTAATTTCTCCATCCTTGGAGATATTTAAACCCTGACAGGACACAGCCCTGAGCAACCTGCTCTAGATGACCCTGCTTTGAGCAGGGGTTTGGACTAGATGATCTCCAGAGGTACCTTCCAGCCTCAACAGTCCTGTAATTATGTGATTGTGTGTTTCTGTGCATAAAGGTTCCCAAAATTTATTATTTGCTCAGCATTTTGGCTTAGTTTTGGGTCCATCACACTAGACACCTGGAAGCAGATATCTGCCTTAAATGCACTCGACAGACTTTTAGAACCACTCATTTCGCCCATTCAATGTCTGAGAGATGCATGGACTGGCTTCTCTGCGGCTTCACACTCTTTCTGAAGTGCTCCACTAGTACCCATCTTGCTCAGTTCATGGTATAGAGAATTTTATCTAGCAGTTATATTATGCAGATTGTATCATCCTCATGCTTTCCTCTGCGGTGCCACCAAGATAGTGCAAAAATAATATATTTCAGGCCTTTTTGCATTGCAAAGTGATATTAGTTTATTCAGTCAAAAAAACTAATCTGTAGTCTCTTCTATAGTGATGACCCTATGAGTAAAATACTACTACTACTACTACTACTGCTACTACTACTACTACTAAATCTGCCAACTATAAGCTTAATTATCTTTCTTTCTTGGGATTTACCGGCGTTGATTATTTGCACTGAAAAACCTTGCCAGGGAGAACAGTAGCTGGGGTCTGTTTTTCCACCTTTCCAAAGGAAGAAACAACATTTAACTGAACCAGCATACTGTTCTAGTACATTCCACTCTCAAAAACCAAGACATTCTCAGTTGAAATTAACAAAAAAGTATAACTTTTCCTCTGACATGGTAGAAGCTGGGTGATTATAGTCATTGCCTGACCTATCCTAGACTAAGTCTCATCTAATTTCATAGGACAGACATATGAGAATCTTTCCAGTGGTTCTTGAAACCAGTTTCTTTAAACATGTACACAATAATAATTAATAAAAAATCTTCTGTATTTAATCAATCAGGTTTTCTTTTTTATTAGTTCTTGAATATTACATTTTCATTAGATAGAACTGATAATGTGTTCAGCAAAAAGGCCTATAAAGGCCTACAGTATTTTCCCATGTTTTCACATTAAATTAGAAAAGTTCAACTACCGATAGGGACTTCTGAATACTTATTTTCATTTATGTTTTCCCTCCTCAGCTGGTATATAAATGTAAAAGGACTAGGGCAGTTAGGTGTTAGAAATAATTCTAATATAATAATAGATTCTATAGACACATAAAAATGTGTCCTTGGTGTTTTATTTTCTGTTAATTATTATTTTAACTTCTTTTTCTTGGTGTACATAAATAAAGTCAATGAAGCTTTCTCTGAAATACTAATTCTTCCCAAAATGCATGAGAAAGACTAAAATTACCCTTAGTAAGGATAAAACTGTAGGATTAAGATATGTATTAAAAAAAAAAAGTAAGACAGTTCCACGCTAATTAGAACAGAAACTTAGTTTGTATTTATTTGTTATCATAGAAAAAGGATACTACCTGCATTTATTTGCTTTTCACCTAAAACAAGAAATCAACCTTTTTTAAGTTAAAGAAGCCAGATAATTTCTTTTTGTCTATAGCACATAAATTGTTGGTAAACACTTCATTTTTAGGGGTTTCTCCTATACATTTTTCACTACAGTTTATGAGATAAAATCAACTAAACAGAGGTGAAAGGAAATGCATTCCTGATGTGTCTATTCCTCCCCCCCCCTTTTTTTTTTTGATTTTGCATGTATTTAATACTGAATATAGCTCTCTACTTTTCTCCGCCCAGATGAAAAGTATTTTTGACTTATATGAAAAGATTTCAAGCAGAAGTGCTCATGGGTAAACTTTCAGTCATCTCCTGCTGATAAAAGAGTGCTCTACCTGACAGATTGGGAAAAGGTACAGTTATTTATGTCTTTTTCACTCCTGAAGTGGACTAAATTCATACGATACTCCAGAATATGAATCTGTCAGCAACACAACTTGTCTTCCAAGCTCTACACTGGTTTCAAAGACTGAACTGAGGATATCTAAAAATAATTCTTTAACTCTAGGCTCAAAGATAGCTCAGCTCCTTTGGAATAACCGCACGCTTTACAGTGAAGTCTCACCTGCAAGTGAGATGACAGTTTCTCAAAGAAGAAGTAGTTACATCCATCACAGATTTTACACCATTCCAAAGCAGATTGTAATCCTGAAGTCATGACTGTTTCTCGTGTTCTTCTCTCTACATTTGTCTTTCTCAAAATGGATACCATTTCCAGCAACTGACAATGGGATAGAAGCAACAAAAAGCGATTAAAATTGCTCTGTGACATTTTTGATCCCTAAGAAGAAAAGAATAGGATCCAGTAGAGATTATGGAATCAAAGAAAATATACAGGAAAGAGTCTAAAGGAAGTAATCCAAACTACTCAAACCAAGGTAAAATCTCTTCCTGCATATCTACTTACCTACTCACTATGTATAATAGATTTTTGCCTAACTTGGTCTACAAACCTTTAGGATTCTATAATCATCATTGGAAAACTAATCTGATACCTCCCTCTCCTTACAGTAAGAAAACTTCAAGCAAATTTCACTGTTGCAATTTAAACCTACAAGGCTTTTTCTACCTCCAGTGTGCATGAAAAAAGAAAACTACAAAAAGAACCCTAGTACAAAATATTTCTTTTCCCTTTTCAGAAAACTTTTATATAGTTGAAAAGTGCTTCTAAATCTCTCCACCTTTTCCTTTATTTGCACTTAAAGACAAAACAAGACAAAACAAGACAAAACAAAACAAAACAAAACAAAGCAAAAGAGTGAATTCAAGTTTCCTTGTTAGGTCTTTATATTCAGCTTTCTGATCAGACTTGTTGCTGACTTCTGGACCCTCTCCAGTGCCCTGTCTTTCAGGAGTACGTGTACAACTCAGTTCTGACTGAAGTCATATTTTGTTCTAAGTGGAAGAGATTCTTGCACGTCTTCCATACAGTATGCCTGCTTATTATTGCCAATGTGATGGCATTGGCATCTCTTTCGTAATGTGTGTCACCATCCGCTTATGTTTAGTGTGTGATCCACCATAGCTTCAAGTGCCTTTTCTGTAGAATTTCTCCAAACTGTTGTTTTCCTGTTGTATTTGTACTTCACTTTTGTTTATTTCTTATAGTGCTGTGTTCTGCATACATCCTTGTTGAATAGTGTCCCATTTATTGCATGTCATTTATTCAATTTCTCAATGTCATTCTTGATGTCAAGAATGTATTCAATTTATCAAGGTCATTTGAGTCCTAATCCTGCCCTCTTGCAATTCTAGGTTGGTATAACCTCAGATTTCATAAACATATTTCTGTTCTACTGTCCAAATGTCACTGTTTTGGCTGGGACAGAATTAATTTTCTTTGTAGAACCTCACACAATGCTGTGTTTTGGATCTTTGATGAAAATAGTGGTGATAACACACTGATGTTTTGGTTGTTGCAGAGCAGTTCTNAGTGATGGCCTTTGTCTTCCCAAGAAACCATTACGCGTGATGAGCCCTGCTTTCCTGGATGTGGCTGAACACCTGCCTGCCCGTGGGAAGCAGTGAATGAATTCCTTGTTTTGCTTTGCTCAGGCACAGGGCTTTTGCTTTACCTAGTGAGCTGTATTTATCTCAGACCCTGAGTTCTTGCACTTTTACCTTTCTGATTCTCCTCCCTTTCCCACCTGGGGAGAGTGAGCGAGCAGCTGCGTGGTGCTGAGCTGCCTTCTGGGTTAAACCACAACACCAAGTTATTTAATGTGTACACTGGAGAGTACCAGACCCACCACAGAACCCTGTAGATTTCATTTTTATGGATCTTCCCAGCTCAAAGTTATTTAATATTGGGATTAATTTCCCAATTAATTCCATGCACACAGTTGTTTTAACCACTTATTCCTAACCTGTTTATGAAATTGGAATAGAAAAAAAAATCAAAAGCTTAAAAAACAAAGGTATATAATACTTATTTCTTCTTTCCCAGCCAAACAGCCTTTTATTCCATCATGAACGCTGTTCGATGGACTTGACAGTATTTTTTCTTTAGAAATCTGAAGTGATGAATATTTATAAATTTTTTTTATTTATTCCAATGTCATTCTGGAGCTGAAGTTAGGCTCCACTGGTTCATAAATTACTGGGGATTCCTTTCCATACATGTTATACTGTGTTTTCTCTTTTCAGTCTTCTGGAGCACAGCTATCCAATATAATCACTAGATTTTCTGCTATTGCCCTAGACAGTGTCCTAAGTACTCTGAGGAGAATTTCACCAAGGTATCAGATGATTTGAAAACATTTAACTTGTTTAGATAGCCTCTGAGTTGCTCTTTTTCTATGCCAACTGACTTCATACTTCTTTGACATTGATGTTAATTGTGTTAGCTATCTAATCGCAGTTGGTGAAGACTAATGCCAAAAAACCATAAAACACTTCAGATTTGTTGGCAACATCTGTCATTAGCCTTCCCTCTCCATTAAGCAGAAGACTAGATCTTACTACTTCAAAAACTGCAGAAGGCTTTCTTGTTATTCTTTTTCTTGTTACCATCTTATAACAACTGTTTCAAAATTATTCTGTGCTTTGCTCTTTCTGACATTGCCACTTCATGTTTGTGTTATTCTTCATGCTTGTCACTAGCAATTTGACCAGTTTGTATTTTATATTTCTTTCTTTCTTAAGAGTGAAGTGCTGAAGGACTAAGCCAAGATTAGCCTCTCACTGTTAATATTGTACCTTAGTTATTAAGGAAAATTTGAAGTGGAAGTTATATCTACGATTAATTTTCATCATAACTAATAGGAAACAAAGAGATAAGGGAGGAAGAAACTTGTGAGGCAGTGAAAGAAGTCTGTTCTGGTTTGTAAGGCTGTTGAACACAGTAGTGAATCTTTTAAACTGGATTGTTATATCAGTCTCTTAGATAGTTGCTTTTCCTTACACTTTGCTGTTCATCTTTCTTGTGCCTTTACTTAAGAAACTGCTAACTCCCTTGGACTCTCTTGCTTATAGTTGTGTTTCCTACTGGGTCTTACTTATCAGTTCACTGAGTTATGAAAATCTGCTTTCCTGAAGTCCACTGTCCTTCCCACTGCTGCCCCCTCCTCAATTTAAAAGATTTATCAGTTTTACCACTTCAATGATCATTCTCCTTTGTCTGCCCCTTCCCACTTTCAGTCATTTTCTCTATCTTGATCAGAATCAAATCCAGAAGAGATTTGATTATCACTCAGCATAATTTTAAAACATCTACAGTATGAGAATCATTTCACCTGAATATTTTAGGCACTTTGTTATCTAGGTTTCCTCCATAGCAGATGTAGAGAGACAGACTCTTTCAGAGGCATTTCTTCCCATCCTAAAATTGCAATCAGAGACATTCAAGACAGGTGGAAGGGACTGATTGCAACTCGAGCTTACCTGACTAGTTTGAATTAGATGTGTAACTATGCAATGGCTAAATTTAAATAAAACACACCCAGCTTTACATTCTCTGTGTCCTGCTGCATTTCTTTCCCAAAGATGCCCTTTCCTCCTTGTGTTATTCCCTGGAGACTTTCAACAGGTCCGTCTCCCACCAGATACCAGATCTCAGAGTGAACATGTGCATCCTGCATCTTATAAGGCAAAATACTTTACATTTATCTACGACTGATTCAGTCATTTCCTTCTTGTCCCTCTTATGACTCTATTATGAATACCTCCTCCCCCCTCCAGGAAACCCAAGTCCTCTAAAGTTGCACCATCTGTATAGCCATATATTTATCTCCAGGATGTGTCTGTCCTTGCTCAGGCTTTTACCCTCTCCGATGGGATTGATAAGAACACCAGCTGAAGCTCCCATTCTGTCATTGTCACTCCAGAAGCCCTGCTGTTTCTTGTGGCTTTCTCTAGCTTGTTCCTAGAGTGGTAGCATTAGCTCCCAAGTGAATGAGCTACATGGAGGAGGTGTCAGATGGCTGAATGAGTCTTGGCAAACTCGTGCAATAGCTCTGATGTGGGCAGAACCTCTCCATAAGCGTTAGGTCATACCAACAAAAGGATGTTTCTGTTACCGAGAGAAGAGAGTCACCAGCCACTATTACCCTTGATTTTCTCTTGTGAGCGGGGGTCATGAACCACTCAGCCATCAAAGCATGTGGTTTTTCATCCCTCAGCCCTACAGTTGGTTTCCCACTCATTGCCAGGAGTTTACTACGTTTTTTTAAAGTTTGATAGATTGCCAGCTGAGGCTGAAACTCCATCTGCCAGCAATAGTAAATCACAGCCAGCTTTCTCACTGTGGAGAAATGTGTTCCTTTTCCTTCACTGGGGCTTCTGCAGACCTCAACTTCTTTGTTCTTGGAGACTCCATGTCCAGTACGTCTATGAAGGCTTTGCGTTCCCTCATGCTTCTCAGAACACCCTCCCTTCCTGTAATTCTTCCATTTGATTTCTAGGAAATTACACTTCCTGGCTCTCTGGATTCTGCTACAAACCACGTTCATTGAAAATCCAGACCGTGACCCAGATAAAAGCCTCTATGTTCAGGATCCTGGTCTGGACATAGCTCCCCTGAGGGCAGGTAAAGAGCTGGTTGCTGAGTCAGCTCTAGCAAAGAGAAATTTCTCAACCTTTATACCCTATTTTCCATAGCCCTGTAAACTCTCTGAATCCTGGTTTATTCCAATTTCCTTATGAAGTTCTCTTTTGTTGCCATCTGTTGCTGGTTAACCGATCCCAAACCTTCTACAGGAAAGGGGTTTTCTAAGTCCTGGAGTTAATACTTCAAAGCTGAAACAGAATTTTAAATCAAAATGTGATACACCCTCAGCTGATGACCTGAAAAGATTTTTACTCACATTTTTCTCAGGTGGTAACTAATCCTCATGAAGGCCATCTCTGAGCCACCGTAGTTAAGATCAAATGAACAGTCTGGGCTAAACCTCTGCTCTTAAGGTCCCATTCATTTCTGGGACAGACTTGTCTATTGAGCTCAGCAGCGACTCTTCTGCATATCTCCAAGCCTAAGCCTAAACTCCATACCTGTTCTTTGGCAGCTCTTGCGTTTGGCACTTTTCATGTGGCAGCTGAAGAAAAACAAGGTCAATAGTTTTTAGTGGGGGACAGTGAGAGGAATTTAAAGGAAAGCTGCAGCTATGTCTGAAAGAAGCCATTGGGGTTAATGGTATTGGGATTCAATTGAGAGTTACTGTGAAACAGCATGGAGTAAGACTAGGACTGCTTTTGTTTCAGTCAGAAACCTCAGCAAAGTAGTTTGAGAGGTTCCTAAAATCTCAAATTCTAAAAAATCCACACCGGTCTTTCATCTATGATCTAAATGGTAGAGATGTGATGACAGAGGAAGATGTGGAGAAATTGCAAGAAAAAATAGGAGAATGGCAAAGTTTATTTTTCCAGATTGCTGTGCGGTTATTTTTCTACATAAAATCTGAGGTTTTTTTTTTTTTCTGTGGTATGATAGATTTTCCAGAACAAGATACGGCACATGCTCTCCTGCTTTTTTTCTGCTATCATATTTTTCATTGTGATGAACATTTTCATTTGCTTAGGCCTGACTGAAAGTTTCAAATGCTTTGGTTACAGCAGAGCCATCAGTGGTCTTAGTACACGTGGGCAAAGGACCAGAATAGCTATGGCTAAATGTTATTCATAAGCAGCAGGCAGAGAGAAAAGACAATATACTATTTTAATTCCAGAAAAATAGTTACTATTTTGTTTTATTTTTAACTTCAGTGTTGCCACATCCTCAATCTAATTCCTCCCATTCCTCCCCCAAACATGAGTATGTTTGTACTCTAAATAACAGATGAAACCTCACTTTTTATGTTCCTGTCCTATCAGATTCCTTGTTTTCCAATCGAGAGGAGAAAGAGACCAAGAGTTTTCCTGGATTTTCCTGGATCTAGTAAAATTACAGCATTATTTCAGCTTTTAAAAGTGACTGCTCCTGTACCTGCTGTCTGTCTTGTTTCAGTGTCTATTATTATTATTATTATTTTCAAATTGTTTTTCTACTAAGCTTATTCCAAATCTCCAATATATCTTGAATGTAATTTAATCTTTCCCCTTTGTGTCACTGATACACTTCAGGTTCTCTGAAAGTCTCACCAGTCCTTAAATCAGGCTGTTTTTAGTATGGATGCAGTCTTTTTTTTTTGGAATTTCACAATTTTGTCCTCTCATGGATTCCCTTCAGTCACTTTGACCCTTAATTTGTAATTTCCTTTAGCAAGTCTTTTTCTTCCCCAGTTTTCCTGTCATTTGATTATACACAGTTCTCACCTCCACCTTTCCTTGTTTTACTTTCTTTCCCTTAGCAGTTAAGTCTGTTCCCCCACATCTCCAGGGCCGGTGACTCAAAACTGACCTTCCTGCTCATTCAGCCTGGATTTAGTGCTTATATAAATGGAAACTCCTCCTCCTTACCTTTGTCTTCAGCCCAATGAGTCCTCTTTGTCCTCCTTCTTAATCAAACTCTGCTGCTTCATTTCACTAGTGACAGATCTAATACATGTCCCACCTCAAAGAAAGATGTGGAGTTGTGGGTTACCTGCTCAAGAGGGGAGTGAGGAAGGACAAGCCAGCCTGGGCTACCTTCTCCAGGATAAAGTGTTCTGCAGGGCTTCCCATCATCTCTGTTCCCTTCAGGGTCTATCGCCTTGTCAGGAGGGTGAAAGTGCTTCATCTTGCGTAACATTTCCTTTTGGCTCTGACGGCAACAACTTTCATCATCTTTCCCTTCATTAACTGCAATGTCCTTTTCTCAGCATCCATTTCCCTCTCCTCTCCTCTCCTCTCCTCTCCTCTCCTCTCCTCTTCTTGTTTCATTCATGGCAGCATCCCACAGCCTATTTTAGGTACCAATCATCACAGGTACAGGAAAGGAGAATCCTAAGAATGAACTAAATGCTACTCTGGTTTACACCCACATAAATTCAGAGTAACTTCACTG
>VXAL01008530.1:93215-140199 GCA_013399475.1 Chauna torquata | reverse complement strand
CTTCCCTTCCCTTCCCTTCTCTTTTCTCCCACCTCCTGATCCCTCAGTTCTGTAAGGCAGGCTACCTCACTGAGGAGGAATATGTATCCCTGATGTCTGGCACAGTGATCTGCAGCATTTTTAACAAATCACCTCTGCACGCACAAGTAAAACAGGCCCAGTTTCCCCCTGTGACACTCAGATGATGCAGGGATGATAACCTGTTTTTTTGTATCTGCCATTGCCAAAATGTCTATCAATGCTCTACAGTCTGCAAAGGGGTCTGGCATGGAAAGAGTGGTGTGCATAAATCTCATCTTACCCGTCAGGATAAGTGCAGGAAATTCATGGACTAATAATTTCAAGGCAAAGAGAAAAGAAGAAAGAAGTTACACATCTAATGATATGACATTTTTATTTTAATATTATTGCTCACTGTATGTACAACTGGCATTCATCCTAGTGCCTTTTATTAGATAGCCCAAAGCTCTGCTCTTTACCAATGTGTTTTATAATTTCAGTTCCTTACAACAGTTACAATACAATACCTTCTCTGTTGTTCCTTGACCAGGTAAATAGTGGACTGAAAAGGAAATTAAAAATAATAATGAATACCTATCTCTTAGCTGTAAAGTTCAAAAAAACAATTTATTTAGGGAAAGTCTTTAATTTTTACCTAGCACCAGCCTGATTGCCTAGATGTGAAAATAAGAGCTATATGTCCTCAGGTCCCTTATATATTTCTGATCAGGAAGAGATTTCAGTCCGTATCTTAAAGTCCATTTCAGAACTATCAGAAAGCAGAGCGAGAAACACAGCAAGCAAAGTTGCTTAGAAATAAAATATTAAAATTGTCAGATTTAACAGAGTTATAAATCAAAGCCATCATCATACCACTAAATGCCTTCTCTTTACTGAGAGTTTATTAGAAATGCTGTGGCTAAGTGCCATGCATCCCTAAATCTGAAGGATTCCTCCAGATACCTTCTGTATCTTACATTTCAGTGCTATGCACATTTAAAAATAATTGATGACCTTCATGAAGGGTATTAGAGAGATTTATGCAATGCTATTCCAGTTGTCATAAGGTAATGTCAGTAGTTGAAGCAACATCTGTCCAAGTGGTTTTCATATGTAAAATATGCAGTGTTTCAAAATTCTTGCTCCTGGAATTTCACAAAAATCATAAAAAATGTAATCTACAGCTGATGCAGGCATGACTCTTTAGCTTTGAAATCCTTTGAGCCAGATATGATGGGTAGAAACCCAGGCCAACAACATTTTGCCATTGTTTTAAATGGAGCCAGGTTCTCAGCCCATTTTGTTTCTAGCTTCTTGTTAGACTGTGACATTCATCACAAAATCAACCTTTCATATACTTGCACTGGGAGAATCTGTTTCAACCACAAGTGATTCGACTTTGAACAGCTCACATGCAAAACTGAAGGTGATGGTTTTCGAGCTGGTGGGTATGCTTTTAATTATTTTGGATTTTTGAATAATAATGAAATATATTATGCTTTTGATGACAGAATACCAGAACAGCAAATAGGGAAGCAGACATATACTTATCTGAAAAAAATAATAAATGGCAACACAGAAAAATCAATAACAGAACTTTTCTGATTTGCTGGTAAGGGCTTGGCTGGGCCACTATAGTTTGTTCTGAATACCACACTTCAGAGTATCATACTACAAGAAATACATGGACCAGCTGGAGGTTCTGGAAGTTGAATAATAGGTCTAAAAAACATGAGAGGAGAGGGGAGGGCTACTTGAAGAGAGCATTCTGAAGGAAGACAAAATAACAGCCTTCAAGTATGTAGAGCAATGGTCCAGGGAGGAAAGGGATAATCTGTTTTTCACATCCAACAGGGTTACTGAAAAGCAATGGAAGTGAAGAAAAACTGGACATTCATTTCAGACACTGTGAAAGCTTACGAAAATAAAGTTAGTGAACCAGTGGAAGAGGTTGCTTGGGTGTTAGAAGGTAGGGGTATAGTATATACCTATAGGTAGGGGGCATATTTAAGGTGTAATTAGGAGGTATAACTGATCTCTTCCTATAGCAGTATGGGTTTTGAGGTCTCTTCTAACCACATTTTTCTATGGTTCTATTTTTTTAAACGAAATAGGACTTTAGTATTTGGCACTGATTCACTCACTATTGAAATCTTTTCAGAAAAGTCCTGTCCTAACGCAGTCTTTATTTTTTTTTCCCCATGTGTTTAGTCTAAACAGAAATTTACTTTCCATGTTGAAAGCACTATTGTATTAACCCTCTGTGCCCAGTTCAAGTTCTTCTCTTGGTGGAGCTAGCTGGGATCAGAAATGCTCAGAGGAGTAAAATTTGAAGCCCCTATCTCCCCTGCAGTGTCTCTCTCATGTAATTCGGGAGACTGTTTGCTGGCCATAAAGGGATGCAGCCAGAAAATGTTCCAGGCTGGCACAATGAAGCAAGCCATAACAGCGAGGCAAGTGTTACAAGAGCACTCTGGAAAGGAAACGTGGAACGTTTATAGACAGGGTGCCAATGGCGTTAAAGAATATGCAGCATTATTCACAGATTTTGCAGACGTCGTGGGTTTTTGCAGCAGTGTGTTGCCATGCGTTATGCATGGGAGCCAGGGTCTGACTCTCGCTGGAGCCCCCCGGGGGGAGCCTGCAGGCGCTGCTGCAAGTAGCCGTGCTGCCACAGGATGGAGCGATCTGCCCGAAACTGTGAAACTTGGCTGATACATTTCACACTGTAAATTTAAAACAGAAATCTGAATAAGGAAAAAGCATAAGCTGTTTCTGGATGTGTCTCAACAAGACACGGCTTCTTGTAGACAGCAGGCAGAAAAGAGGGAAGAATTCAGTTTGAAAAAAAACAAAAAAACAAAAACAAATACGCCACAGTGGCAGAACACGAGTGCAAATTGTCCTAAAGCCTGTTGAGCTATGTTGAGTGATTGTTTTGCTCTTTAATATTGCTGAATCGAGTTGTAGAAATAGAAACCCCTTTGCAGGGGTCTCTGAATTATTTCATGTAGGGCATCACCTAGATCCTACTTTCTAAACTGAATATTTTCCACTCTTTTTTCAAAGTTGGGTCCACCCATCTGCAGATAAAATGAATATGTTAAAAAAAAAAAGAGCAAGAGATGGTCTTGTTGTCCCCACACAACGTATTCGAACTGCAAAACAGAACTAAACTATCAAACTCTATTTGTGAATTGCATCACTTAGGACTCTTCAGGTGGTGGCTGCGCTGTTCACCATCCTTTACAAGGTGAGATTGAACACTGTTTCAGGGACTTATTCCAACACTAGAGGCTGGGAAAAGCCATGGGCAATTTATACTGGGGACAGAGTCTAAGCCAGAACAGGAGATGACCAAGGCATGTTTAGTCAATGAGTCATGTCAGCAGGAGTGGGAAATTGCTCTCAACACTGAATATAACCTTTGTTTTCAGCAAAAAAATTGCATGGACTGATACCATAAGACAATTTCAGTAGGTATTTGGGAGGAAATCACTAAGAACCCTCGTGTAAGAAAAATATTAGATTACTTGTACATTGTTTTTAAAAGACAATCACCGTTTAATTATCATACTTTAAAAGAAAAAAAAAAAAGCTAATTTATACTTTCAGATTATAAAGAAGATTCCAGGACAAGAGAACTTGATAATTTAAACATCCTCAAAAGATAAAGATTACTTTTAATGCTTTTTTTTTTTCAGAGTTACTTAGACTTTTTTGTTATTATTTATCTCACCATAGACAATGAAAAACTAACCATATTCTTTATGTTGAGGAGCCATTTCTAATCAACTTTACTGTCAAGTTTTATGATTTCCCATTTTCCTGTGCATCAAAGACTTGAAGTTAAGGAGTAAGTACTGCCCAACAGTGATAATCTCCTATATGGAAAAAAAATATATATATATATATATACATGAAAATGTTATAAGTCATGGGAATGGCTTTATTGGCTCTGTATTTTGTTAATGTGTTTTTGTAAAGAAAAATATATTAAATTCACCCTATGTTTTGGCCATTAAATGTCATCTGCCTGTGTGACTGAGTATTGAATTAGTTTTGGAAATTCAGAAGTGTCCAACTTCCAGGAGATGGTGCTGTAGCACTTCAGCTGCCCGCTGCCCTCCAGCCAGGATGTATGTTCAGGTTTCCAACTTGATAACATTTTTCTTTTTCACTGTTATTCTTCAGAAATGCAGCAGTAACCCCCTACACGCACACATTTTTTTTCCCCTCCCATGAAACCCTTGAATGCCAGAAAAATTCAGAATCAAAAGGGAGCACAGCTACTGCCTTTCCATTAATAAAAGGATCAACAAAGACAAATATCAAGTAATGAGATGTAAGATCAAGCCACTTATTGTAGACCTGGCTCAAAACAGGTTTTGAATTCAGTTCTGATGTTTTGGTTCAGCTGCTTCTGAAGGTATAGGTCTGCAGCTGAGGTTTCTATCTGAGCTGGTCACAGTTCAGCAATATTTAAATACGGAAATCTGAATTTCATTCTGACTTATCTATGCTCCTAGAATATCTTCAATTGTTAATTAAAAGAGTCAGCTCTGAAGGCAAGTTATTCTTCTCCCACCAGTGCCTGTCCCAGCATCTCCCATGGAGTCAACCCACTGCCTGCTCAACTTTACTTAACAAAAATAATAAGCAAGAGGGGAAAAAAAGGCCAACAGCAGCAAGATTAAAAAGATGATTGGAGTAAGACTTCTTATAGCTCTAGCCTTGGTCTCTTTCGCCTTACATCCCCCAACGACTTCAGCAAGCTTATGGGTATCAAATGTGCAAATTGGGTGCAGAGGAGGCTTCCAAGTGAGCCTCCATGGAGGAAGAGGCTGGGGTGGAAGTAAGTGTGGAGCTGAGGCCAGGAGAGCCCAGCTTTCCCCTCCCTATCTCCAGGGGATAGTCTTGATTTATGGCCTTGTAAACCCAGGCAGTACAGCCTGCAGTAGAGATAATTTGGGTCTGACAGGTAATTCTATAGCTATGGCATTGCAGACGTGGAAAGCTTATCATTGCTGGAAAGGCTTGGTATCTTTTTGCAGCATGCTGCCCTAACTTTCGTCTTGCAAGTGTCGCAGGAAACCAGGAGTCCTGGACACCATCCAGTATCTACATTTCTGTTTTTGCTTTATGTAGATAATTTGGAGCTGTGTTTTGGGAGTTTTCTTTTTTTCTTTTTCTTTTTTCTTTCTTTCTTTTCTTTTTTTAACATAATGTTTCTGAAATATTGTAGCATAAAATGAAATACTTAAGTGCAAGGGTCTGGAAATCAGTACTTCCAGATTCCATTACTGGCACTGACTACAGCTAAGAGGGAAGCAGTATTGTCCATACAAAACACTGGAAAGACATGAAAAATACAGGACCTTAAAAAATCACAATTAAAAATCAAACATTTCTTTATGCTCTTTATTCAAAAACTAAAAAAAAAAAAAAAAAAAAAANAAAAAAAAAAAAAACTTCTCTCTGAGAAAATAAAAAATTTTCAAAAGAGAAAAAAAGCCTTTTTTTTTTTTTTTTGATGAGGCTTTCAATGTGATTTTTTTCACCAGGTTTAGCAGTGAGTTTGACAGACTCTGCTTGACCTTGAACAAACCTTTCATCTGCTAGTTACCTAAGTGACTCCCACCTGTGTTAGAAAAGTGTCTACAGAAAGATAATGAAGCTTATCTCAAGTGTTTTTCTGCAGATATGTTTAGTAGAAAGAGAGTAGCTCTATCCCATATAGCTACATTTGCAACATTCATTCCTCTGCTTCCTTTTGTGTTTCTTCTAATGAAGTGCCTTGAACTTCATGTTTTGCCTCACTTTGTAAAGGCAATAGTTGGTAGCATGTGCAAACAAGAGGTATGAGAGTGCTTTTCTGCAAGGTAGCAATAAAAATTTTGCAGGTCATGTCTCCTTTTCCTATAGGACACCCAGAACCTTCATCAGAGACTAGTTGGTGCCCAGCTGGACACACCTATCAACCTCATGAATACTCATGGAAAGACGTTGCCTGAGAAGAACAACAGATGAGTACTCTCATGCTTTCTAGAGTGTTTACAAAAGCTGTAAAAATGTCATTGCAAAAGCTGGGTGTGTGCATATAAATGCATGTATGCAGCTATTTATGCAAGTACTTTATAGGGTGAGACTAATCACTGTTGTAAACAACTTGCCAACCTTGTCAAAAGGAACGGCAGGCCCATTTCATAGATAATCACTAGAGCCACAGACAGATAAAGTAATGTAAGGTCTCTGCAAAAGACTGGAGCAGAGAAGGGACTTGGGCCAGGTCTTCCCCTACATTTGGCTGCTGCAGACACTGGTGGGGGCCTGCTGGTCTCACCTCAAATGCAGGTAAGACAGCAGAACAAACCATAAAAGAAAAGGTTAAGAACAGAAGGGTAAAAATGAAAACTGAACAAAAAGCTACATGAGTTTAAGGCAGATCATGTGTACTANGATATCTAATTTTTGAGACAAAAAAAATCTGGAAGATCTAACCTATCCAGCCTTCTGTAAAGCCTCTGATTCAATGGAAGCATCTGATTCCAGAATATCGATATGAAATTTTTCGTTAGACTGAAAAGATTGAATTAAGACAGGAATTATAAAGGAATTATGTACGTAATAGTGATATTTTGTTGTATTATCTTCCTGGAAAGATCTTAAATCTATGGTTCTTGAAGAACTGGGGCTTTTTAGCAGGTTAAGAGAAAAAAATTATTGTAGTAATATAAAAACATTCTACAAAGTTCCTTTTTTTTCCCTATTTGTCTATGTATAATTTCTTCTCTATCTTTGCTAATTCTTCAGGGCAAAACTGTGGTTGCAAGTAACATCCATCATTTCAGGCCTTTCCTTACCTGACCTTGCGTTTTTGTAAACACTGCAATGTGGAGAACTATGGACACTAACATATGGTATAAATAAAATAAGGATACAAACTGTATTCCTCACTTTAGCCAACAGAACTGTAAAGAACCGGAGACATTTTCTTATAGCTGTCACTAAGAAATTAATGTTTTTTTCTCTGGCTATACAATATCCAGTCCTAATCAAAGCTTTCATATAAATGCTTCCTTATTCACAAAGAAAAACTTGTTCCTAGCCACAACCTTTCAAATATTTGGCCTGAGTGGCTATGTTTTGGCTTGGGTTTTGATGTGCTAGATAATATGAAAACAATAAAGCTGTATGTGCTATAGCTGTTAAGTAGTTTAACTGGGAGATTAATCTTGTGGATTACAAAAATCCAAGAACAAAGAAGAAACTGAAAATGTTCGTGATATTTGTCATTTTTAGTTCAGCAGAGCCAACATGCTTTAGCTGAGCTACTATCCATATTGCAACGCTCAGGAGAGTAATTGTGGTAGCGATAATAACCCCTCTTCCCAGCATGGATACTGCATGGTAGAGAAGAGTGACAATTTAGCTCTTTTCTCATATAGCTGTATCAACACAACTAAGTCTGTCTCTTCCACCTGTCAGGAGAAGTAAATTTGTTCCAAGCTGTATTCATACCTGGTGCTTAAATAATAAAGCACACTGATTCTTCACTGATTTTTCCACTTTGGTTCTGCTTCACTGAAAGCTCACATAATTCCACAGCAGTGAGTGAGCAATGCTGTGTATGGAGGGAGAAGGCTCTCTTCTAACACACACGAGAATTACATGGAGAAAAAAAAAATAACAGCCCTTTTGAAGTATACCTCTATGTAATTGTCTGTTTGGGTTGGTGGGTTAGAGGAATTACCTACAACATGTGGAGTTACCCACTGGATGTCCAGGGCTGGAAGTGGTGCAGCTGTCTGTCTTACTGTACTGCTAATATTGCTGCACAGCTCTAGGTAGTATCTTGGTATCTACACCATATACACATACTAGCTATCCAGAGCTACTTTTAACATGGAGTTCAGCTGAAACTGAGGAAACTGAGCCCTTCAGAGGCTCATCCTTCGTTGTTTCTGTTTAAATAAAAGCACAATTAAACTTACCAAAACAAGAAAATCTTGAAAGTTTTTAATGTTTAGCAAAACATCTACCCAGGGCAGAGTTCCATTCACAAGTACTCCATTCCTCACTTTTCACAGTCAGCAGCATTTTCTCTGAAATGATTAACTGAGCTAAGTAGCAGAAATGAAATGTTAAATATGACAGCCTCAATGCTATCTAGCACTACAGCTGGCTTTTTACAAAATAAGCAGCAACATGCCGAGTATCTAAGAATTGTGGCATACAGCCTGGAAACTACTTTCACCAGAAATGACCCTTAGATAACTTAATCTTTACCTTCCTGAATGATAAATGATGTATTTGTTACCACCCCCTTCTTCTCCAACAGAAAATGTTGAAGCCAAATTCACCAAAGGCAAAGGATGGTGTCCTGATATAGCTCATGACATTATTCAGTAACGAAAGCAGATTTTGCAGTTCTGGTTGATCTCAAACTGCAAATGCAGAATGATTTTTCTTTCTGTTATAACTTCAGAGCAACTTGCTTGCCTGATTCTCAGGCAGTCGTACACAGGTAGTAGAAAAGGTCCTTAAAATGGATAATAATTTATTCTTACTTTACAATTTGAAATCTCTTTATATTGCTACAGTTGGTAAAAGAGCTCTAGGGTGAAGCAGAATCATATCATAGAATCACAGAATCATAGAATCATAGAATGGCTTGAGTTGGAAGGGTCCTTGAAGACCATCTAGTTCCCACTGCCCGGCCATGGGCAGGGATGCCACTCAGGTGGCAGGGTTGCCCAGGTTGCCCAGGGCACCATCCAACTTGGCCTTAGAGAATGGAGTGCACTGTGCCATGGAGATTACAGCAACACCACAGGCATGAAACTGTGTGAGTTCAATATACCACTCTTTACTGCTTCATTCTTTGACCTGGGTAAGTTATGAACTTCTTATCCAGTGAGCATTTCTTTAACTTACTATAAATGCCCTAGAGTTGAAAATAGGTTGCTCATGAAGTTTACATGTCTGTGTTCACCCATCCCAATAGCTAAAGGATGCGCGGTTATGCCCTCATTTGTTTGCCTTATTTTGGCCAGAAAAGCCACCCTGACTTGAGAAACATCTCACTAAAGATTTATCAAGACTGTTGTCTTGGCAATGTTCTTGTAAAACAGTAAATTTCTATAAACTGATTTTTCCAAGAATAAATACTATGGTGAAATATTCTTGACCAGCTTGAGTAAGATACTGAGACACGATACTCGTAATTCCTTCTTCTTATCTCCATTAGAAGTGAGGCTAGAACTCACTTTCTTCATCTAGAAAAGGGCAATTGGAACGGAAAATGACGAGGTGTATAAAACCATGGATTGTTTCAATAAAATATGTAGGGTAGATACATCATTACATCTCAGAAAGCAAGAACTAGACAGCAACCAATGGCAGACCAAGGCTTGCAGGAAGAGAAATCTTTAAGTAGAACAACTGCTATAGTTGGAAAAATTGTCATGTTGGTATCTGTGGACCATGGTCAAGACAATGTACACATTGAAAACAATGAAATTAGATGGCAACAGATTAAAAACAAGCAAGCAAATAAAAACCTGAAAATAAAAGGCTGTACTTCTTTGTATCAAATCAGAATGAAGTTATGTATTTCTGTCAAGGTTTTGGCTGGGAAAGAGCTAAATTTTCTTCACAGAGGCTCATACAATGCTGTGTTTTGGACTTCTGATGAAGATGATGGTGATGTTTTCATGGCTGCAGAGCAGTGTTTACACAGAGCCAAGGACTTTCCAGCTCCTCGTATTGCCCTGCCAGCGAGGAGGCTGGGGGTGCACAAGAAGCTGGGAGGGGACAGGACCAGGACAGCTGACCCAAATTGACCAAAGGGATGTCCCATACCATATGGCGTCATGCTGAACAAAAAAACGGGGTGGCTGGCTGGGGCAAAGGGGGGGCCGCTGCTCGGGAACAGGCTGGGCATCGGTCAGCGGGTGGTGAGCAATTGCGTTGTGCATTGCGTTGTGTACACTTGCTTCGTATATTCTTTTACTATTATCATTATTACTATTATTATTATCATTATTTTCCCTTTCTTTTCTGTCCTATTAAACTGTCTTTATCTCAACCCATGAGCTTTTTACTTTTTTTTTTTTTGATTCTCTCCCCCCTCCCACTGGGTTGTTGGGGGAGAGTGAGTGAGCAGCTGCGTGGTGCTGAGCTGCCTGCCAGGTTAAACCACAACAATTTCATTAAACAAGATGTAGTACATCTAGATTATCAGAAACTGGCAGTGGATAGCAGTGAAAAGAGCACTCTAACGTGTAAAACGTGACCTACTCTTTTATTCTTTCTAAGTGTCTTTTGCTACACACTGTAAGAGGCGAGTTACCAAACTGGATGAACCTTTGATTTGACTCAATACAAGGAGGGCCAAAATCATGTAGACAGATTTCCCTTGAGAGGGAAAGTGTTGGTTTCCTATAGGATAATAAGGGAAAGGGTGGAGATGTGTTTTTTGTTGTTGTTGTTGTTGTTGTTGTTTTTAGTATAATTTTGATAGCAATGGCACTAATTTTAGCATTTCTATACGACTTCACTACTTCATACTAGAAATGACAGCAGTGGTTTGAGTCTCTTATGAGATACTGCACTTCTGCATTAGCGTAACCTATTATCTTCAGCGCTGAAGGAAGATTATGGCAGCTGCTACTTTTACTGCTATTCTTGCCTCCTCAGTATGATACGCTTCTTCTCTAGTGGTGACAGGGTCACAGGCAGAGAATGATGACCCTCCTGAAAACTTGATTAGCATAAGAGAATCATTTCTTTCAAGCTATAAAATTTCTTGATTTAAGAGGAAAATCTGGGTTAATCACCTGAGTTATTTCAGTAAAATGGACTCCACTACCTTCAGTGAGAGACTTGTGGCTTGCTTTACTTCAGTGCCAATGCTATCACTAAGGTGACTTACTCCCCCTGAAAACATCTTGTACAGAAGATTTAGTTTGCCCCCATTTGTTCAGTGATTGCCTCACCATTTTCACGTTTATTATTAGCCTTATGAGTTAAGCACTTATTCTATTCAGCCACGAAGAGCTGCCATTCTATCTGGAAGTGTCAGAAATGGTTTCTATCTGGAAAATTGTTTTAATGGTGGCATTTACCCCCCCCCCNCCCCCCCCCCCCCCCCCCAATAGAATGAAATAATTAAAGTGCACTGGTGATAGGGTGATATTTATTCCTCCTCACCTTGCTGTAAAATTTTGAAGCAAGTGAAATGCTAAAGCTTCTTAAGTGTAAAACTTTTCATATGCCTCCAGGGGACAACTGAGCATATGAGCAATTGCATTCTGGGATCTGCAGCTCTCAGGTGTCCTGCTTTCCTGGCATATTTGCCAAGGGCTGTTGTTTTGCTTTTGCAAATGTATTCTGGGTAACTCTGTAAACCGCATTTAAATACATGGATTATGTGGTAAATACCTTTGTCTGGTACATAAGGTCTAAACTCAAGAAAGGTCAGACAATGTAGTATGAGGATGCATAAGCCTTTTTCATTAAACACAGAAAACAACATCTGTTTTTCCTTATTTCAGTTTTGCTTTAACAGATACTGTCCAGTTAATGATTATACAGCAATTTACTATTATTAAGCAGGTGAGCCTCTACAGCACAAAAAGGCATTCTTTGAAACCAGTGGAAAATGACGTGGTACCACAGAAAGTGCAGAGCACACACTACTCAGGAGCTGCTGGAGGGCAGGTTCAGAAATGCCACAATACTAATAAGCTTTCCTCTGGAGACATTCACTGTTCACATGACTCTAAAATAAACTCAGGTCCGAAAGTACTTTGCAGAAAGCGATGCTGGGGTGCTAACAGTCAACATTTTAGCACTCAGAGCATCCCATCTGGCAGTACACAAAAATCCAGGGAAAAAGTCACTGAGTTTGAGCTCGCACTTCAGGAAAAAAAAAAAAAAAAAAGCTGTATTTGTGGACAGATGTGTGTCACTCTGTTTGAGAACAGAGGCCAAATGTTCAGGAGCAAACTCTGAAGATTTGATCATATATTTTAGATTTCATTCATGTATTGTGAATGTTTGAAGTGGCTGTTAGAAATATATTTTTGCCCAGTAACTGTTCTTGATGGAAATAAACTCAAATGTCCTAACTAGCTGGGAAAGGCTTTCTGCATCTGTGTGTGTTTTACAAACCTATATGGCCACATTGAGTTATAAGTGATACTTGACTGATTTCAAAGAGCACATTTACAGGAATGCATTTCCATCATCCTTGGAAAGTATATGGCAGGGAACAGACTCAGCTCTCAAACCACTGACAAGTGGCTTCATTGTAAGTTTTTCCTTGGCTGTCCAACCTGATCACTAAAAGCTTCATAAAATGGACTCTTCCAATTCTTATTTCATCTAAAACCAACTACAATTTCTTCTTGCTTGTGCTATAATGTAATGTAATGACCTTGCGAAATTAGCTGTCTTCTGCCTAGCTGTCCATGCTGTGGGTAGCCCAGGCTGGGAGACTTTTAAGTCCTTCTATTTCCCATGTTACTACATAGACCTCACTGTGATAAAGTGTTAATAGAATGAGCAGGGTCAATGAGTTATATGGTAGTAAGCAAAGATCAAAGAAGGACTTCAATCTAGGCTCCTCTAGGGTAGTGCATACTCCTGCTTCCTACATGGTGACATGTTAGTACCTGGGAAGGTCACGGTTCGGACTTTTGTCCCAAACTCCCTTCAGTCTCTGTGCATACAACTCCCTGCTGTCAAGCTTCATTCAACTAATTAGTTTATACATGGCCATGTTTAATTTCTTGTGGGACTACATTCATATAACAGTTCTCCAAAAGAGAGGACAAAGTCAATGAGAAGAGCTGCTGAGGACAGAAGAGAAAATGTCTGAGGGGGAAAAAAAAAAAAAGAATTATCTCATTAAAATCTAAGAGTTCTTAGATTTTATTTCCATTATCTTGGCTTTCTGCAGATACATTAGGCTTGTTATACAGTTCAAAATCCTATTGGCATTAATAGGATCTTACAAGTTAGAGATGGAAGAAGCCTATTAGATTATGCAGCCACCTCCCTGCTGATGCAGATGAAGTCATTAAATTACTTATGTTCGTTGAAAAAGAGAGACCTAAAGGGTTGAACCTGCCCTTTCAAAGGTAATTCACGTCAAATAAAATCAGCCACCATTGTAATATTTTTAAGCTTGAAGATCAGTGAGTGACTGATATTCTAAGAGAAAGTAGTGAAGAGCATAAATACTGCAGGCTAATATTGCATCTGTAGTAAAAATAGTATAGATGAGGTTGGGTTCTTTAGAATTGTAAGCATAAGTCTTACCAGCATTAAATAATACTAAGCAAAGTCAAATAATATTAAGTTTCTGAAAGGCATGACAGGATAGATAAATGTTATGTAAATCTTGTTGCAATGACAAGCTTTGTATCTTTAACTCTTGGGGTCCTATTTCTAGTCTTTATCTAATGTGTGATGTGCTGTTGTTTTCCTACAGATTTACTACACTTGGCCAGCAGAACAAACTGGATAGACAACTGTAGTTCTTGTCTTTTCGTCACTGATGAAGGCAAGCTGCATCTCCCTTTAGCTGCCGGGGCACATGGTGGTGCACCTGTTGGAACTGGAGTGTCCAGATCAAGCTGAGACTCAAATTATATACTGTCTTTTTCTGTCTTGTTCCTGAGTTGCTTTTACACAGAAACGCTTGCAATAGGAGTGAGAACACCACATTCCACCATCACAGTGCCTTAACACAGTATCAGAATACAACTGAGAGATACACTATTCAGGAACTTGAAAACTGCACAGTTTTGGTAGCCACAGTAACTACTTTTCTTAAACAAATAGTTTAAAGTAGGAAGCAAAATGCTGAGAAGAAAATAATTTTAGAATAAGCCTCCTTCATGCAAGTCCTCCTTACCAAAAAGCCTATCATCTCAAGCTGGTGGATTGGACTGGTCTGTTTTGCAAACATGCCACAGAAATGTAGTGTGTCCAAGCAGCTCACAAGCAATTCCTGCCTTCCCTCTGGAGAGAGTATTTCTATTTGGCCATGAATCCTTGGTGGTCCCCTATAGTCAGGATAGTTAAAAATAATGTTAATTGCCTTGGAGTCAGGAGTTTACATCCTGACAGGTTATAGGCTGTCTGTAGTCCCTCCACAGTGTGTTAGCATTTATTACAGGCTCCATACTTATCTCACACCGTTCTTCATTATTCCTGTTTTTTTTCTCTTATAGCTACAGTTGGGATAAGCTGGCATGTTCACGCAATAATTATTGAATAGCCAGGTCACATGAAATATTCATAAATCATTGCAGAACATCCACATCAACCAGCACACTGACTTTTTTTTTTTTTAAATGTGTCCTGAAAAATAATTAGATTTTTATGTTGCTATCTTCTTACACAGACTTCCTTCTTTCCTTGCTCTACTGTTATTTGCTTCCTATTTAACAAGTCATGTAGAAAAGTTTTAGCAATTCATCTGATGGTCGAGCTGCAGTTATTTATAATTATGGAATATTCTTGGGTGTTTGTTTAAAGTGTGCTGGAGAGCTGCTGGTTTTGTTTTTTTCTGGTAGGCGGCTCATTACTTCATAAATCTGTGCCTGAATGGGAATTGTGGCTGGGGAGCAACTGTGCTGCTTCATGCATCATGACCAAGTGTGTGTGGGAGTCAGGAACAGCACCTCTCTGGACCAGCTGCTCCATCCATCTGCAGCTGGGTCTAGGTACAGTGATCTACGGTCAAGATCTGCACTGGGAGTATTTTTATAGCTGTTTTATAGCAGCTGGTGTGAATGGCAGTAGAAAAATGAACGATCAACTTCCTAACCATCAGGAACAAACTAAGAAAGAAAAATAAGCATAAAAATTAGCACATTTTTGTTGGTATTATAAAGACACCCTTTGAAGTTCAGTTTCTCAGAAGAGCTACAGTGAGCCTACATATTTATTGGTTTGTCACTCAACTGAAATTTTGCTTTATACTAAAACTTGGCACAAAAATATCTTTGAGTGGCAAATGATGTTTACAATTTCAGATGCTTGTATGTCCTCTTAAAACTGCAAAATAACTATTTAAAAAGGAAATGTTACTTGAAACTAGTCTGGTTTTGTCACTCTTCTGGAAAAAAATAAAGGTAAATGATCAAATTGAGTTATTTTTAAAATCCAGGTAGCATGGAATTGCTTATGGAATATTCAGTTTATACTTTCAGTTCATGTGAAATCCAGTGTATGTTAGCTAAAATTTTATTAATAAAAGGGCCAAACTTATCTTGCTATACATTTAATAGAGTGAGTGATTTTTCTTTATTATCTTAGTTTCAACAAGATACAGGGAGAAATATTTTTATATAGCTCTGACTTTTATCTTTGGATTTAAACAATCAAGAGGGATCTCAGCACACTTAAGATGATATCTGGAGCTGTATGATGTGGCTCTGCAGCTCCTGCCAGAGGAAGTATTGCCATCACATGTAAGTTTCCCTTATACATCCACCATGGCATAATACATCAAGGCAGAGAAAGTGAGGTTGATTTTTTTTTCATTTGTTAGAGATCTTATTAAAATTAGCTCAGTGATTGTTTAAACTTTTGTTATAGAAGACATAGAGAGTGGAGAAAGAAATGAAAATGTCTGGGGCTGGGGCTTCCACAGGTGATGTCTGGGAAGAGGATTCTTGCACTTCCATTCCACAGAGGAAGAGAAGAAGCATTTTTCTGTCTTCCGGAGACTACCTTCTTTTTAGAAATGCCCAAAGAAATCCTCAGAAAAATAACATTTTGAATACAGTAACTTGCACCCAGTTCTCAAGATATATTTGTCAAGAAGATAATACCTGGAGTACAAAGCCTGCTCAGTCCGTGGTGTTTTCCTTGGAATAACACACTGAACACAGTGTTTTAGAGTACTATTGCTGTGCTCAGCCTGTCTTTTGGAAAGGAAGGATCCCTTGCCCATGAATAATAGTAAAATAATTGCCAAGTCCTGATGTGTCCTTCCTTGGCTGTGCATTGTTTCGATGGAGAATTCAAATTCTCACAGCATTGACAATCTGCACATTGTCACAGTGTGCTCCTACCACATTGGATTTAGCACAGGTCATTTCATTCTTTCTAAATTATTGACAAAGTATTAGTGTTTCGGAACCTCCCACATAAACACACTTATTCCCTTACTCATTCCTCTGCTCTGGTTTAGAGAAACAAAGACGTGTTGGGTGGGCTGGTCATTTTGTTCACAAAGGAAATAAATTCAAAACTCCTGTTGACATCTGGGACAGAATTTTTCCTGATGTGGCTGCAGACAGGTAGTGAACACAGTTTGATATAAAATAGAGGCGAGAAGGAGGTACCAAAGTAGCAAATGTCTCTGGGAAGTCTCTAGAACTCTCTGTAGAGGTCAGAACCTGACTTACCCGAGCCTTTTGCATGGTTCTGGTTCATGTCAGTCTTTCAGCTTCTAACCTTAGCTGAAATTTTGATGCCCTTTAAGAGGACATACATTTTGCTGACATTTGTACATTTATACTGCTTGTGTCTGTCCTATTTCTTCAGGAAAAGTGTTTCCAAAGTATAATTTTTCTTCTCCCAATCAACAACAACAACAAAAAAAAAAAAAAAAAAGGATTTGTTCAAGTTACACTCATATCTTTTAGAAAAGAATTATAAGAATTATTAGCCATGTTTCATACAGATTATTTTGCATCAGTCCAATAAAAAAATGTTGTAACCAAAATGGAATAGCATAAAACATTCAGAAAATCTCATTAAAGGCACATTGCATTAATACCAAATATAGGCAACGAACACAGCACATAGACCCTCGGAGAGATGGTTATTCAGGGAACGTTCATAGGTTGTCTTTAAGAATTCAGGACAAATCGTGGACTGCTCTGGGCAGAGTTGAATCCTTTTGCACCAGCTGAAGTTCTAACTCTTTCTGTTTGGAATGTTTTAATCTCTGAATGATGGTAATGTGGCTGCTAAAATTACCAATAAGTTGCGGGGGAAGGGAAGGAGGGGAAGAAAGAGGGCATAGTCACCCCTTAATCACAGCCCCTCTCAGGCACTGATAAGAAAATAGTAGAATCAAGATTACATCCTAAAATTCAGACCAATCATTAGTCATTTCAACATAAAAGTAAAAGAAGAGCACGCATGAGATATGAAAGTCTAATTTGATAAAATCAGCTGCTCTTTCATGGCCATGCACAGCTTAGAGCTAAAGAATTAGAAAATGCTACTGTATATTCTATGGGAAAACAGGTCTCTTTAGTGTTTTCCAGTCAGCAGTGACAGTCTGTCTTCCCCGAGCTTGGTGCAGAGGGTCAATTTGAATCCTCTGAAGTGCCAAGAGCTCCATCTGCTCTTCCATCTGAAATGGGAATATTTTTGCTCTTTTTTTTTTAATCTTGATTTGGTCTTTCGGTGTTTGTGTTAGAACACACAGCCCAGATGCCAATAATGAGGAAAATATATTAAGTGATAAGGGAGAAAACAGAGAAATTAAAATGAACGAGGTAGGAAAATTGTAAATGGAAAATGGGAGCTGATTGCAATATCCAGCCCAGGTGTGGCTGTGAATTAAAGTGCTTTCCTGAGAGATTCCAACAGATATATCCCATAATCCTACACATCTGGGAAAGTGTTGGTCAAGACAGTCCTGGAAGTTGTGCCAAAAACACCTTAAAGATATTCCACACAAAGACCCAGCTTGCTATATACTCCAGCTGCTGTTTATTAGTGATGCTCATATTTTATGTATGCTAGCACACAGGAATTCTGTTACAGACAAAGCTGTATATATAGATTTAAATCCATTGATTGTATATTTCACTTACATGGGCTTTATTGAAGCATTTTTTCTGTATGCAACCACACAGCTACAGCTTCTCTAGTTGGAACTGAAACATATATATATCTACCTACAGACACACATACATAGAAAGGAATGCTTTAATTTACTTTAAAGAAAATTGAAAAATGACAGCGCTTCTCCTCAGGAAAAAAAATACACAGGGATATTTCACTTCTCTATTCTCTTTGTTTTCATAGATACTTTGAGCTTTTGTAAATTCAGTGAATTTGAAGTCACAGTTCTGAGGTTGAGAAATTCACCTTAGCAATTGTGCTGATGTATGAACCAAAGACTTCACTGAAGAAGAATTATTTCATTGTTTCTGATCTATGTAAGAAGACTGTGACCAAGGAATATCAGAAAACATGCTTATATTAAACCAAGTTTTGTTTTGTTTTGTTTTGTTTTTCAAAAAAAGGTCTTAGCCATGCAGCAACTGACACATCAGTTAATACTTGTAAAAATTTTACTTTTCGCTTTCTTGTTCTTTTTTTCTCTTTTTCTCTCTCTGTCTTATCTTTTCTTTTTCTTTCTCCTTCTCTCTTTCTCTCTCTTTCTTTTTTTTCCTTTTTTTCTTTTTTTCTCTTTTCCTTTTTTTTCTTTTCCCCATCTTTCCTTTTTCCTTTTTCCCTTCCCTCCCCCTTTTCCTTTCCCTTTTCTTGTCTCTGAAGTTATCAAGAAGTGAAAAGTCTCAGACGCTGGTGGTCTTAAAACAATCCATGCTGTGAAAAGGATTCTCTTATACCTCTGAGCTATTAACAACTTTGCTTTCAACAGCAGGTGTCACTGCAGTGATAGAAAATCTTAAAATATTTTGTACAACCAGTGAACAAAGCAAGTTTTGCTAATGAGTTTAAGAAAATTATTCCAGGTATAAGGTGACAATGGAAACAAAACAAGTTTGTGAAACTCCATAAAATAGAGTAGCTGGCTTGAGTATATAACATTGAAAACATGCTGGAGATAACTTTAATATATCATTGCCACAATACTCTGAAACTAAATTAAACAATCTCTGTACTTAGTACTTACCCATAGCATTACAAAACTACTTTTAATTAGTATTGATTACCAACTGATGAAAGCTTACATAGGTAAGTTCATCAAACCAAAAAATGTCAGCACTTAAATGAAACAGAGCTGAATTTGTCAGTTTTTTTCAGGGCACAAAATAAATTCAACAGCAGATATCAAATGCATTCTGAATAGCTTTGGAAGCAACATTGCACAAAGGTGTTTTACAGAGATTACTTCAGTGTGTCAAAGAGGTTTCAGTGAATTTTAACAACACTAGTCGGTCACATTTTGCCTTGAATTTATTTGCTATTTTTATCACTTTCATGGCATTTTGAAAAAAGTTTAGAATCTTTAAAAACAGGAATAATATTCAGCAAAATTTCTCACAGAAAATTGTTTCTATTTTTAGACCAGCTCTAGAAATAACAACAAAAAAGAGTCACAGAACAAACACTTGTCTGTTTTCTCAGTTCTGGTAATTCTGGTGGCTGCAGGGAAATAAGGATGTGATGAAATCATTTTGTCTAAAACGCTTGCTGAAGAAAGGTTACACTGCTGTCTAATTAAAAATATAATAGGTGTTTCAAGGTAACAAGTAAGAAATAAAAATATGAATTTAATAATAAAATAGAAGTAAAAGAAATTACAAAAAAAGCAGTTAGAGGGAAATAAAACATGAGAAGCACATTAATTGAATATTTTTCACATCTTGTAATGCTTTTCCTTAATTTATTCCCTCACTACTAGTTGATACGTAAGGTGATGTATAGCACTTAAATCCTTACTGTGTTCTACTGGGTGCCAATGTGTTGGCAGTGGGGGGCTGCAGGGCTCCTCTGTGAGGCGAGGCTGGGGCCGCCCCGTGCCGGACACAGTCGGTTCCAGCCGGCTCCAACAGCCCCACCGCTGGGCACAGCCAGGCCCAGCAGCCAAGAGGGCGGTGCCTCTGGGAAATATGTTTAAGAAAAGGCAGAAAACGCTGCAAAGGCAGTGACGAATGAGGGAAAATGTGTGAGAAACAGCCCTACAGACATGAAGGTCAGATGGTCTCCATGGAGGAGACGGTGGTGGAGCAAGTATTTCCCTCAGCCCACGGAGAGGACCATGGCTCAGCAGGTTTATCCTGAAGGAACTGCAGCCCCTGGGAGGGACCTGTGCTGGAGCAGGTGAAAGTGTGAGGAGGAAGCAGCAGTATGGACTAACACAACCTCCATTTCCCATCCCCCTGCACTGCTCTGGATGGGGAGGGAGACAGAGGAGCTGAGAAAGAAGAAGTGAAAATAAGCCTGGAAAAGGCAGGAGGAAAGGTGTTGTTCTTTTTTGTTTGTTTTGTTGTTGTTGTTGTTTGTTCATTTGGTTTTTGCTTTGTTTTCTTGCTATCCAAAGCCATTGTAATTGGCAATAAATTAAATCAGCTTTCCCCCAGAAGAGTATTTCGCCTGCTACAGTAACTGTCACATGACATCCCTGTCTTTATGTCAACACATGAGCTTTGTCATCCCATTTTCGACCCCCATCCCACTGAGGAAGGGGAGTGAAGGAGCAGCTGGGTGGCCATTCTGTTAGCCAAGGCTAACCCAATGCATGTCTAAAGATGTCAAGATCACTGGTCTATTGCCTTTGCTAAGGTGCTAGAATACTTTGTTCTTTCCTCCTTCAATACACTTTTTATCGTATCTACAGCCAGAAAGCTGTCTTCAATAAAAGGATCTACCTTCATGCACTTGCCTTGGCATAACATGGTCATGGCACTGAGAGTGTTTGGCAATATGCTAACATAATTTGATTAGCTGTTGTTTGTTTTCTCATGAGAGGAACACTCTAGGGTATTTGCGTCATAATAAATACAATACATCAAAATGTTAACATTAGCTGAATGGCATATCCATTGAAGCAATCTGAAAAGTTTAGATGTTACTCTGCTAATTGTCCTTAAAGTCATCCAATAAAACATCATTCAGGAAATATAATGTGACAATTTATACTAGGGTCTTGAATAAATCTGTTCTCTTCGATCATCATCTTCACTCTTCCTTTTTCACAAAAGCATTGTGAAGTTGAATTCATCCTTGATTCTCCATACATAAAACCCCATGATTGTTTAATATCTCTCAGCATGAAAGAGGGACACTTTGTGCTATTATGCAGCAACAACTTTAAAGCAAACTGATGGAAATACTATTTTGTGCCTTTCAAAATGATGAACCTTGTAGCCATAGACTATTAAGAGGCCAAAGGTATGATGGGTTCCTAAAGAGACAAGGTGAATTCATGGAGGAGAAATTATTTCATGGAAACGATTCAGGAAATACAATGTCTGAAATATAAACTCTGGATCAGGAAGTTTGTATTCTGAAGATTATGCCAAAGGAAATATAATTCAGTTCATACTGTGGTGTCTTACTCTTTCTAGATGTCCTTCAGCAGCTCCTGATGGAAACAGAACTGCTTTCATTATATTCTACTGTAGAAACTCTTGATCCACAGTAAATAGAATTGTTCTTACCTATCATCTCTACAGGATGCCTGGTGGAAATTTTGTGAAAGTAGAAACCATAGGAGCAGAAATAAAGTGCGAGTGGGTGATCAAATGTGAGTTACAGTGTCTTATTGAGTTACTGTTGTTTAGCTCAGTCACCCTAAATCTTAGTGCTTATGTTTTGGTTGAGTTAGTTGCATAGTTAGGTTACTTAACTTAAACAAAATAACTGATCCTATTTTGCCTTACAAATGGATCAGTGTAAGAATACACGTTGCAACAGTTTGACAACGCAACTAATAGGCTATAACTACTACAGCTGTCTGAAGCTGACCGTGAATAGAAAGTACCTGTACTACAGCTTGCAAGGTGTTTAGTTGATGTGGTACCCCTCTATAAAGACCTAATCTATTCAGTGTTTTCACTTTAAAACACAAGTGTGGCAGGACTTGTACATCACCAGAGAAGTACTTGATTGATCTGTGCTACAACTACACTTCACCTCTGGGGTTTGCACTGTATGCCTCATTCCCCAGTTGTACAGCTCAGGTATGACAGGAACACAAAGGTGCTGCTGTCTCAGCAGTCACCTAAAAGCCAGGACCTAAAAGCCAGGACATTTGATCTCAAAAACTGTGGTGTTTTTGAGAGACAAGACCCAGTCTTGATTCGCTGGATCTGGGGTCTTATTTTAGGGTCCAAATATGTTCTTCTTTAATGTTTTATGCTTCTCACATATGTTTATTCCTAATTTTGAAAGAAATTTTTCTGACAAAATCAAAAACTTTTTGAAGTCTTCTGTGTGTACTTTGTTCTGTTAATATTTCGTCCGGTTGTAGTTAGAAGGGAATGGAATTTCTGATTTTCTCAGAGATGGTGGTTAAATCAAGCTAACACTGTGTTCTTATTTAATACTTTGAGTATTTATGCAAGTTTGGGACAGATTTTTCTTTTCTACACTGTATATAATAAGTGAAAAATGGTACATCTTCTTGATATGTCAGATTCCTGAACCCACCTTCCTCCTCATGTCTGAAAATGCTTGGAAATTTGGAAACCTATGAGAGAGAAAAAAAAAAAAGTTGTCAAAAAGTGTATTTTCCCATAAAACTTGAACACAAAAAAGTCTTTCTGTTTCCAGAAAAAAAAACTCTGTGAGCTTAAGGTACCTTAGAAGCTCAACTTTTTCAATAAATATATATATACAACACTCCTGTCAAGTAGGAAAATCCTATAATCCACACTTCACAGATAATATATGAAGGCTAAAGGAGGTGGAAAGTCAAGTTTTCAAAGAAATGTTGACCTAATGAATTTTCCTGACTTTGGAAAAACTGCACAAACCAAATCTTGGAGACATGCTCATTTTCTAATGAAAATGTTTACAAACTAAGGAACGGTCTGCCTTTGGAAAGTTTCCTAGTATCCCACCTGATACATATTTTCAGAATGGATGTGAAGCCATATATTTTAGACTGGGAAAACTGTGATTTTGCTGGCTCAGTTTGTGCCCTCTTTGCTAAATTGAAGACACTATTTGGGCACATGCAAAGTTTTTCTAGAAAATCACGTCTACGCTAGCAGTTTGTGTTGCCATAGTTCTGATAATCACTCTTTGTCACAACACCTAACTAACTAACCATGGCAAGCCAGAATTCATTGTGCAGACCTGGCCTCTACATCAATGTCTAGACCTGTTATACCACAATATGGCCAGAGAAATGTCTGACTGAATTCCCGATCCAAGCTAATTTCTGCAGTGGGCTAAATGGATATCAAATTGTGAAAACTGTTGTGTACCCTTGTTGGAATATTGGCTTTGTGGATGCACTCATTTGAACACAGGGAGGATTCATTAGGCTGTATTCCAGGCAAATGCCTCTGCTGGGAAAGTAGCTTCACAACTCTTTGAAAGACCAAGAGCTATCAAGGCTTTGAGCATGGGTCTACAAACATTTGATTCCTAACCAGTTACCCATACCCATAGAAGAAAAGCTTTTTTTATATGGGAACCCACAGATAATTTCTAAAGACAAATATATAATTCCACCATCTAGGTATCCAGCATAAGGCAGAAGTCTTGTTTAAAGCTGTTAAGGGCTTGCTTTTATACCTGAATATCTACCTGGTATGGCTGTCTAGACGATGAACTTGCAGGAATTTTGGCCAACAGAGAGATGTCTGTGAATGTTGGGCAGAAACAGGGGATGAGCCTCAATGATGAGGTATAGTTTTGAACTAATCTGAAGGTCTTTTGCTGTTTCAAATACTAGGATTGTTGTCTGGTATTATCTAATCTCTGGAGGAAATACAACAGAAAACTAGACACATGCAATAAAATTATTAGAAAGTCTGGTTAGACATTATCAGAATCAGTTGGCTTAGAATCATGTCAGATCTGACAAGAGCCACTGGTACAGTTTGTAACAATAGCCTTCACTTTCATAAGACAACATTTCTTCAAATTTTCTGAATGATATCACTTCTGGAGAGGCACTGAATTGTGTTGTATTTTTGAAGTACACTATCTGTAAGATATTTTCAGCATATCCACTTCAAAAACCCTTTCATACAGCTACAGTCTTAGCAATGTGCATAATACAGTGATCAGGTATATACACATGTATCTGCAGCAAAATCCATTTCTCCCTAAAATACATGTCAATTTTTAAAGCAATTGCCTTAAGTCTTTGCCTTTTGATGGCTGCCATGCAAAGGTGCAAAAGCACCCAGAACAAACTGTTCTACCCTTAGAAATGCAAATTCTGCTGTTGCTTTTCACCATGCATTTTTTTATCATGAAGAAAGAGCTTTGGCATCAGCCAAGATAAATTCTTTGGATCAGTTCTCAGACACAGACAAGCTGTGTCTATACAACTGGGAAGACTGGACCAAAGACTGCCTCCTAGCACTGAGACTTGTAGCACTTCTCACATTTGTATAAGCTAAACTCTGTTATCCTTTGAAAAAAAACCAACCCTGTACAATCTTCCCGTTGCCTGGGCGCTGCTACCTCCACTCTCAGCAGGGTGCAATTTGGTTCACATTGAAGTTGTGCCATGGATGATGCTAGCAATTTAATGGTATGAAAAGATCAGTGAGAGGGCTCCAGTTTGGATAGGTGAAGCCACAAAGCCCCATGTCCTTCAGCTGGACATAGAGTTTTGCCGTGTTGAACTCATAACTACAAGTGGGAATTGCTAATCAGGGGCTTAGGTGTGTTAGGGGAGCTCCAGTTCTTTGCTGAAGTGACACTACCCTGTAGGAGCACCTCACAGTAGAAAGTGCCTGTAACACCATCCTTGTACTCGTCCCTCAGCAGCAGCACTCACCACAACATTCCCCAGTCCTTCACATAATGAGAACGTTTCTGTTGCAGGCTCCATTTCTGATGCGGACAAACCACTCATTTTACTTGGCCTTGTAAAGAATGATTTAGCTTAGGGAAAAGGGAAAACAAGCAAGCAAGCAAACAAACAAAAACCCACACTCATTATGATCCACTCCATCACTCCTCTCTACTTCAGGCTCACCAGCTAAAATGGACAAGGATTGTCTCTGGAAATCACAATGCATGGCACAAAGAAGCATGTAGGATTTAGTCCTTTTTGGGTACATGTAAAGCAATGTAATAGTACTCCTTAATCCACTAAAATAAGCACAGCTATTTTAAATTCTAGTGCTATTCTTCACTGTCTTTTGGTGTGTTTGTTTGTCAGCATTCATTTAAATACTGGTAGTTTTATTCCCCATCTTATCTGACTTTAGCATTAGGAAAAGTAGACAGTAATGTAGGACAACAATCTATAAAATACTTAGACCCTGCTGCTTATTTTGCTTGGGGTGTAGTCCTGGAAAGTCGAGTTAGCAACATATCCAGCAGTTGCATCACTTCACACAATAACCTCTGCCAACCATCCTAGGAATTTTTAAATTAAATCTCTTTCCTAGTTCTTTCATAACTTTCATCTTTCTTTCCCATAGATCATAGAATCATTCAATTCTATGGTTCTGTGATCTTTCTTTCCCATACCAGGACTGGTGTGGCTACATAACCTCTCATTCTTCAGGTAGCAAATTTCCTTTTGACTACACTTCTAGCTTTCTACCCTAAAACAAATATAAATGGCATGTATTAGATCTCTGTTCAGTTTCAGTTAACTGATTCTTCAGATAAATGCTCTTAGCATCCTTATTTATCTTGTCTTCATTTTTTTGTTGTGGGGATTGCTACAAATGCACAGTGATAAACAGGTCAAAAAAAAAAAATAATAATAATGCTCATGTACTGTATAGGAGTATTGAGACCTACCATTCCAGAGAGAAATCTCTCAGATACGGAAGAAAGTGATATGTGGCCAGCAGTATTTCACACTGTTTGCTCATCTGAACTGCCCAGAGAATTGTGTTTTATAGGAGCAATAAAACAAATGGAATGGTGAAAGATGAGGCAAATGATCTGGTTAATGTATATTGTTTAGCCTTTTATAAATGCTGTAAATATCAAGAGACATTGCATCACCCATAAAAGAAGCATCCTATTTAAAATATTTATTTAGCATACAATAGAGCTTGATTTTAGTGCAGGCAGAATATGGTCTGTAGTTTATTTTATTTTTTTCATAGTCTTTTAATTTCCATCATGTTAGCAAGAATCATATATGTAAGGTTTAGCTACAGACCATCTTTTACTATTATTTACACTGCAAGCTCACTCCTAATACTGATGAAACGGAGATTAAAAGTACATAAAACTGGGGATAATATGTTCCCTCCCTACTGCTTCTTTCTTCATTTAATTCCTTCTGTTCTCTGCATACTGGTTGTTGGTTTCAGTCATCAAAAGCTTATAGATATTGAGGAAATTATTTCAGTCCATTTCTCAGGAAATGTTGAAAACTGCTCCTAGATCATAGAATCACAGAATGGCTTGGGTTGGAAGGAACCTTAATGATCATCTAGTTCCAATCCCCCTGCCATGAGGGTTGGACCCATGAGCTCAGGTTGCCCAGGGCCCCATTCAACGTGACCTTGAATACCACCAGGGATGGGGCATCCACAGCTTCTCTGGGCAACCTGTTCCAGTGCCTCACCACCCTCTGAGTGAAGAATCTCCTCCTAACATCTAATGTAAATCTCCCCTCTTTTAGTTTAAAACCATTCCCCCTTGTCCTATCACTATCTGCCTGAGTAAAAAGTCCTTCTCCATCTTTTTTTTATAAGCCCCCTTAAGGTACTGAAAGGCTGCAATGAGGTCTCCCTGGAGCCTTCGCTTCTTCAGGCTGAACATCCCCAGCTCTCTCACTCTTTCTTCATAGGAGAAGTAAGTGCTCCAGCCCTCTGATCATCCTCATGGCCCTCCTCTGGACCCACTCCAACAGGTCCACATCTTTCTTGTGCTGGGGGCCCCAGATCTGGATGCAGGACTCCAAGTGGGGCCTCATGAGGGAAGAGCAGGGGGGGACAGTCACCTCCCTCGACCTGCTGCCCACATCTCTGTTGATGCAGCCCAGGATGCAGTTGATCTTCTGGGCTGCAAGCGCACACTGCTGACTCATGTTGAGCTTCTTGTTCACCAGAACTCCCAAGTCCTTCTTCACAGGGCAGCTCTCCATGAGTTCCTCTCCCAGTCTGTACTCATGTCTGGGATTGCCCCGGCCCAGGTGCAGCACCTTGCCTTGGACTTGTTGAACCTCATTAGGTTCACATGGGCCCACTTCTCTAGTTTGTCCAGGTCCCTTTGGATGGCATCCCTTCCTTCTGGTGTATCAACTGCACCATTCTGCTTGGTGTCATCTGCAAACTTGCTGGGGGTGCACTTGATCCCGCTGTCTGTGTCACTGATAAAGACATTAAATAGGATGATGATCCTGGTAGTTCAGGCAGATGAGCTTTCAAACACCTTTGGAGTACAGTGCCTTGAGGCAGTGGCTGAGGGAGCTTTTTTGCTCTTCGCTCTTCCAATTCACCTTCTTCTGTCATCCCCGTCCTATGTACCATGCACGTTTCTCACTAACTCATAGGTGGATTCCTTTGAAGTAGAGGCTCTCAATATAGCTGCCATCCACCAAGACAAAAGAATCTCAGTTTGCAAAAACAGGAGGAGCAACAGCCCATTGGACCTTAATTGCTTCTGGAGACTATGAATTAGCAGTATATACAACTATCATTGAATAAAACCAGATACCAAATAGGTGCTTAGATTTTTCATATTTGATGTTTTGCAGGAATTAACAATGCCATAACTCAGATGGCACTATTTAGCATTCACTAAGGACCTGATGTTTTGTTAATAGATAGAACTGGTCAGAAATTTTCTGCCAAAGCAAAGTTTGCTGAAAAATGCCAGTTGGTTGTGTGTGAAATATTTCATTCAAAACAGCTTGGGTTTGATAAAGTTTTGCCAAATCCAAGGCAAGATTCCAAGAGAAACTGCATTTCTGGCAGGCCTACCTCAGGCCTGGGAACTCTGTAAGCTATGGTATGGCCAGCCTGAAGGCAGGAGTCCCAAATGGGACTGCATCATGACTAGGGATGCTGGAAGACTTCAGGGTGCCCTAGGAGAAATGAGCCTGGATATGCTCCAAACAGAGATGAGCCTGGATTTGTCCCAACTGGGGAACTCCCTAAAGCTACCAGAATTAGTTATGGGATGTGGAGAGGCTTAATAAGTATGAAATTTAGAAAACATCCACTATGGATTATAACAAAAATAAAGGTAAGATTCCTCCTTTCCAAATTCTCCTATTAATAGATGTGTCATAAATAGCTAAAAAAGAGCAACAAGTTTAAGATTACTGGTCAAATCTCCATTAGTCTTTACTGAGTAGCGGACTGAGCTCTAAACATTATAAAACTAAATCAAAACATGGCCCATGGGTCAGATCTGGAAGAGAAATTGCTTCCATCTGGCCCAATCACCGGTCCCTGGAGCGGAGAGGGAGCGGGTGTTCATGCAGCTGATGCAGCTCAATCAGCCAAGCAACTTCTGACCCTGCACATAGCCCTGTGCAGCTGTGGACCCTCTGGGTCCTCATGAGGGGTGGGAGTGAGGCTGGAGGCAGTGGGATCCCTGATGCACGGTGCGATCACTATGGTTGCCTCTCTTGGACCATTCTGCTCTAAGCCCCTGATAGGCCTTTTCACAGATGCTTTCAGCTCAGTGATACTCTGTGACTCACCTTCCTGCCTGGTATATCTCCTGTCCAAGATCTAAAAGCAAGGTTCACTGGAAATGACAGCTTTTTACTGTATTTTGAACTAAGATTATGAGTGTCAGATTGTTTTCATGCGACATCATAGGTTACTGGACTCAATTATGAACAATCCCACTGTTGCTTTAAAATGTTCAAATATCTTTCCAACTAAACGATTTAAAAGTTTGTAACCAAAACCTTAAAGGGACAAGTTTCATATGGATTTCAGATTATAGGTGCTATTATTGTCAGTGTTTGTCCCAGTTATAACAATTGCATTAAAATCCCGTGCTGTAACACATTGGTACATTGAATTTAGTGACGATTGCTCAGCTGCCTTGGTGGCAACACTCCTTATTTGATCCCTATTGTAAGGGAATGTAGAAGGAGAGAGTCTGCTTCTTTAAGGGTATCTAGTCAAGGACCACTTCTAAGGCAACAAGGGATAATAAGAAATGGAGGCAGTGATGTTTATTCCAGCAGTTATCTGATTGAGAACTTCTAAGCTGGCAGACAATCACAAGAAACAAACCTCCCAGTCACAGTAATTGGTGGGCTAATGAGCTACAGGTGCCATTTCCAGGAAGGAAGAACCTTGCAATGGATCAGATTGTGAACCAAGGGGCTCAGACTGGGAGAGTGAAGGAACTGCAGAGCTTTGTAAACCCATGGGGGTGTGCAGGGCAGGGGGGAGCAGGAGGAACAAAGAGGGGGAATAGGTAGAAAAAGGTATAGAAAGGCTGGTGGCATGTAAAACAGGGCTGGCCCGTACACCTGTCTGGCTGAGCCCTGCTCCTGATCACCATGTTGCATCCTATCTTCTTATATTTTCTTATTACATATTTTGTTAACTATCTCTCAGTGTATTTGCACTCTCTGTCCCATGTGTGTGTGTGCCACAAGGACTATGAGCCAGCTTCTGGTAAGACTAGTGTGCCTGTGAGTGAAACTACTGCTAGTGACTGGAGTCAGGTCAGGGGTGTGGATGCCCCTGGCTTGTGGTGCCAGCTACTGGAGCGAGTGGGGGTCTTTTGCTCCCAGTCACTGGGGTGGGAATGGTGTGTGCTCCCATACTAGTTACTGGGGGGCACGAACATGAGTGAGGTGAGTGTGGGGCTCTGCACCAGTGGCTGGAGTGGGGCCGCGGGTCACAGCTGCTGGTGCCAGCTACTGGTGGAGGCAAGCATCTATATCTTCCCCTATCTGACGTGCATGGCATTTGTGTGTGTATTCACTGGCAAACTTTCAGATGAACCAGCTGGCAAGTAATGGTGGCCTCAGGTCTGGGCCAGGGTATCAGGTAGGAGGGGGGTCCGTGCTGGTATGCCCAGGTGGACTTGTGAATGTGTTGTGCATGAGAAGCGAGTGTGTGAGTGCTGTGTGTTTGCAGTGAACTTCAAGCTGGACCAACAGGCAAGTAGGTGACTCATGAAGCGGGTAAGGGAGCCAGGGATCTGGGCAGAGGTGCTGGGCTGACAGAGGGGCTGTGTCAGGTATTCAAAGTATCTGTGAATGCGTGTATGAAATCTTGTGATCCTAGAGAGTGCTGTTTGTGTGCCTGCACTAGTGAACTTCTACCTTTATTGGCCAGCCAGGGGAAGGGGTGTCGGTTGCATCTATGTTTTACGTGAGTCCTGGTGAAGGCAGCCCTTGGCTAGGACAGCCTGTGTGGCAGGTCGTGTCAGTTCCTGTTTCTGTCTGTGTGTGTCTGTGTGTCCCTGTGGTACGTGCTCAGCTTTGCTCCTGGTTGAACCTGCAAAGGGGAAAGCAGCAGCTGCATCCCCCAGCCTGGTCAGAGACCCCAGGTCCCCGGCTAATAGGTTGGGCCCCAGCAGCCAGACCAGAGTGGTCCTGGGCCAGAGCAGCTGGGGGAGGTGGCCCCACACTTTGCTCGTTACCTCACTAAACACCTGTATTATCACTGTTTGTGCGGAGGCTGGAGGAGGCCAGCATTCAGCATTGTTTAGAGCAGCACAGTGAGATTGGTGGGGAAGGAGACAGTGGGTAGGGATAATTCCTAATGTAGCCTTCTGTCCCCTTCAGGTCTCTTGGTGACAGGGTAAAAAGCTGGGCATTGGAGCTCCAGGTCTTTATCCTAGGAGAGCAAGAACTGATATGAAGAAATTGCACCACCCTGTTAGCTAGAAGTAGCTCTCAATGTTTTTATTTCCTACATGAGAGGCTGAAGAGGGTAACAGAATTTATTGAAGTCTTGGGGAAAGGCAGGAGGTGACAGATGGCTTAAGCAGAAACAAACCCAGTGGTTCTTTAAGATAAAGAAGGCTCAAAAGGAAAAGCTAGAAAAGAGACAGTCAAGCACATGCTGGAACTGAGGCACCTAGGGATTAGGGACAGGACAACGTGGAGAGCTTGAGGAAGAGAAGATTAAGAGGATATTGCTGATGCAGAGAGTGGAAGAGCAGAAGAGCTGGTCATGGGGATGCTTGGATTTAGAGTCATGGAGTAAAAGAAAGAATACCACTCCTAATATCAGGGCTACCAATAGTCAGCAGGACCCTACATCTTTCTGGCACATTTTTTTTTTCTTTTTTTCTATTGATCATATTGACATCAAGTAGAAACATCCACTGTGAGTTCACTGAACTGCATCTGGAGTATGTTTCTCTTTCATTTTTACAGGAACAGGAAACCACAAAAGGATACTCTTTCAGCCACACCACTTGGTAACGGCAAGGAAAGAGCAACTCAGCCTCAAAAGACCTTTGAAAAAATCATTCATGTATTAAGTTCACAGACTAGGAGATGTCAGCCTTTTCTTGCTGGCATGTCCATGCTTGTTTGTCCACCCACACAGGGATGGTGCATAATCTGGCTCCTATCACGTATTTTTATTTCCATGATTCCTCATGACTTCTTTCTTGGTTTTGTTCTGTATTTTCTTTTCTTTTTTCTTTTTTTTTTTTTTTGTCATAGTTTTGGCTGGGACAGAGTTAATTTTCTTTGTAGAGGCTCACACCATGCTGTGTTTTGGATTTTTGATGGAAATAGTAGTGATGTTTTTGGTTGTTGCAGAGCAGGGTTTACTCAGAGCCAAGGACTTCTCTGCTTCTCGTGCTGCCCTGCCAGCGAGGAATCTGGGGGTGCAGAAGGAGATGGGAGGGGACACAGCCAGGGCAGCTGACCCAGACTGACCAAAGGGATGTCCCATCCCATATGGCATCATGGTCAGCAACAAAAGCTGGGGTAAAGAAGGAGGAAGGGGTGGACGTTGGGAGTGATGGCCTTTGTCTTCCCAAGAAACCATTACGCGTGATGAGCCCTGCTTTCCTGGAAGTGGCTGAACACCTGCCTGCCCGTGGGAAGTAGTGAATGAATTCCTTGTTTTCTTTTGCTTGCACGAGTGGCTTTTGCTTTACCTAGTGAGCTGTATTTATCTCAGCCCCTGAGCTCTCACACTTTTACCTTCTGATTCTCTCCCCCACTCCACCTGGGGAGGGTGAGCAAGCAGCTGTGTGGCACTTAGCTGCCTGCCAGGGCTGAACCACAACCCATTAAATAGAAAGGATTTGGAAGCTGACATCAAGGATCACTTACATATCTGAAAGCTAGATAATATATATGACTTTTTCAATGCTTTAATGGACTGGGCATTGACCACCTATTTGACTCTTTAAATAAGGGATATTTTTGGTAAAAAAAAGTAAAATTCCAGCATCAACAATATTAAAAGTCTTCTGAAAACTTAGAAAGTGTTCAGAAAATATCACATACATGATTAAATGATTGCAAAACAAACGAACAGACAAACAAAAACCAATCACACTGCTACAATTAGAGGCCTTGTTTGGGATCCAATCTGCTTAAGAAAATAGGCTCATCTTAGGAGGATGACTACACAGGGAGCATAAGCATTCACTTTGGGAAGATTGCTCCACTAGGGCCCTAAAAAGTGGATGTTAGTTAGATGTTGGTGTTAGGCAGGTAGTATGTCACATGGAATGATTTCTGGCAGATCATGGTCTTATGATTCCTGCTGGCCTGAAGCAATATGAATCTATGAATGGCAGCACTGGAATGCATAGAGCCCAGGATCATAGGGTAATTCTGGTTGGAAGGGACCTCAGGAAGTTCCTAACATGATGGTTATTTTCTCTTCAAAACTTTGCAGATTTTAATTCCTGGGCATATACCTGCATGGGGAAAGCAGATTTCTCTGTGTACAAAATACCAAGTGCAGCTGAAAGATGAGAATAAACAGAACAACCGACACAAGCTACAGCATAATACATGGAATTTTTTTTTATTTTTATTTTTTTGTTAAAGTCTGAGGGTGGTCAAATAATGGAATAGGAGCTCAGACAAAAAGAGGAATCTTTATCTTTGAAGATGCTCAAAACCTGACTGTGTAAGGCCCTGAGCTGTTGGAACTGATCTGAGCATGTGGTTAAACTAGAGACCTCTAGAGGTTTCTTCCATCCTGCTTAGTTCTGCAGTTCTGCGACTGCTTGGAGAATTAGCAGTCCCCCGCCCCCAGTCAATGTATTTACTTAAACAGCAATTATTTAAAAGGCACGTAAACAGGAATAACATAATATGAAGACTGATGTTGCCAAACTGCAACATATCAGTGAGCAATTCCTCATCAGGAGTAGAAAGCATGATTAAGAAGTGCTTACTCTGACAAGGTGACAAGAAAAAAGTAGTCAACATCTTTGGACTGTCATACTCTGTCATTCAAGATTGGGACCAATAATCCCCATTAGCACCTCTCTGTATGAGGAGGAAGTGTGTATTCTTAATGACAATGGTACAACTGTTTCCATCAAAACTAAGCAGACAAAACCATGAAGTACCAAAAAAATCTCTTACTGATAAAGTTAGTGAGGCTGCTAAATCACTTTGGAGTCAAAACAGGAATACAAAATCAGAAAGTCATAGTAGAGCAGTTGAAATATTATAAAACAAATAGTTGAAATATTCACCAAAGGGATACTTCTTCTTGATAAATCTTCAGAAAACAAGATGTCAAAGGGAGAAATTTGAAAAAGCTGACAGATGAAGTCTCAGTAAGTCAAGAGGTCTTCAAGAATTTAAGAGTGTAGTTGCAACTGACCTACTAGCACACATGTAGTCTCCCATTACACGAAATGCTATACTGGAGGGAGTATTCCCTCCTGTACTAGGAGGAAGAAAGTGTTTTACTTCTGTTTTGAAAAGGTGTTATCTGGGAGATGCAGATTTATGTACCTGTGAGGGTTTTCTTTCATGGTCAGTAAAAAAACCACTATTGAAAGATAAGATGTCTGTGATACAACCAGGTCTTAGCCTGTGTTTTTGTGAACAGTTATGCTAAATAAAGGGGGATTCTAATGACAGTTCTATTAAGAGAGCCATGCGGTATACAAACCATTTCTGTTATGCAATGACAAATAATTTTTAGTACATGTAATATATTTAGACAAAGAACTGCATGATGTGGAGGAGAGGGAGAAGCACCAAGGGTTACACAATTTTAGATAAAGCAGCACCTTTGAATGTAGCGTCACTGCAGTCACCCAGGCCGGCTTATTGCAATGTTCTAATGCAAGGACTTGTCTTGAGGGTGAACACGTGAATGGCTAATTTGGGAGTCTTAATGAGCAATATGGCAGTGCAGGGCTGCGTAACATGCTAGTAAGAGCCTATGGGATTACTATATACAGTTTTGGTGTCCATACTGATGTAAAGCAAGTCAGAAGGAGCTGCAGAGAGATGAGACCTGGAAACACAGCTTATGACGAGAAATCAAAGGGATCAGCCTAGTCAGTCTACTCAAAAGCAGATTCAGAGATTATTTGATTTCGGTGTACAAGTCCCCACCAGGAAGAAAATGGTAGTAGGAGGCTCTTTACTGCTAATAGAAAAATATGTAACAATGTGATGGGTGTCATCTGAAATTTAGATTAAAACATTACATTTTTAGATATAAGTTATCTATTGAAACTACTTGCTTCAAAGCAGGTTACTTTTCCATTATTTTAAGGGTTTAAATCAAAACCGGTTTCCTTTGTAATAAACATACTACAGATCAAACAGAAAACATGGACCCAGGGCAAAAATCATGTAATCAAGCTTGTTAAGTTTCTTTGTCTAGCCAGTGCTTTTCATTCCCTCCAGCTTTACCCTATATTCCTGTCAGATCTGCCTCCATCTCTGCAAGCACCTATCCACGCCCTGTCTAGCTTCCAGTCCTGGTCACCTTCAAAAAATCGTGGCTGGTCAGTTCTCAACTTCCATTCCTTGTTTCAGACTAGCCAGCTTTCACGAGCAGCATTTTTCTCCCCCAAACCTCCCTCTAGTCCTCTTTGCATTCAAATCAGCAAGAACCACTGCCCAGGTCTAGCAGAGAAGACCACAGAAGACCACTGAGATCACAGAAGACCACTATACTAATCATTGCCAGACTGTGGGCTCAGGCACTGGCAACCATCTCTGCATATTCTTTAATGGTTAGCACACTCACTGGCATATGTTTGTCTCGGAGCAACTAATACTTTGTAAGAGAGGCAGCATACATGGTTTAGGACATAACATGTTCCAAGGGTGAAAGACGTATACAAAGCCACCCTTGTTTTGAGGCGGAAGAGAGTTAAACTGTATGGATGCAAGACATGCAAGGCCATTTATTCTCAGATAGAGAGCAGATCCTTCAATATTTTTATTTATTATTACAGTAGTAGCTGAAGAGCATGGGAGAGAGGAAACTGCCTGCTCCCTGTTTACTTCTACAGCCCTGGACCCTAATCCATCCCATCCTGTGGCAGTCCAGAACTGCAGCATCAGAGGAAACCTGGGATAGTGCCTACTTTGTTCAGAAAAAAAAACTAAACTGAATTCACATGCTTAATCAAAATTCACATAGAATGAGCAAACTGCAGTTTTGAAAATGTCAGTGCCAGGATGTGGCCCAATTAAACAGGTTTTCTCAGACATGTCATAAAAGCTCACCCTTGCCCAAATGCTGCTGTCGACAAGATGAAGATTTCCTAAGCCAAGGTGTTTTAGAAAAGTTCACCAAAACTCAACTTGTTTTCCTTTAATCGCGTCCAAAATTCTTTCTGGAAGAGTACAGGACACATCCATTGTAGAAAATTTTATCTTCAGTAGTTAAAAAACTTGAAATGTGCTCTTGGTATAAGAAATGTGAGAAAATGTTGGTAAAAGGCATTGCTATCAACCATGCAAGTAGTACAACAGTCCACTGGGAAAGCTAAAGTAGAAGAGGATATGGGTCCTGTGTGACTCCATTCTTTACAATAAAAGCTGGATGATGTCTAGTGAACTTGTTTAAAATTCTTGGTTTTAAATTTGTCTACCAAGGTCATTTAAAAGTTGTTTCAAAGTCAGGCACAGTTATTGCAGACTTGACAAAGTCATCTTACAGGTATTTGTGAAGTCTAGGCTAGTTATGTTAGGCCCTCTCACTTCTCCTTGGAGAAAGAGAAGTTTGTTCCTCTAGAAAATGAGCTCAGGTTTCCAGCTGGCAACCAACTTCAGGTGCTCTGAATTGCCCCAAAAGGAACATGCCTCTCTCTAGCAAATAAGACTCACTTGCTTAGGTTAAAGCAGGTCTTTATGCATATCCTGTGCCCATATCTCTGTTCCACACTCCTCACCATCAGTTCATGATTTCCATGCCTTCACCAGCATCTATATTACCTTATTCTCTGTAATGGGACACTTGAAGGACACAGCTTTCCAGCCTTTAATTTAAATGCTCCTCGCAGATTTCAGCATAGACCTTTCACATTGTCTATTGCTTGTTTTGTACTAAAGGCTTGATTTGTTTTGTTTTGTGTTGTTGTGTGTTTGTGTGTGTGTGTGTTTGTTTGTTTGTTTTCTTTCTTTCTTTCTTTTTTTTTAAATTAGAGGTGTTTTTCTGTGCCTGATGGTGTGTGAAATGACATGCCACCCTGCACCATCAGCACATAAATAATTCACATTGCTACGGCACATATCACAATAAATGTACTTACAAGAATCAGGGCTTTCAAAGCATTATTGACCTCCAAGACCTTTTTTATTTTCAGTGGATGAAGTTATATTTCCTTTTATTTATAGAGCATATAAGATGCTTAGATATTGCTGTAATGGCTGAAGCATCAACATAAGATAAAGGGCTAATGTGGAGCATTAACATTGCTCTACAGCATTTTAAAAAATGGTCTGAGTTTCATTTTATTACATCTCTTATTAAGCTCTGTAAGTTCCTGTCATGTCCTATGTCTCACAAGAAATGTCAGTGAGACAAATATTGCCTCCTATAATCTTGCAAGGCTTGTGTTTACATTGCAGCTGAACCATATAATCTGAAATGTAACCCCAATAATAATTTTTAATAAATCACATTTACATCAGGTGAGAAAGTTTATTTTCTAGACAGGACAACAAACAAAGAAAGCCAAAATAAAATTATATATATTGTTTTCTATTAATTACCCTTATGACAATTTCTGTGCTTCTTTTATTCTTGGGATATATTATTAATCTTGCATGCTTGTGAGTAGCCCTCTGACAAAGTCTATGGAAAACATGTTCAAGCAGGATCTATGAGAGATTACTCACTGCAGCCAGTGATAAAATCTGCACAATTATCTATCTGTACCATACCTCCAAAGTCACTGAGAGTTTCATTACAGACTTACCATAGTGATCTTACCGTTTCAAGTCATTTTTTTTTTAATCTAAGATTTATAGGAAGGTGGCTAAAAAATTCATCAGTCAGCTTTTCCATACTATCCTATTTGTCCTTAGAGGGACAAATTTGGTCTTTTATAAGCTTGGCCAAGAAAGGTTAGCTGGTTAGCAGGGGAAATAGCTAGTGCTAGGTAACTACCGTGGTTCCACAAACTGTTTTGCTCTTTGCAAACACCACAAGGTATTGACGCTTCAGCTCATATAAATATTTCTTTTAAACAGTGTGCTCAGTTTTGTCCAGTCCCTTCATTCATTATTCATGGCTAATGAAGTGTTTGCTCAAGCTGTGTCCTTCTCATCCTCCAGTCTCAGCACAAATCCTTACTATGAGACTCTTGGGCTTATCTCTACATGCACTGAGATCTCTTTACACAGATGTTCAATAGAATGATTTCTGTCACTGCTTACAAAACCACTTTTACATCCCTTGTCCATTTTGGTAAATAGAGGGTGACCCACACAAAAGAAAATAAATATTAGGTTTCAAATATAGACAGAGTAACAGATTAACTCGATAATTTATCTTAATAAAAACCAGATGGATATACTTTTAATCATGATTATTTGCAAGTGATGGCAAAGATTGTATTGTAGAAAATGAATTATTATGGCTTAATAATTTAGCAGGCTTTGAGCTGAAATTTGACTCTGGACTTGACTGTGTCTAAGAACTTCCATGAGAAGTTTAGGACTTCTGTGGGACTGTGGCTTCTTGTGACTGTACAATAGCACATTGGATGTCAACAGCCTCTCTTAATGGAAGGAACTGTACATACATTGCTGTGCAGACTCGAATGCAAAGCCAGTTTTTGCTTCAGTTTGTATTTAATTAGTCTTAAAGTGTACTAAAACCTAATTTTGTTGGCTTAGGGAACATCTAAATGCTGGTGAAAAACAGAAGTAGCAAAGTCAGATATTCACAGGTCAAATTTTGCTATGATATGGCTTTATAACATGACAAGTAGGTATTTGATATTCATTGCAAGGCTGAAACTGAGATGTCAGAGGGCTCAGAAAAAGGAACCAGTCCATAAGCTACCCTCTGTAAATTAAAGAGGTTGCATAATATATAAGTTGGGGTGAGAATTAGGCTATGATTTCTAGTGACTCATGTCTTAGATAATGAATAACATTTACCTCCTGTGGGACATGTTTGGATAAGCTAAAAGTGAATAATAGGAAAAAACAAAATCAACTCTGAATTCCTACCAATGATGCAGTTTGTGAAGTGTGGCTTTGAATACATTTGAACTGTGAAGACCAATTTCTAGTTAATGTGAAATTGTTCATGTGTGTCTTGTGAAGAACATTAAAAAAAAAAAAAAGGCAAGAAAAAAAAAGCAATATAATGAATTTAGTTTGTCTTAAAGTTTTTATCGCACTGCACTTACTAAAGGCACAATGCCTGTTCTTTTTGGATAGGCCTCTTTCGGCTGTATGTTCACTAGAGGCTGTATGTTACAAGGTGTTGAAAACCCATTGAGAAGCCTTTGCTTCCTTCAGCTCTATTTGTTTCAAAGGAAACTGAGACTGTTCACCACCAGTCTTCTCACTTTTGTGTGAGCTGAACTCTCTGCTCATATTTCCAGGTAGCAACTACAGGCTACAGTAACCATCATTCATGTGTTTATAGGAGCAGTGAAAATTTTGCAGCTGACTATAAACTATAGATCTTCTTGAGTGGGAAAACATACTAACTTATGGAAGCTCCCATAGAAAACACAGTAGAAAACAGCAGAATTTTGAGAAAGAACCAAATACTGAATTGTCTGATGTTTGTGAAATACAATGTACAATTAACTGTTGTCACTGTAGTGTTGATACTGGATTTGATGAGCAAAGCTTCTGAACTTGAACAATTTAATTTTACACTTAATTTTTGAGCTAGAGAGATGATAGTTGTACAAATGAACTGTTTGCGTTACATCTGAAGATGCATTATTGTGCTGTACTCATGCTGGCTGTGCATTTTGTAGAGCAATTTTAAGTACTTATACAAAGTGTTTTCCTGTGTAAATTGGATTCATTTACTGCTCGCAAAACTTCAGTCCAGTACTGACTATCACAATAACACATTTTCAGATATTGTTAAAGAATCTATACTGTTCTTCTAAACTTCAAATTCTGGTTTTGAATTGAGACATAGGTTCAGTAAATAATTCTTATTTTCACATGAAAAACACAAGAGCTCTTATATCACAATAATTCAGTAGCTGCTGTAGTAATGAATTATGTCTTACAGGGAGAACTCAGCCTCTGCACTGAGCTAGGATACCTATTCCATCTCTTGCCCGTGCAGGTGCATGTTTCAATCCACTGATTTCAAGTAGAGCTTCTTCAATGTGGTTTCTTCTTCAAGGTTACAGCAAATGAATGTCAGGAATATGTCATGTTGGCAGAACAAAAAGTAGTTAACAAAATGAGCATCAACATTTTGTCCTTGTCCTTTGCCAAGGAAAGATCCTCAGAGAAGACCTCTAAATATCCATTATTTAAAATATGCTATGCTTTTGGGGGTCTGTGGATAAGAATGGAATCAGATTAGAAGGTCGGTTTCTTGCTCTACAATCCCAAGCCCACACACAATGTAAAGTACTCCAGAGCTTCACTTGTATTTTCTTCAAAATCATGTTTTGTAAAATTCAGAATTATTATCAAGTGGAACAAAATATACATATGTGTGTATGGTTAAAGTTATTATTATTTTTTTTCAGATTTTTTTTCTCTTTTCACTTTAGGAGGTGGAAAAATCCTTTCCCTTTTCTTATTCCTTCATGTAAAAGAAAGAAGAATTCTGCACCGAAAGAATTCTATCAGTAGGAAAATATTACACAGGCAATCAGGACCCCAGCACTTTCCAAGCAGTGGCCAAACTTTGAGGATCCTACCACGGAGCTCTGGCTCTTCATCAGATGTATCAGTCCAGAAAAAAATGACACTATACTCTGTAGATGGCAATCTCAGACTTCTGTAGGTCTATGGCTAAGCCATTTGATGCTGATAGGTAAGCTTTGTAGTGCTGGTGTTGCAAGAACAATTACTTATTACTTTATAATTCAGTCAGCTTGAATTATCTAATCAAGAAGCAAAGACAATATGATTCCAATAAGTAAAATCAAATATCAGTAAACAGAGTTGGGACCAAAAGGAAGAGTAAAAGCAGGGAACAGAAAAAAAGGAATAATCAAATATGTCAAATTAATGCATATTTGTACATACATATATTTAATAGATGTATGTATAATTAAAATATATCTACTGAAATGGAAATTCAGTCATGAACAACTTGTTAATTAGCAATCCATGTTCAATCTGAAATGAGTAATAATTCATCAATCTCTAAATCGGACCAAAATAGAGAGTTAAGCCTGCTACTGAGCTTGGTCTCTAATGTTTTCCAGTCCAGTGAGGAATTGTTTTCATCATTGCCATAGGCGTCAGTGTAAAACATTTCAGGCTAAAACAAATAACAAAGTGTATGTCACATGCTTCACACCAAGGCCACTGTCCCCACTGGGTCAAGGTAGAGCAAATATTCCATTTAGAGGGCAGGCATTCAGTCCCACCCAAGTTATCTGACAGAGAATAGAAATTTCACTCAAGCCTATTAACTACACAGGCAGTAACACAGATGTTTGCACATTGAGCAGGCTATTACTTGAGGGAGCGAGGGTGCTGGCACTCCAGTCTTTAAATTCTCCACATAGAAGGAAACACCACCTGGAGCAGGAAATGATCCAGGGACAAGCAACCAAAGAGAAAAGGGTGGGTGGAAAGGAAGCGGGAGGAGATCTATTGAAGGAAGAAATGTCTGTCATGTTCTTGCCAGCTGCTTTTTCTTTCTATTGAAATGCAGGTTTGTCTCTGTTCCTGTTCAAGCTGTGGGGGTGTGGGTATGTGTGTATGTAGGATCTTCAATCTGCTGCGTTTGCCCCACAGAAGGTGGGAGTCAACGCATGTAGCTCAGCAGCTCCCAAAACCATATGGGAGGCTCAGGAGAGGATGTGAGAAGAGTATGTGGGGGCTCAACCTGAACAGGAGGTTGAGCAGTGGTATATCTATTGTAACACAGCAGCACGCATATCATGAGTCTTTATCCAATGTGCCAGACGGCTTTTTCAGTCAGGATTAGACCATCAAAGCATCTCAGTATCACTCAGTAGTGTTGATTTAAAAAAAAAAAAAAAAAAATCGTGAAAACAAAACATCTGCCAGAGCAGCACATATATTATTACAAAAAAGAAAGAAAAAAACCCAACAACTTGCATTGCATGAAAGTCTGGCCATGAAGTCAAAGTCTAATCCAAATCACTCAGGAGACCGTCTTTGGAATAAGGCCATCTCAGAGTTAATAGACAAAATGGATGCCGTTAGTTTCTGCTCTAGCAATAACAAGGTTTATGGCTGCAACAGCCATATTGCCTTTCAGGAATTTTTTCCTTCACCAAAGCCTTTCTGCAATTACAAAGCCTAAATAACCATTGTGTCCAGTGAGCAAAAGCTGTCTATTGTTTCCTGCCTCTTACACAGCTTAATGAGAGTTTCTGGGGTGGATATAGACATATGTTTAGAGTTTATATGGCAATAAAAGTGTCTGATTTCCATCATAATGCTAAATGTAAATGAAGGCTGTGGAGGACTGCAAAAAGGCTACAGAAATAGCCCCAAGTCCAGGTCACTCTGTTTCCCATTAGGGGAGGCTAAGCCTCCAAACCCTCAGAGAAACCCCTGCCAGCTGTGGGGATCCCTCGCAGGGCACTCCAAGCCAGAACCATTCACTGAAATAAAGCTGGTCCAAGAGCACAACCCAGCCCACAGATCAGAAAAACAAGCAAACAAACAAACAAAACAAAACAACAACAACAAAAAAACACAACAAACTAACCCTAATGCTATACATTTCCCACGCTGTTTCTGCATAGTTTATGTGGTGTGTAACAAGAACATGATGGTGTGGCACGGTGCTAATGGTGGTTTTACCCCATGTACTGAGAAGGTTCCGTTTGAAAAGACGAATGCAAGCCCTCAGTTCAGAGCACACAGAAGCTAAGTGATGGCCACTCCGCAGATGCACTTGTTTTTCATTTATACCCCTGTATATTTTCTGCTATTTTAACATTGTCAGTCAATAACTCTCGCTCTCATACCTCTGCCTAACTTTTTATCTGTATTCTGACATGCTAATCCAGCCACCATTTCCTCCATTCCCTTAGGAAAACCAATTGGGATTAAGCTGAATAATTTCTTAGGGCTAATAGGGAAAGGCTGTCATCAAACACAATGCTTAAAGTAACTGTAAATCTTATTTCCACCACCCTGAGCCCAGGCTTGGTCACCTTATGCCCATGTTTCCCCAAGTATGGCTTCTTTATTTTTCCCAAAAATTGTTGTCCAGTTTTAGTTATATTTTGGATGTTTAGAGTTTCACGAATCTGGCAGCCCAAGGGAAGTAACAGCTGTAGCAACACATCTACGTTGCTCATCTCCTGGACATAGGCAGAGCCACTATTTAGGACGTGAGGAGTTAGCCAGATACATCTGGGAAGTGCTGGTCTCACACAATTCATTTTCAAAAGTTAGAGCTACCTGTTTTGGAATTTGCTGGAGTTCTGCACATGTGAATGTGATCTAAAGCTCGTTAAAGTAGGTCTGAATCCCCTTTCAGATCAAGCTGACAAATACACGGTAGGATATCACTGGAGTTGATAACACATACACACATTGAAAAGCTGAACTTTGCCTACATGCATAGTTGAAAGAGCATCACCAAAAGGAATTCGTTCTCAATGAAGAGACACCCAGTTCATTCACAGGTAGGAACCTGTGGACTTGCTTTGTGCGATGCACAAACATCAGCTATGTAGTTGGGCCTTTCTGAGAACTGTGCTGCCCAAAAACACCAATACAATTTGAGTGCCCTGCATTCTGCTGCGCTGCGTAATCCATCACTGGTGTGGTCTGGTGATAGTCTGTGCTATGAAATAAAATATGCAGGAATGCTGTCTGCGTCAAGACCTGCCAGAACTTTGTTGCTATACCATCTGGGCTGTTTTTATTTATCCAGCTGTGATTTCTTTGGGTTTTGCATTTTTAATTAACACAGTTCTGAAAGAGGGGCTACTTTTGTTTAACCTCTTCAGCTCTGTGCCTTGTAAGTGAGGCAAAATACATTTCAACTATAAAGGCTCCCAAATTCAAGGTACCAACTCTTGAACTCTTTGCACTTCCAGGAAGTTATCATGAGGTGTTATTCCACAGGCTGTGATGAATTCCAGAATCAGGCAAGGGATTTTTTCCAGTGGGAAGAAGGCAAACAGTTGGTGAGAGAAAGACTTCAGAAAACAAGACTCAGTCATCCTACTGCTGAGTCACTGACTACTGCCGGGTTGTCCTATCTATAGCTATATTTTTTTCCTCCAAATAAGCACTCTCTTCTTAGCTTTAGGATCATGTTATAAAGAGCTTGACCTCACAGGCAAGCCAACATCTGTGCATGTGTCCATCAGATTTGCCTAACTGTACACTGGTGATTTAAAACCACTATGAACAGAGATTTGGCAATTACACCCATTTAGGCAGGCAACAGTGGATAAGTACATGGAAGTGATACCCTGCTGTCAGCAGCTACAGCAGATAAAGACTGTGATCTTGGCAGTTCCTGTGCATGGACTTTATTTGTTGAGAAGATGACTTCAAATGGGCTTAAAATTTAAGAACAGGAGTGTCTGTCTGAATAAAACCTAATGCCTTGATCACTGGCATTGCCTGTGGCCTAGATAGGTATATTCTTCTCTGGGTAAAGAACTGGCTGGAGGGCCATGCCCAGAGGGTTGTGGTTAGTGGAGTTAAGTCCAGCTGGCATCCCATTACAAGTGGTGTCCCCCAGGGGTCGGTACTGGGGCCTATCTTGTTTAATATCTTTATTGATGACCTAGATGAGGGGATTGAGTGCACCCTCAGTAAGTTTGCAGACGACACCAAGTTGGGAGGTAGTGTCGATCTGCCTGAGGGTCGGATGGCCCTTCAGAGGGATCTGGACAGGCTGGACTGCTGGGCTGAGGTGAACGGGATGAGGTTTAACAAGGCCAAGTGCCGGGTCCTGCACTTCAGCCACAATAACCCCATGAAATGCTATAGGCTTGGGGCTGAGTGGCTAGAAGACTGTGATGAGGAAAGGGACCTGGGAGCGTTGGTAGATGTTAGGCTGAACATGAGCCAGCAGTGTGCTCAGGTGGCCAAGAAGGCCAATGGCATCCTGGCCTGTATTAGAAACAGTGTGGCCAGCAGGAGCAGGGAGGTGATCATCCCCCTGTACTCAGCTTTGGTGAGGCCGCACCTCGAGTACTGTGTTCAGTTTTGGGCCCCTCACTACAAGAAAGACATCGACGCCCTGGAACGTGTCCAGAGAAGGGCAACGAAACTGGTGAGGGGTATGGAACACAAGTCTTATGAGGAGCGGCTGAGGGAGCTGGGATTGTTTAGTCTGGAGAAGAGGAGGCTCAGGGGAGACCTCATTGCACTCTACAACTTCCTGAAGGGAGGTTGTGATGAGGAGGGTGTCGGCCTCTTCTTCCAGGTAACTAATGATAGGACTCAAGGAAATGACCACAAGTTGTGCCTGGGGAGATTTAGATTAGATATCAGGAAAAACTTCTTCTCTCAGAGAGTGGTCAGGCTCTGGAACGGCCTGACCAAGGAGGTGGTAGAGTCACCGACCCTTGCGGTTTTTAAGAGGCGCCTGGACAAGGTGCTACAAGATATGGTTTAGTAGCTTAGTGGGTAGTATTGGTGATAGGATGACGGTTGGACTAGATGATCTTGTAGGTCCTTTCCAACCTTGTGATTCTGTGTGATTGTGTGTGTGATTTCATAAAGATGTTAGTTGGTCTTTTCTTTTTTGATAACTCATCCACAGAAAATATAACTTTTGTAACTATTTTTCATGTTTTCCTGCAGTGTACTTTTTGTGATGGTTTCAAGATTTTCTTTCAACAGATCATACTGAGCAGTGCAGTTCAGTTTCCCAAACTGAAGTTTATACTGCTACTTTAGTACCTCACACAATCTCTCTTGGTGTCCAGAATTTAATTCAGCAAAGTATCAGACCTTTACCCGTATAAACAGTAACATTCAACAGGAACATCATAACCCATACAGATTATCATCTCCCTCAATCCAGAAACTAAACCAAATAACATAGCAAGCCATTCTAGGCTCTGTGGTAAATGGGAAATATAAACATATTAAGAATAAAACAAGTTAGTTGGCAATAGTCATTAAAACATAAATTTTGCCTCTACTGAGTTTGTAGCCCCTTTCAGGTTGTGTGAACAACGTACAGAGTCCATCAGATGCCAGAAACCAACCTTGGTAGAAAATTCTGCCCTTGGCTGAGTATGTAATGCAGGGTACTGCAGATCATAGTAGTACACATGGCATATGAAGCATTGGCACTCATTATGGAAGTTGTGTCATTTGGCCTTCAGCTTTCCAAACAAACTCCTGCATTCTGCAACTGCTGAAAGCATGACTGGGTGCTCTTTGCACAGCTCCATGCTTTTTGCTCTAAGTCATGCCAGGAGAAAAGTAGGTGCTCACACTCCAGTGATGATTATTTTATTGAGAAAGAATTCACTTCCACTCTGCCCAGCAATGATCTCCAATAGCACCCTGCTATCATCAGGAATAATGTTCTTGAGCCAGCCCAAGGGAAAACTTGAGCCCAGCAGAAGAAAGTCATATGCATTGCAGTTAACACATCTGCAGACACATGTTTGGAGAAAGGTCTGGGGAATATGGATACAATCTGCTCATTTTACATATCTAATCTTAGCTTAAATTTTTGGCAGTTCCTGAAATAGCTCTAAAATAAGAGCTCACGTTCCCTACAGAAAGAGATAGGAGCTTTTGAAGGTTTCCAAAACAAAATCTTAACAGCAGTTTTAGACAGGATCTCTCTCTATTTTCTTTTGAACTCCAGTGAAGTTTGGGGAAATATTCCTTCAAAACTCACACTAAGACTGATGCCCAGAATTCCACTGGAAAAAATTTAAGAGGTGGAAAATTGAGTGTTAGTAAAGTGGAGAGTTAAGAACATCAAAATTTCTGTCTGACTACTGGAACTAACTAAAATAATATAAAAGATCTTCCATAAGTTTTAGAAAAGCCTGGTCTCAGGCATCAGACCCAGCCAATGAGAACCACCTCAGCAGAATGCATTGAGGTCCTGGAACAGTATGACTTTAGCTCTGTCTTTGTACAACCTTATGACACATGGGGATAAATGTCTGGATTCTCTGGAAAGGAAATCTGGTAGAGATCTTGCAATGATTTCTTTACTCTCTCTGTTGGAACTGAGAACTGAACTCACCAAACTTATAATTTTTTTTTTTTTTAAATAAGCCTGAGATTTCGCAGCCTTGAAAATGAAAAGTAGCACCAGCCCTTGCAAGACAGGAAAGAATTTTAGTTACCAGCATTTCTTCCTTTTTGTTCATCTTAACATTGTCTTGAATGTAGGTCTAAATCAATTTATTATTAGCTGTGAATGACATGGTTACTCTGAGAAGCTGCAACAAGTTTATTCAGATGCATAACTGTACAGTCCAAAAATCAGGAATTAATTTTCTTAGTGTTCCAAATCTACTGAAATGTTTTGCAGAAAATCTATTCTACCACAACTAATAAGGCTCCTCTCCCGCACCCCCCCTCACCCCCCAC
>VXAL01008530.1:80998-93171 GCA_013399475.1 Chauna torquata | reverse complement strand
AAGCATTTCCAATAAGAACATTCCAAATTATGTCCCCTTAGCTAGTTCATCTGTTCAGTCAATAAGCAACATTTTATTGCTTTTATGAATTAAGCCCACTTTACATCCAATCATTTTGCAAACATCTGTAGCTGAATCAGTCTAGGGAGCTTTTGAAAAATCAATCAGTAGGGAACAGCTTTCACTTTTTTTAATTTAATTTTAATAAAGTATTTACACATGCTTACTCCACATGAAGTAGAAAATGCAGTAAGCTTGGTTGTCATGTTTGAACATTGCAGTGAAGCCCACATCACAGGTATAACTTTGACTTATTTAAAAGGGAGAGATATGATGATGACATCAGAATGATAGGCTGCTGATAACTGTTGTCCTCACTATGAGCAACTAAACCAAAGGTATTATGGTAGCTCAGCCTAGTAAAAGAGCACAATATAATTTCTGAGGTGTGTAGGAAGGCAACAATATATTGATTGCCTTCTACTATCTTTTGTTGATTAGGAAGCTAGAAAGAAGGCAAGGAAATGGTTTCAAATTAATGTAAAGAATTTCATTTTAGAGAATATTGACTTTTTAATCTATCTATTTTTTTCATTTGGAAAACGCCATTCATAAAGCTTGAACTTTTCCAAAGGATGTGCAGGCTAGGTTTGACAGGAATTAAATTGCTGTTTAAAATTAGAAAGCCTCCTACCCCAGGTTAACCCAAAGTTTATAATATTCACCTAGGGCTCTTCAAGAGAAAAGTCCTTTCATTCAGCTTAAGGACATGACCCCATTCTCTTACTTCCTACACGCTAGCTAAAACTCTGAAATATTCCCAGGTGAAAACGGATGCTTTTTCACTTTGAAATGGCTTAGTTTCATCCCATTATAGCCTTCGAAAATTGTCCTGATTTTGAAAACAATTTTGATCTTGGAAGATACTTTTTTTTTTTTTCCCCAGCTATTATTGGAATCAAGGGACTTAGTTCTAACTCCCAGTTTGATGATTCCTGAGACAAGTTGGTATTGGCATGTCTTTTTGCAAAATAGACATAATTTCCTTCATTCTACCTTTGCTTATTTTCTCTCACTGAACTGGAAATAGTTTGAGCTGGTTCGTCGTATATTTTTTACAATGCAGTACAAATTAATAACAGTAAGCTGCGCTCATGTGGTATTCCCTCTAGTTGACATGGGAGTGAAGAGGGACATATTTTTGTCTGAATAACCTTGGAAGAAAAGCATATCAATTATGAAGAACAAGAGCAAACTGTGAAAAACTGAAACAAAGCCCTGGAGTAGTGACTTTTAAAAGTTTACCTGTTTTATCAAAGTTGGTTATACTCACATACAGTAATTATCTCATTGACCATGATCTTTCCTGGTATCAGTTACTGCTGAGTTAGTAAATCCAATAACGAGGACTGTAATGAGAATGAAGATACTGGGAACCGTGTTCTTAGTTATCTAAAACAACTGACAGGTTCTTGGGTTTTTACTATATGTATACTTCTTCCCTGAAAATAGGAAGTTGAGTTCTTTAATGCAACAAGTTTACTAATTGAAAAAATTTGTATAGAAAATACTTAAGTTTACATTTTTAAGCTTAGCAAAAGGCAGGTCAAATGCTTCATCCTGTGAATTTTATGCCTGATATCATGTTAGGAGAATTCAGTTGAAAACTTATATCTACTTCATACCCTGTATACCCTCTATGAGATACCTCATAGAGATACTTGCACCCGTGTAAAACAAACCAGAATTTGAATGCATCTCATAGGTATATTTGGCTGCCTTCACTCAGGAAAAGGTGGGAATGTTGCCACCACAAGGAAGGAGTGAATTTCTGTTTCCCAGCAGTGCAACTATTTGATGCAGAATTGCTCTAGCCCAGTCCCTGAGCCCAATTCCTGTCATTTGAGGAAAAAAGGCTTGTGGGAGCAATAAAGATTCTTTCCTAAAATTCAAGCCCTGCTTGGCACCAGCCAGCCCACATAGTGATCATCTGAAGTCACACTGTCCCAGAGGAACTGCTAGGAATCATATTCTGGAGCCATCAGGATGGAGTGACCATGAAGGCTGCATCCACTGGTGGCAGAAATGCACCTGTTGTCTGGGAGAGAGCTGTAGCACCTCCACCTCCCGTCTCTCCTCACTATTTCAGGATACTGTCACATGGGACCACTGCTCCTGGGACTTGATCAGAGTGTCCTTCCTATGCACTGGTTCCTTGGGCCACCAGTTTCACGTCACAGGAAGTTACAGTAAAATTAAACAGCTTGACTCCACTCAGTCTTCTTTTCATTTTACTAGTGTCTTCCTTACTGTGCTTGGCTGCTTTTCCTAGGTATGCTGCTTTTATTCTCCTAACTTATTCTTTTGTTCTGTGATCCATGGGAATAACCTTGTTGTGCAATTAACATGGGTACCCAATTTACTTGAATGCATTTGGCATGTTAACTATTTAACTATTTTTAAAAAGGTTCTTACAGGAGCTTAATATACACTGCTGGCATTTTATTTAGGAAGGTCATGTGAGTATTTTCTCAGAACTACCGAATTGTTTATTGATGTCATAATTAATTTTGTTGCTTCTGGTGTTTGCTTTTCTGGGCACCTTTTCTACTTATTCAAAAAAAAAAAAAAAAAAAATAAAAAAAATGAGTTTTTTTCACCCTTGAATTTTTTTCCCCTTAGGTTTTTTTTTTTTCTCCCCCCCAAATGGAAGGAAATTGAATCAAATAAGTAACTGAAATATTTTTCTTTCAAAAGGAATTTTAGATTATAGTTGGGGGTTTATCTAGAGCTGGAGATCATGTGTTTGCAACTGGTATATCAATATCTTCTATAAGCTTTATCTGGGAGCTCCAGGGCTAAGGATATGAGCTTTTTAAAACAAGGTGCTTAGGGCCAAATTCAGAAAACCTGATGTATTTACATATCCCTAAAAGCATCAGTGCCTGGGCTCAGGTGATTCAAGGCACTTGTTGAGAGAGAGTAGGCACAAGGACATAGATTGTCTCAGAGAAAAAGCAAGTACCAGGGACAAATGTTTTGCAAGGCATTATTAGAAAATTATAGCATTTCTGCCAGTGCCTTTGAAGGTTTCTATCCCTAAATAAGGAAAAAACAAACAGTTGATTTAGTATTCACCACAACTGAAGGAATGGAGGACCTCCTCACAGAGGCTGCAGGTAATGAAGAAAGAAACCTCCTGAAGCAGATCAGCTGTGTCAGCAGGTATAATAGAAATATTTTGTGCTGGCAGAAGATCTGTCTACAAAGCTCTTGTTCTGCTTTCCCCCATCCTTTCCCTGAATTCTCATCCCATGTCCTTCTCTTCCTAACTCTTCCTCACTGACCCCCGGCTGTGCAGGACATCAAATGGGGGGCTGTTCTTCAACAGAAGCATCAGAGAACTTTGGCAGAGATGAAATCAAATATTCAAAGGGAGAAATGCTCTCACTGAACTAGTTCTGCAGTGTGAGATTCCTGCAAACAAAAGACAATATATGAGAAAGCACATATCTTTGTAGCCTTGTGATCAGGAATGTTGCACTATTCTTGTTCTTTGCCCAGTAACTGTGTAACCCTGGTGCAAAATGCATTTCCATTGCTGGGAGCTTTAGTCTGCCCCCAGGAGCTGTATGTGAAAGCCAACTTCATGAGCATTTAAATGTGGCACCTCCTAATACAGACAGATGCTTCTTAAGTGGCTGTCTTGTAAACTAAGGGATGAAATAACCACCTTGCATCAAGGTCACCTGAGTAACCTCAACCACTAGACTGCCATCACCTGGCACTGCCTTCCAGTGGAGCTTTCCTACAGATATGGTATTTTAAAGGACGCTCCTGGATGTGGCAGGTTTCCTAAAGACTAACCTGCACGCTGGGTGTCTGGGGCTTGTGGTGGGCTCTGGTGCCTGCTTACCTTGCTTTGTCATGGCAGGGCTCTGCACACAAGTGCCTCTGTTTGTGGACTACAGTCAAGATGTAGCAGTGTTTCTTACACAGGGAAAGTTTGCCTGCTATAACCATTTTGAAAACAAGCACTAAGGAATTAGGTTCAACATTAAAGATTCAAGTTCCTGTTTAAGTTCTCTTTAACTGAGACTTTCCAAGGGGAGCTTCACCTGTAACTGCTGTATAATTAGGTCTGATCTCTGTGTCTAGTTTAAGAGAGCCAAACCATCCTGGAATGATTCCTGCACTAAGTTCAGTGCTAATAGTAGGGATGAAGCTACCATAACTCAACAGCTGCTAGATCTGATAGCTTACAGAGAAAGCGGCACCCAAGGTAAGCCCCACTGCAAACTTTTGAATTTGGTTTATGCTGCTGTACAGATCAGCCTGTGGAAGTGCAGCTACACGCATGTTCATAGCTTCCCTGAGCAGCCTTTGCTTGGCACGTTTTGGTCTTTCCTGATCCAGGTTTAGGTAATACCTAATGAGCAAGGTTCAGCCTTTTCTTCAGCTGCATCTTATTCTCTCATAGTGATTTGTTTTGCCCTCCCAGTTGTGTTTTAATAGCCTCTAAAACTTACATGTCTATCACAGTCAGCAGAAACAGTTAGTGTTGGGATTCAGAATCTCGCAAACTGTCAAAAATGAAACCAACAGTTCATTAATGTTTTAAACAGCAAAGAAAAGATCTGGGGATCTATACAGTTGGTTTTCCCATTAAACTGTTAGCATAAGAAGCATAACTAGCATCTAAGCATTTCTACTCTTAACTTTGGCCAGCAAGTTAAGAAATTAAATTTTTTTTTTATAACTAATAATCTTTATGAGGTGCCAATTGCCAGATTTGAAAACACTTCCAACCTACATAATTTCATTGTTTACAATATTAACTACTAAAGCAAAGAGCATTGTTTGTGACGCCCCCTGGACAAAGACCAGAATGGAGATTTGCATTAATGCTCCAGTAAACAAATGATCATCAAGGAAAGATTAAAACGCAGAGGTGGTTTCCATTCTTCCTCTGTATTCCCCCCCTTCCAGTTTTGCTTATCCTGTCATTACAAGTATCTCAGCTGCATTTTGAAATGTTTGATTATCATGTAAGCATACACTATAAAATGGTACATAACGGCATCATAACCCATATGTTCCCTAGCATGACAGAACAAAAGCATTTCTTGTGTTTAGCTGCAGAAACTAAATAGGAACTGTTCATTCAAATCTTCAACTTCCCCAAAATGAAACACAGAAAGTAGGTGTGAGCTACAATGTTCTATGCAATCCAATGCAAATGTATGCAAATTTCTTCATATTAGAATCATTGTCTAGTTGTCATCCTCACATGGGGCACATCAAAGCCATATGACCTGATTTTGCACCTGCTGTTTAATTAAATTTACAAGGCAGACACTCTCTCTACTCCTGGTGATATACAAATCCATTTTTACTACCGCAGCTTCTAATTTACAAGGTAGTCGACTGCTGTGTTTCACCATCAATAGCTGCCCAACTGCTCTTTGTTTAAGTGAAGATTAAAAACTGAAAACTGGCCACTATTTGAGTGTATGAACTATAGCAAATATTAAATATGATTTCCCTCTTCACCTTTTCTAAAAATGGGACGAAAAGGAAACTACAGTAGGAACATTTCATACCAATTATAACAGCCTTGATTTTTTTCATTCTCCTGCTGTGAAAAGGCCAAGACACAGCACTTTTGTCAAGTTATCAATAGTTTTTTTCTGTTTTGCAGGAGCCATATGTTGAAATGTAGCAATGCACCAGTGCTAGTAGCAATGATATTAACAAAGCTGTCTCTTTTCCTGGATGATCATGCAAGTTTTCAGTATTTATGCTATTGAATTCGCATCTTGCTTGGAAATGATTTTACTGATCTTAATTTATTTATTTTCCCCAAAACCAAAACCTGTTACTTTTTACTCCTTCCTGTGTGCAGTCAGTAATGCTGCAACAAATCAGTAAGTCAGAATGATCAACACTATGAAATTGTTCTCTCTCCTTTAGACCAACTCATCAGCTGGTGCTCTACTATAGTTAACTTCACTGTTACGAGGCCACTATTAGTCATACTACGCAGTTCATGAAGTGCATAAATTGTAAGTTACCAAAGCCAGCTAACAGCCTTATTTCATGTATATCTGAGTTTAAGCTTGCTGCTGAAATAACTAAAATGATGTGTGTAACTGAGAGCAATTGCTAGCAACACATCAGAGGACAAGGGGAAAAATCATCCTATGCTCTTTTGCGTTTACAGACAGAATGAGGAAAAGTAGTAATAATAATACTGTATTCGCAAGCAATGAGATATCTTCAGTGAACAACCTTTAGCTAAAACCGTTAAATTAGCCCATTCTAATCTTGCTTATACTTGATTTAATGCCATATTCTGTAGTTAGCTCCATGGATAATATGAGAGAACAGGGGAACAGAAACATTCACATAAGAAGTGGTGGTGTTTATTATAAACTGCAAGAGCAGAGAGAAATTATTGGTGTTGCCTATGGGTGGCAGCACACGTTCACTCAACAACTACATTTGTCAGAAAAGTTATAAGAAAATTGTCCAAATAAATTTTCTTTCTTTCTTTCTTTCTTTCTTTCTTTCTTTCTTTCTTTCTTTCTTTCTTTCTTTCTTTCTTTCTTTCTTTCATGATTTTTCTTTTTCTTGAGCTACATGGGGCATATATCTGAAAATGAGCAGTACTTTTTGATGGTGCAAAAGCTAAACTCAGAGAAGGATAACTATGAAAATGATGCCTAACGCTCTGCCCATCCCAGAGCCTCCTTCCACTTTTATATATCAGAACATCTTAGTTCAAAGTCCCGGACTGCTTTCTGCAGGCTCGCCTACTGCGGCTGCTATGCCTCGCCGTGAATGATGCCAGCAGAGTTAGCCCCAGTTATCAGAAGCAGTTCAGTGACCTGCGGGTGACACTGAGCTGGTGCTCTGCCCCACACTTGCTGGCAGGCGTGGGACCATAACAGAACACAGGGTGGTAGTTCAGGTGGCTCAACTTCAAGTTACTATGCAGTAAGCTGTGGCACCTCTGGAGGCTTTCCAAGAAGGACCAGTTCTCAGATGGTAACTATTTCAACCCTAAGTCCTGTATTCTGTGGAGTGCCAATGCCCTCATGCTTTTACAGATGTTCTGGGCCCTATACAGTTTTCTTCCTGGATTATTCCATATGTACCATTTCTGACGTTACTTGCCACAGTTTTTCTTAGCCTCCACTGCTTTTACATCAATACCATGAGTCCCTTTGGAAAAGTTAATTCAGTTCAAAGGCCATTAACACTTCTGGGTGTTAATGGCATTAGGAGGAGATGGATATGGGTGACAAAGTGTGTATTTCCAGCACAGCTTTTCACTCCTCAGTTTGTCCTTGTTTCCCCCTATCTCTGTGGTTTTGGGAGCTGCTGTTTGTGGCAGCTGCTGTTTGTGGGAAGAGAGTGGGCTTCAGGTGTTGCTCAGAAGGATCTGCCACACATTCATTGGTGACTGAAAGCATTCAGCAAGGGACACTTTTCAAATGACTCCAAAAGGACAGGGAAGGAAAACAAACAAATAAACAAAAACTGGAAATTAAAAGTCCATATTTGACTCATTGACTCATATCAAAGACAATTTTGGACACAACTAAAAGACTCAAAGATAGCTGAGAGCAGAATCATACCCAGTGTTCTCATACCATGTAAATGGGCATATGCAATGGTCCTTTGTCCACCTTGGATATTTTATTATATACATTTTATACACAGAGAAATAATTAAGACTTAACTCAGAAATAAAAAATGACCCAGTTTCAGCATAGCCCACTTTCAGTTGCCATAATACCTTAATTTTCCTGTTGATTCATATTTTAATGAGGAAACTATTATTGCAATATTTTCATTGTTTAATTAAAATTATAATTAGATATTAAAATGCTAAAGCACAAAAGTAAGTTCTTGCTGAAGGGTATCCTCAGGAAAACAAAGACTTATAAGGGTTGTTATGGCTGTGAGAAATTAGATGTGGTCACCAAATTGCATCTGATTTTTTTCAATAATAATTACCTCACTAAGAACATACTGGGCTCCATAAAGAATTACTGGATTAAATTTGGTAGCCTGTATAATGAAAAGGTCATACTTGATGATCAGTGTCGAACTTCAGGCCTTAAAGTCTATAAATCAAGCAAATCAATGGTAAAAAGCAATTACACTTAGCATTTGCATAATGTTAAAAAATACAGACCACCGAACTAATAAACCTTCAGGGTCCCCATTCTAATTAATTTCCTGCTCCACTACACCATTAACAGTGTTTAATATTTCATCATTATATATTATCTAATACTTCACAGGCAAACAGAGGCTAAGGTATGAAGGTATAATAGGCTCTTCCAGGAGAAATTTACGATAAATAAAACACTATAGATACAAAGGCATACATTTAAGTGGGCTCATTGATACTATGAGATAATGATAACGAGAAAAAAGTTCTCAGTTATATTTGGGAATCAGCAAGTAGGACAACAGAAAGAGCAGCTTGTGGAGGATCTGGTCCAGAGGAAGGAGGGCTAGATACTAGCAAGGGAGCTGTGAAATAGAGGGTAGAGGGTAAGGGAGGAGAGTGGGACAGGAGGAGGGATGCAGATTTGCAAACGAGTTGTTTAATGGCTGATGTGTGGTTTACAGGTCACAAGGATCCATAGCAGGCATTGTGTTTGTGATGAAGGTAAGAGTGTGAATCACAACTACTATCACTCTTCCAGAGCCTTTGCTGTGTCCTCTGATCAGCCAAACCAGGAACTTGGTGGCATGAGGCAGAGGAGAAGGAGGTGCACACATGGGCCCTGCAGTGGAGCTGTAGCTGCAGTGTGTGAGTACATGGTGCCATGGTTTGGTGGGATGCCTGCTCCATGTCAGCAACCGCGTCAGGAAAGGCTGGGTAGGAAGGCCCACCATGCAGAGCACAGGGGGAGCCTGTGAAGGGAGCAGTGACAGAGTGGAGAGGGGAGGTGAGAGTGGGTTTGCTGCACTGGAGAGGAGATACATGGGTCTGTGGAGTCCCAGAATAGGACGCAGCTGCCCAAAGGTAGGCATTTGTTTCATTTCAGGTTCTGTGGGGTATCTGGTCCAGCCTCCAGATTGTGTTCCAAAGGTTATCCACAAATCCTGTGTCATCCATGCAGATGTCTCTGAAATCCTGGTAGGCTTCAAGTGACACTAGGTGCCTATATTTATCAGACAGATGTGCCCCTCTAGTTGTGTTGAATAAAGGCACTACTCAGCTGCCTAATCCTAGTTCCCTTTGAGGTGCATGAGAGTATCTGCGACACCCAGGTTGGGTAAAGGGACCAGAGCCTAGGGGAGACCTATGACCTTCTGGAGTAGCTTCTGGGCAGGCAGGACTCTGGTACATCTTAGGCCAAACATGAGATATTAGCACATATGCCTCTGAACAGAGCCCCAGACATCCACAAGCAATAATTGGAGATAATGATATGTAGACACCTACATTTGGGTAATGAATCTCAAGATAACAAACTACTGAAATGGATGGGATCCACTTGCCTAAACACAAATATTTAGTGTCATCTGAGAGGCCTTAGGATGTCCCACTGGACCTCCAGCTGCTCTAGAGGACAATGATATCTTATAGGTCCAGTGCCATATTGCAAGGTCTCAGGGCACCTAGAATGGCGCTAGACATTCATGTCCATGTGGCTCAGTTTCACACAAGTGTGTATAAGGATTCAAGCAACCCAGGAAACAGACTGGAAGGAAACTTCTGGAGCAGGGTGCAAAACTAGGCATAATATGGATACAGAGAAAGCAGCTGTGAGAGGAGACCTGCTACTGAGGAATAGTCCTGTTCAGAAAACACAAAAAACACAGCTAATGATGCCCGCAAAGGCAGAGCATCAGATTCTATCACCCACAAAAAAGTCCTCCAGCCCCATGGTCCTAAAATAAGAAATAGACACCAATTTGTTTGGGTACTGTTTAAAAGAAGAAAGACTGGAAATTATCTGTCACATGAAGATTCTTGTAAGGGAAGTCACAGGCTCTTTGCTATACTGGCACCATTTTTTAAGTTAACCATTTTATTCTAGGTGATTTCTGACTATTGTAATTGCCCATCTTCTAAAAATTTGCACAGTAGTTGATATTCTGTTCAAAGAATGAAAAGCAATGAAAAGAGAAAACTTAGAAGAAGAAATTTAGAAAGAATGGAGTCAGGCAGCCTTTTTTGATATCTATCCCAAATGCTTACTTCATTTGGGCTCTTGTACACTATCAATGTTTTGACAGTTCATCTCTATGCTCATTGCATAATGAAATGTCTTATCCATGCAGCTCCACAAATGTAAAGGTCCAGTAAAATGAATCCAGCATTTTTCCAGCTTTGCATCAGCAGGGGGGATGTTGCACATACTTGAGTTTAAACTGTGCAACAGGACAACAGACAAGCTTTACTAAGCAGCAAACATCAGCAGCAGGACTGACATAAAAGACAGTTTTTAATTGCAAAAATATACCAACAATGTCATATACAGACATCACTATGGTCCATATGTGGGTGTACTGAATAATGAATGTGTTGAATTTGTCAGATTTTTTCAGGGGAAAAACAAACAAAAAGGTTAGCACTTTTGTACTGATCCTTTCAAAACAATTGTCTGATTTTGCTCTCTCTCTTTTTTCAAGTGTGCTTACATGGAATTTTAAAAAACTGTGCCTGTTCCTTACAAATACTTCCTTTTGTCCCTCTGAAATACACAAAACACTTTATTTCAGATAGCACAAGCTGTTTCGTTTGAAGGAAGAGAACATTGGAAGAAAGAAGCTTGCATTAGTAGGGCAAACAAATATTGATGTTATAACCTGGATCAACACATTTGCACCGTGTTTAATTTGATTACCCACATTGTCTTCTCATTAGCACTAGCAGCATCTGAAAAGCAGAACTGCAATCTCTTCATCTATCAGTCAGGAAAATCACCGTGACTTGTGGTGAACTGCAATCAGCACACAAGCAGTTGCAGTGTGATGGGATTTGGTGAGGGGAGAAAGGGGGTATCTGCATTGTTTCCTTGCAGTAGGTTGGGTTAAAAGGCTGCAGGTGAACAGCTGAACCACAGCAAAACCAGAGGGATTGTTGAGACTGTTGTTACCCAGCAAGCTACTGGACTAAGCGCCTGAAAGAAAGGGCTCTTCGAGGTGAGGAAGTTTTACAGACCTCATTCTAGCTCATACAGAACATTTTCAAAAAATCTCATTTATTTTCTAATCACAGCTTAGCTTTTGAAAAGCAATTCCTTTGTTTGCTTTGGCATGCTCCTTATAAAGCTAAGGAATAGATAGTACCTCTTAAAGCTCTGGTCACCTTTGTGGTGCCTCACCACAGTCACTAGAGTCTTGAGTTTTCACTGAATTTTCGGATGAGAGAGAGTGGCACTGGTTTGGGTGGAGAGGAGACCCAAAGTTTTGCCGGACATAATTACCTCTGAGTAAGGCTACACATTAATTTTTTATTCTCTATTTTTTAACCTGGAAATATTTCAGCATTTTTTACTGTTCTCTTCAATGAAAAAGAGCAAATTACAGCAGAATGGTTCACCTAGTTGAAACTTCCTTTTTATCTATTCAGTATTGGAAAATGGTGGACCCACATGTGAAACACAATGGTTACGGAGATGAGTTTGTTTCAACAGGTATACATGGGAGCTGAAACAAAGCTAGGAAATCTCATGACACAAGAAATATTACTCAACAGCCAAAGAAACAGCAACAGAAGCAGAAATAAGCTCACCTTTGCACGTTCACTGAACTTGGTAGTAACGGAATGGATGCCTTTTTGAAAGCATCAATGTAAGTAACCTTTTGTAGTGGTTTTACCTGGCTAAACAGCCGACCTCCACCACAACCGCTCGCTCACTCCCCCTCCTCAAAGAAACAGGGGGAGAAAATACGATGGACAAGGGCTTAAGGGTTGAGATACAGACAAGAAGGTTGCTCACCAATTACTGTCACGGGCAAAACAGACTCAACATAGGGAGATTAGTATAATTTATTACTATAACTAGCAGACTAGAGCGGTGAGAAACTAAAAGCAAACTAAAAACACCTTCCTCCCATCCACCCTCTTCTACCTCCTCCCCCAAAGCAGTGCAGGGGAATGGGGAATGGGGGCTGTGGTCAGCCCATATCACTTC
>VXAL01008530.1:51032-72471 GCA_013399475.1 Chauna torquata | reverse complement strand
GAAGCAAAATGGTTTTTATCTTGTTTGAATCTCCGATGCACATTGAATTGCTGACACTCCATTCCATACTGTTTTATTCAGCCCATGCCGTTTTCTACCTGTTTTCTTTTTTCATGCCTGATTCACACCTTTTACAAAAGTCCATTGGCAAATAATTTATGATGGTCTTTAGTTTCTGCTACCTTGCAAAAAATTCTCTCTCGAGTTATTTTCACCTCTTGTAGATTAAAACTGGTGGTTAATATTTTGAGGAGACCTGTAGCACAGAAAAGAAATACCCTCAAAATAAGGATATATTGATGCATTGTGCAAATATTTAAATAGGATATTGGTAAGTGTGCACCTGAATTTTTTGGGGGTGACAGCTGATGTGTAACAAAGCCTTTCCTGAGTCTGATTCTCTGTTGTGTTGGTTATTCAGATGTCATAGTGCAAAACAAGGTTGAAATGATACTACACTAGAGGGTAGCAAGTGAGACTTTGCACCCATGAAAACCACTGCAAAATGGGCAGCATGATAGAGAAATCAAATTTCCTTTCCTTCCCTGAGAGCTGAATTCTGGGCTTGTGGAAGATTGGAACTTGTTCTCCACCTTCCCACACAAAAAGGACATAGAAAAAATTTTAATTGTTAGAAGCAGTTTCAGTTAGAGGAAGGAGGGGTCAAATAAGGATCTGCATCCCATATTAAAACAGCCATAGGACAGGAAATGTTTACACTGTGGATAAACTTAGCTCCTCTTCAGTACATATTCAGTTCTGCTGAAGATGTGTTGCATATAATGTTCCCTAACTGCCTTTCTGAATCAGAAAAATCTGATAGAAGAAGTATCAATGTCGCGATCTTACCCAGGCACTGGAGATATCTTGGTGGACAATGTCTCCTATCTTAAGTAAATTGGATTAATCTTACCTAAAAATCACCCTTTTCTTTCTACTGATTATGAAGGGAGCTTGGGCTATTTAGCTCAGATGTAGACACCTACGTATTGGATCTATAGGATTTCATTCCTTTAACTAAATGTAGTGCTGCTTGAGATGCCCCAGGGTACACAAGCTGTCCAGCACATGGCTGCCACAGGGTGAGAGAGACAGAGACAGACGGACAGAGAGATCAGGTGGGATAGCCTAGGGTATCTCAGTGGTTTGCCCCTGGAAGCCTGTGTGGGAGAAACTCAAGTGAGACCTAAGTTCAGTTGACTTCACAGTCTGCTGTTCTTGTCTGCATTCTTCAGTAGTGTTCTGCAGTAACTGCAGTAACCATAAACACACCACAGAGGGGACTCAGTAGTCAAAGCAGCATAGTTACCTTTCCCAACCCAAATGCAAACCCTTCCTTTAGGGAGAGATTCACCTGCCTGCACCTAAATACTGAGAGTCATATTAGGCACCACAATGTATCTGCTCAGCCTCCATCAGAAGGGATCAAATGTCCAAGTCCTGTATTGTATCTGTCAGCTCCATGTAGGCATTTTGCATGTTCTCAGGTCTTTGAAATGACACTGGATGCCTACAAAGAGAAAACCACATCTTGCCTTGTGTTATTGATGGTATTACTGAAGGGTCCTGTACTCCATTTGCTGTTCAACATGAAAGAAAAAGACTAGCAACCAGGAATTCATGAACAGATTACACTTGCAGTATGGACACACCAAAGAGTTTTTTGAGGAAAATTCATTTTGTGAAAGAGAAAAAATCATCGAAATTTACCTGACAACATACTTGGATCTTTAAATGCATTCATATCTGGGTAAACAGAAAAAGAAAAGAACATGACAACTGGAAGTGCCCAACTTCTGACTACCACAGAGAAAGAGTAGACTTCAAAGGCACAGAGAAATAGCAGCTCTGTCTAACACTCCTCTGCTAGAAGGAAGTTTTAATGTTAATAGCCTTCTTTTTAATTTTTTTTTCCTAATTCTCTATTGCTTGTACAGAAATGTCATTTCCCACATTTTACTTTCACTCTACTAAAATAATTCATTACCTTGCCTAGTTTAAGGCAAAGAAGTTAAGAGGGATACAGACTGCCCAGGTGCAGCCACAATTTGCAAAAGATCAGGAGCAACACTTATGATTATAACAGAAGTAAATGAGCAGTTTCCTATTACAATTCAACTGACTTGACAAGTGCACAGTGTTGTACAGGGTGATGGCAATTTATGTACATACAATACCTAGAAATGCAGAGGCTCAGACTCTATTGCAAATATGTATGACCTTTTTTATTAAAGTAAAAAAAATAAAATAAATAATAAAAAAGGCCAGGTGATATATTTGAAGTTTTCAAATATTTTGGTACTACCAGAATTCTTGAGCAAATGTCATTGGACTTAAAGTGATCTGGAGACTGCCTTTGGTTGTTTCCTACTCATTGGCTCAATGAAAGGTTTGTAACCTGAGTTAAAAAGAGCTCAGTGTTTTTGCCAAGCGTTAAGGGCATAACTGTAGAACTGGTCAGAGTATTTTCCTGTAATATTTCATTTCTGCTTCATTCAAATCAAAGCAAAGCAAACCCTCCCTGCAGATGTACAAATATGCATGGTGTTTTCACATTCTTTGAGACTCACATCCAGTGCATGGTACTTAGTCTCTGAATCAAAACCAAGTCTTTCTTCTGCCTGATTCAGAGCTGAGTTTCACATCCCAAATTACTCCCAATCAGGCAAAACAGGAATTTGAACATCAGCCTCCCATATTCCAGGTAGTACCCAAACCCAATCTAGAGTATACGACAAAGTTACTGACAAAAGCATTCTCGTCTCCCAGTCTATACTTGCTAAAACTACCATTCTTCTGTCAGCCTATTTTAGGCTTCAACAGAGGAAGACACTTCCATGACATTTAATTTGGTTGAAAACATTCTGTAATGCTAATAAAAGACATATGAAAACAGAAATGTTGCTCTAACTGAACACTGCATTTTGCTTTTCTCAGTAGTGGCTCGAAAGCTGTTGCAATTGTCTTTAGGCAGCAGCTGCTGCACAATAGAGGGGGCACTAATACCAGTGCATACCTGCACAGAGCCTTACCAAGCTGGTTTGCAGCTCGAGAAATGTTCTTCAGGAATTCACAAATAGAGTGACTCTTCTTGTACCCCATCATGTGATAAGTGCAACAGAAAACCAACAGTAACTGATTCCGGAAAGGACTGAAATTATTAAATATTTGACAATGTTTCTGACATTCTCTAAAAATCATATATAAGTAGGACTTGGTAAAACCAATGCACTATCAAATTGGGATTTTTTATTTTATTTTTTGTAAGCAAAATATGGAAAGCATGGAAACCCTGTTACAGTGATCTCATGTCTTTCTGGAATGCATCTCATCCTCCTATGCTATTTAGCAATAATACCAATGTTTTAGCGTGTAGCATTAAAATGCTATGAGTGCTGAAAACAGAGGGAGGAAAAGAGAGTGGAAGAGAGAGTGTACCACAGCTTTGCCTAACTTTACTTAGAGATCACTCAGCTGAGATATGTTAGAATAACAATAAATCTGACCAAAACCAGTATATTGCTCTAGACTACTCCAGCACATTGTGATTTATATCTTTAATGCAGCTAAAGCCTTTATCTAGTGTGAATAACGCAAATCTTACAGCATGGAGAATTTGCAAGTGAAAGAGTTTATAAGCAAAAATGAATGGTTCTAATTTTAGTTATCCAAGATAAGATAAAAATAAATATGATCTCACTGAAGTGAAAAGCCAAAGAGCAGCAATTTCTGTCTATGGTAAAAGTTTGTAGTCTATTCACCAAACAATATGTGACCCAATCACCATTAGAGGGAAACAAATCACCATTCTGTATTGGTGGCATAAATAGTTGAAATATTACGTATTCTTGTTTTAACACTGTAACATCCTTTTAGAAACAGAAATTATGAAATAGTTTTGCTCTTAATGAATAGTCTGAGACTGAGCAGTCTTTCCAACTATATCCTTAGGATAATTTTAAGAAAACAATAGGAAACATAGTCTTATCCTAAATTCCCCCCTGCTAGATCAGTATGATACACTCCTCTCAGAGCACATGACAAATTTATATTTTGCAGAGCATTGTCATTTCAAATCAGTATTATCTTACTTTGAGATACATAAAGTGAAAAGGTCAGTTTAGAGGGCTGGAAATTTATTCGATCTGTTAAATATTAATTATAGATTTTAGAAAGAAACGTCTTCTTTTTCTGATGAAGACTTTTTTTTTTCTTTTTTTTTTGTAAAACTTATGATCAGTAAGTCTGGGTAATTTACAAAGTTAATGATTTATAGGGGGCTGTAATTGTGTCAATTTCCTTTAAAATGTATTACAAGTCCAGAGATGAACTAGACATCTCTGGCAAGCCCAAAAGAGAAATGGAAAGGGTGCTCATATTTCCAGCCTCTAAGAAGTCACCTTTACAGAGGCAAGGAATTTATGGGGGCAATGTCTTGCCATGTCAAGATCCCCTGACAGAATGAAACCAATATTTGTCATATGATCTAAAACTTCAAGTAATATTTATTTGATATTATTTGATTGATAATCTAGCAGAAGTAAATTGGCTTCTTTACATGACTAGCCTGTTGCTGAGAGCAAGTTTTTTTTTGAGGTAACATGTTTTTCTCTGAAATGAAAAAATAAAATAAAATCAAATAAAATAAAATAGAAGATAAAATAACCTTATTGTTTACCTCCCTAGAGGTAAATACTGATTTTCACAGCACTCACTAGAGGGGGAGTGACAGTTGGCACTTACCGAAGAAGCAGCAGCAATTTTTGTCTGAGTAAGGACTATAAAGTCATTTAAACATTAAAGGTAATTACCATGGTACTTCCCTTGCTGAGTGAAAACTGTCATTGTATTTAATACACAGGAAAGGAAGGCATCCCAAATGTTATTTGTAATAAATTGTTATTTATTGATTACCTTCAGAAAACAAAGACAAACAAACAACAACAACAACAAAACAGAAGGAATGAGCTTGGTGAGCTCACTTACAGTAAGTTATGTTTTCCCTGACCAGACGTGGTGTTCATTAAAACAACAGCATAAAAGTGTGCTTTAAGTATTGGCCTGTAGCCAAAACATGGCAACCTGTAGCAAACTGTGTCTTGGTCTTAAAAAGCATTTGTAGAAGTATTATCACTTTTAGGATGATAAAAACTGAAATTAGTCAAAGGCTGCATTCGTTGCCATGTGACTGTACATGTAGTATTCTCGAATTCCGTCGCAGTTAAAAACATTCAGTGAGAGAAATTAATATAAAACTAATCTAACTAATGGCGTAGACAAAAACATGGGTGAAATCACTGCTCTGTGTGCCTAAAAATCAGAGGAGAGATGTTTTGCTTCGTTTTGTTCATTAGATTATCAATTCTTACCTCCTGTTTACTAATTGAATGTGAACCTTTATAATCTGGATTTATTCAACTGACCAGAAGTTTTACCTCTTGATGTCCTAAGACCACAGATCATAGGAATGATTACAGGGGGTGAGACCAAGAGTCCACCTGGCTCTGAGCTCTGCAAAGGGGATTCATCACAAATTGTAGGAATGGGGCAAGAAGGTATGATCCTTCCCCCAGGTATTCTTCTGGACTCCATCTATATTCAGCTCAGGGGATTTCCTGAACCAAATGTGTTTTCCATCTTTTTCTGAACTCTCGATGGATTTTCTTCATCTTTTCTTTTGAATGTCTGTCCTATCTTCCCTTGAGCCCAGTTAAAACTTTAACACTTATAAGGTCTTTTGTCCGTGATTTCCCAGTCTGCTAACCACTGCATGAAGAACAAGCAACTTAAGGCCATATAATTGTTTAAGCTTACTTTATCTTTCATGTGCAATAGAAATACACAAAGTAAGTATTGTTTCCTGAGGCAGGTTAGCCACAGGGGTAAGTGTGGCACTAAATTATTTCTTTTGTAACAGCCATAGGTCAAACTAGCATGTACTTCCTAGCAGTATCATATATGTATTCTTTGTAAGGGATCTTTTAACTCCATCAAATATATATATGTGAGTATGTGTGTGTATGTATATATATGTTCCTATTCAAACTAAAAGCAATTGCAAAGAACCAACAGTTACAGTATGTGCATGGTTTACTGAGTGTACTTATACTACATCCATCATTATATCATTGTAAATGGTAATGCAAAATGAAGTTTGGTTATTTGTCATATCAGTGAAAACATGTGAAGTTCAAAAATGCTCTTTTTTATTCCCAATCATTAAAATTAGGGGATGATATTTGAATAGAAATGTGCACTGCAGCACTATTTTCATTATAAGTCTGCTTTTCTTTCCAAATTTTATTCTGTATTTCTCCTGCTCAAACTGAGGAAGGAAAAAATGACATGAGGAAAGCAGCTCAGTGCATGTTGAAATGCTCATGATGCTTTGGTTTACTGCTGGAAATACTTGAAATCCTGAGTCTGAGGTCAAAAAAATTATTCACTTCAGCTTTCAAAATGGTGACTATTGAATTAGTTTCTGTCCTTGCTTACCTAGTGTCAGCCTAGTAAGTGAGCTGCGCTGCACTACTACAGACTTATGCCTGTGTAATTGATAGCTGTATCTGACCCCTGGCTTCTTTGACCTTAGGAATTGTGGGGGCTTATCTGTGTTGTTATGGGATGGCTGATGTGCATCTGTGTCAAGTGCTAGTCACAGATGACAAGTGAACTGTTCAGCAGTTTGTCAGAGTTCACATTATTTGTTCATAACTGTTCCCTCTTCCAGCTTCACTGAGACTGCTGAGGTGAGTTGACATGGGTTTTGCATATCCTGAGCTGAGTGACCCTTTTCTTCTCTTGTGCAACCTCTTTGAAATCAGGCTAGGAGTGACAGAAAATAGTGTGTGTCATTGGCACTGACATTGTGTAGTCCTTTTTTTTCTGTGCATCATACTGGGATCAAAACCCAAGAATTTTCGTGCTGTCTCTGCTCAGACAATCCTCCAATTGGCTTTTGGAGGTTACTCAGGCAAGATTCTTATCTGACTTGATCAAGATAAGCAGCATTTTTTGGTGTTTATTGAGTGTCACAAAATCACAGAATGTTTGAGTTTGGAAGGGACCTCTGGATATCATCTACTCCAACCCCCCTGCTCAAGAAGGGTCACCTAGAGCACGTTACACAGGATCACATCCAGGTGGGTTTTGATTATCTCCAGAGAAGCAGACTCCACAGCCTCTCTAGGCAACCTGTTCCAGTGCTTTGTCACCCTCACAGTAAAGAAGTGTTGCCTCATATGGAGATGGAACTTGCTATACTTCAGTTTGTGCCCATTGCTTCTCATCTTATTGCTGGGCACCACTAAAAAGAGTCCTGCCCCTTTGTTTTGACACCCTCCCTTAAAATATTTATGTACATTGATAAGATCCTCTCTCAGCCTTCTCTTCTCCAGTCTAAACAGGCCCGGCTGCCTCAGCCTCTCCTCGCATGACAGATGCTCCAGACCGCTAATCATCTTAGAAGCCCTCCACTGGACTCGCTCCAGTAGCTCCATGTCCCTCTTGTACTGGGGAGCCCAGAACTGGACACAATACTCCAGATGTGGCCTCACCAGCGCTGAGTAGAGGGGGAGGATCACCTCCCTTGACCTGCTGGCAACCCTCTTCCTAATGCACCTCAGGATCCCATTGGCTTTTTTGGCCACAAGGGCACATTGCTGCCTCAGGGTTAACCTGCTGTCCACCAGTGGATATCACAAAATCAGTAGAAGCAAGTTTTACATGAAGATTCAAAGCTTTTATGCCATTTTCATTTGTGTCTAGAGTCCTATGTCCAAGGATTGATCTTGGACATGCAGCAAATGAGGCAGACCCTGCAAGGCTCTTTTTTTCAACAGTGAAATTATCAGTCTGGATACTGATTGGAGGTTTTCTAACTGCATTAGAGAATTGAATCAATATCAGAGAAGGCCAGTGTTTATGTAGCCTCTTTTGTGAAAAGACAAAATAAATAAATAAATAAATTGTGAAGCTATTCCATGCACTTCTGAATTTGTCAGTAGCCAGTATATTGCTCCAGCCTGCAGAAATAAAATCAGTGTTTAAATTGAAAAGATCCCTCGAAAGATCTCTGTTCCAAGTCTATTTGAAAAACTATCTGCCTGCATTTCTGAATTTTGTTTCAATTCCAAAACTGAGACAGGTTATTCCCAAGGCTCACAGGTGTGTTCAGATAAACCTGGAATTAATTCAAAGAGTCCTAACTCAATAAAAACTAGCATTGTTTGAGGTAAATGGTGTAAAAATGCATTCCTTTAATTTGTTAAAGGAACACAAGATCTGGCATAAAACATTATTTAGCACGGATCTAACAAATATGTGAAGGTACAGGGGAATCCACTTGCTGCATCTGAAGTTCTATATTCAAGACAAATACTTTCCTTTTCCAGGGACATGAGCCAAAGTCCACTGAAACTAATGGAATTTACATCAGATCCTATCAAAAACACGGACGAGAAAGAGAAAAGTTTTGCATACCAAAGTATCAGGTTAAAGTAACAAAATATAACTTGACTAGTTCAGTCATGTATTTTTTCCCCTTCAGATTTCTCTATTCAGCTCCATATGCAGATGTGTAATTATCACTTGGGTACGTACAATTACACACTTCGTGGTATCTGTCATGTTCAAACGTGCAGGTCTTCAGGTTGCGATTTAGCCATGCAAAGCTTGACTCAGCAAAGTCCTAAAGCCCTTACCCCTTTGCTTGCTTATTTGAATTTGGACTTAAACACTCTGCTGAATCAGGACCTCCTTTTGGCATATTTGCCCTTTTGTATCTGCTGACATATATTTAAATAGTTCTTGGACAAGCACAGCATAAGTTAGATGCTGTGCTGATGTAAAGCAGGTCAGTTTACATTCACTGCTTTTTCTGAAGATTAAATGTTTTGTTGCTGCCATAGCAATCTTTGCTGATCATTTTGGTTGAATAAGAAGCTCTAAATGCTACCACTGGTAAGTAAAGTTTTACCAAGGAGGACTTACTGAAAGCAGACCAGCTAAAGTCAGTCGCACAGGGATTAATATCCTGCTCTGCTACAACAAGCAGTAATAATCATGAACTAGAAAACAAAAAAAAACCAAACAAACAAAAAGAAAAATCAGACTGAACTAGTTACAAATCATCAAGCCATGAGATGGAAGTTCCACTAACTTTTTTTTGCAAAGTCCTTGACTGCGAATGTAAGATAATGCAAGACTATGGGGCATATGTCACAATATGAAGTCAGAACACAGGGATTTAGAATGTCTAAGGTTTTAAAAAAAAATGAGTATTGTCTGTCTAAATCCCTGGCCAATATGAATAGGAAGAGTTAGAATTTCTTGATGCTTTAAATAACACAAAGCCAACAAATTCCTCAAATTCAGTCACCTACATAGGAAAATCTGATTAGTGCAGGGAAATATACTATCTGCGTTTCAGGAACTCTTCTTCAGTAGCTAGTCTGAGTTCATGTTCAGCTGTGCACATCCAGAATCAGTGCATCACAAAAATGGCTAGGGTGTTCAATTCCCATCATTTGGCTAAAATGCAATGGAAGTGGAGATAGTAGGTGCAAAAAAAAAAAAAAAAAAAAAAAAAAAATCCAATTGTACTCAACATCTCTTTTGGACCCATTTTCCGTGATTAAAGATGATTTTATTACTTTTCTGAAAATTGGTGGTTGCCTAGAGAGCAGTGATCATAATCTCATTGCATCAATCTTAGCAGATGAAATTCCCATCTAGCAGGATATACTTGATTTTCCAAAAGAGCTAGTGACCAGAAGCTGAGGGAAATATATCGCCTAAAGCTCTACTGTCTACAATATGTCTGGGATTAAAGTTTGTAAATAATTCTTTCAAAGATGCAAATAAATATACTTCAATTATCCAGCAAAGGGAGATTTAAGCAAATAAATATTTCAAAGGTAACCATGAGTGTCCTCACTGCCCCTGTAGTTGTCCTTTTAAAATCTGTAATGAGTGTCTAGCTAGACAAACATCTAGTATCTGGAACTGGTGATAATTATGTCCGCATGTTTTGTAACACAGAAGTCTTTGCTCAGAAAATTTTCTTAAAGAGTATCACACAATAAAGACAAGTAAGAAGTTTGAAATTAAGGGGAAAAAAAACAAAGTACAAATGTCTTTTTTTCAAAATTAATATCATACTATCATGTTTCCATATAAAGACAAACTCCTTTACATTATGTGAATCTGCAGTCCTGTAATGCTTCCAATAAAAGTTTTAAATGTAATTTTCAGAAACAAATCAGTTAAATACATGGGGTCACAGTAAACTGCTGGATCCCTGCTGATCTACACAAGTTCAGAATTTTAATTGTATTGTGCTAGTCTATTTTTTTTTTCCTATGGCTGTTAATTTTCATTGTTCAGATTGTCTCCCATTTTAAATTATTCTTTTGCAGACACTAAGTTGTTCTTTTTTTCTTTTTTTAAAATATGATACTATGTTTTACAGACATTTTTACACACCTGATAAATTAGTTTACACCTGATAAATTAGTTTATCCTCATATTTATAGACCGATATTTTGATGAAAGTGTGCCAACAGAAGGCAAGTATCAGTTTGGGGGTTTGTGTTTTCCTTGTTAATGGGTAGATCAGCAAACAAGGTATAGGCAAAACTTCTCCAGGAAGTCCTGAAGAAACAATCTATATCCAATAATAGGCATAGTCAAAATCCAAAACCAGACATTGTTTTCCTTCATTTCTTCGAATACAGAAAATAAATGAAAATAAGTGCAAATTTCATGATTTAGTTTTTGCATAATGAGTTACAGATTTCCTTTTGATCCAAAAATAGGAATTCCTGGATTTAGCAATTACTGGTCAGTAATGCAGCCTCACTACATACTTCTCAACCTGTGGATGAAAGGCCAAATCACGATCCACTACATGGCATCTGTTTCTGGGAAGAGCTCTTCCAGTGTTTCTGCGGGAGAGGTTCTGCTTAAAAATGAATGGGTCCTTAGAACTTGACCAGACATATTTAAGTCTGCAGGTTCTGGACATAATTACATCTGTATACATTTCAACAGATTTCAGGAGACTTATTCCAGATTTATATCGACATAACTCAAAGGAATTCTCTGCCTGTTGACTCCTGTTTTATTTTACCAATTCAAATATTATACATTTGGTGTAACAGATCTACACTCACTTCTCTTGGGAAAAAAAAAAAATCTAATATGTGAACATCCTTTATTTCCTTATATTGGACAGCATATTCTCAGTTGATGTAGATTGATATAACTCAAACAAAATCAGAGAAGCTTGGGCAATTAACATAACTAAGCATCTGGTTCCCAGTCTCCACCTTTGGAGGTTTTTTTTTTTTTCTTTTTTTTCCCTTTCTGATAATGAGCTGACATTCATTTTCTCTGCCTTGACAGGTCACGAGCATTCATGCAAATGACTTGTGTGTAAACACACCTGACTGTGTATCCGTGCAGAACACTCAGGGCCATTTGCAGCAGGGAGTGGGAAAGGGGAGGTAAATACTAAAATGCTGGCTGATCTTGTTTAGTGATTGATAGCTCTGCTTTTATAGGTACGGTGGGAACTGTCAGAGTGGCCTGAGCAGAAAGCAGCTGCTGGCTCTGCACTCCTTGAGCAGCCTCTCCCGCTGCCCTTCAGGCGAGCCAGGTGGCTGTGGATCTTTGCTGGTATCTTTACTGGAACTCACTGACTCCGGCTTCAGGTGCGGGCCAGTCTTGCAAACTCCTCATGGGGCATATATGATTAGCTCTCAGAAACTCTCCAAAACATCTGAAAAATTATGCCTGCCATAAGCGCTTGGTGTTTAAAAAGAGAAAGAGGTGGGGAAAACGGCACAGAACAACAGCAAACCCCAAACAAAACAAGCTGTTAGGGAAGAAATGTTCAGGAAAGCTTGGTTGTAATTGTGCAGGTGCATAGGTTGGGCAGATGCCAGGTCATGCTGATGCCATAGGTTTTGCATTAACATTTGTCAGGCTTGAGAAGTTTCTGAAGGAAAGAAAGAAAGAGAGAGAGAGAGAAGGAAAGAGAGAGAGAGAGAAAGAAAGAGAAAGAAGGAAGGAAAGAAGGAAGGAAGGAAGGAAGGAAGGAAGGAANTGTAAGCCAATACATAACAGGGATCCACTAATCCTCATCTCTCTAGTTCTGATGAAAATCCTATGACTTGCTCTGAAAGTAGGCTCAGATGAACAGAGAAACTTATCCCAGTCACCTAACTGGATGCAACGCAAAGTTTGGCTTCATAGAACATTTTGATTTTAAGTGACTCATCCACAGAAAACAGGTAATAACACTGTAGTTCAGTTTTCAACCAGCAGAAACAAGTACATCTTTCACTCTGAAACACTTTTCCTAGATAAATAAATTATTCCTGAAAAACAAACCAAGACACTTTAAAATGTCCATTTTATTATTTAGCTCTCTTCTACTGTTACTTTTTAATACCATTTAAGAATCAGTATACAGAGGAAGAGCAGCTGTATCTTTTTGATTAGGCTTAATAAAACTCATTTAAGAAAGAGAGAACGAGAGAGAAAGAGACAAAGAAAGAAAGGAAGGAAGGAAGAGAAAGAGAGACAGAGAGAAAGTGAGAACAATGGTTTTAATACCAGTCAGCTGGCAAAGGGTTTCAAAGTTGAGAGTAAAATTCTTGTTGTAGAGCAATGCCACTGAAACCTCAAACCCCACCCTGGCAGAAAGGAAACTTGAAGGATGCAGGCCTTCCTTTTTAATTTTTGTGGTATCAGGCAGATTAGCAGTATGACTTCTGGTCACAAAACAGCATATATATTCTGCCAGTATCAGAGGAGAATTTTCAAAATACTTTGAAGAAATGAGAGACTGAAACCAACTTCCCCTGAAGACAATGGAGAAACTCTTCCTAACTTTGGTGGAATAGGTCTGAGGTCCTGGGGAATTAAGACTGAAAACTGAAGTCCCCACAACATGAACATCTGTGTCTTCATCTTTGTTCTGTATCTAGTGGACATTCAGAATCTTTTGTTTTGTTCATTTGGTGCAGCCGAAGAGAGGTTTGGGCTCTCAGGAGAAAACATATCTTTAGAAAACAATCCCAGTTGAAAGGGGTTGTACCAACAGGATGGTTAAACCACATTTACCTGAAAAAGGACAGATAGGGTGACAGCCATATTATCATATATGTGGGTAGTTGATTTGTAGAATTATTGTGGATCTTGGAATGGAAGTGACTGCAGAGAAGTTCATAGAAGCTTTTAAAGCCAGAGCAGAACTTGATTTTAAACCCGTTTTCCTCCCTCACTGAGCAGAATAAAACTTTCAAAATGTCTAAAAGCCAAAGCCATATATTTTTTTAATTCTCTGATGAAAAATGGGTAATTTATTTTCTCTGGTTCAGAGCAAGTAGTCTGCCTTTTATTATTTACTAACAGAAAAGAGATTGTATATATTTAATTGTGACTCTTACTACGTATTTTCACAATCAATAGTTTAATATAAAAGCACAGTTCAGAAAGCAGGGCATCTGCAGCATCCAAATTTAAGACTTAGGGTCACAAGTTACATATAATTTAAGAGTGGTAATTTCAGATGATGAAACCTGACAGACTCTCTGCAGTTCCTGTTTTCCTTTATGGTAGCTGTAAACCAAGGTGCCTATAACTTTGCAGAAAAGGATTCTTTGCAGGTCTTACCATCTACAGTAAACAGCTGATTCATCAAACATGGCTTTGGGGATGGCAAAAGAATCTAATTTTGAAAATATTTTGATATTTTCTGTGATAGTGTGCAGTGGCTTTACTACAGTTTCACATCACAATTTACTGATGCAACCTGCCTTCTGGCCTCCTACCAGGACACAATTTCTGTTGTCCTGCCCTCATGGTGAAGAGCATGTGCTTGTTTGTTACTGTACTGAATACTCATTCCTGACTGGAAAAAGGGAGCAGAAAGGGATTTCTTCTAAACTGCTGAGTGTGGAGACAGAGAGGGAAAGCCTCATGTTTCAGAGAGCAATCTCATTATCTTCCATGCCCCTGCCATTTGCAGTGGTGTCCAGATTGAATTCTTTACCTCAAATGCCTAACAGAGCAACCGAAGTGCTGCCTAGACATGTATCCCACAAGAAATAGAGACACAGCACCTAGAAAGCCACAATGTACCTGCAGACTAGGAGAAGGAGATTGCTTCTCTGTGGTAAAAGCAAACAGAGAGAGCATATGTAGGATTCATCCCAGTTATACATAAGAAAGTCACAATGAAGTCAAGGGTCAGTCCCAAATTTGAGACCAAAGGAGATATGAAGCTGAATTTAAGACATCTAAAAGTATGCATCTAAAAGTAAGTGTCCGTATGGAGGTGCACCAGAAATCTGAGCTCCCATTATAGTCAAAGGCAAACTAGGCAATACAGGCAACATAGCCTAGAGAGTAACTCAGTTCAGAGGAGAGGTAAAATACTTGAAGGGCTCCAAAATCACTGTAAGCACCCCTGTTTACGCACCTGAATCCCGTGGCTGGTTGGCTGAATTGCTCCCCCATCAAATCTGACAATTTTGGGAGCTCAGATTCCTATCACATCTGCAGACACTCACATAAAGACATTTATACTAATCCCAGGCTGAATCCCAATGTAAATCTGTAGCTGACAAATCACATGGCAAAGCCAGTGCTGAGTCTCAGATTTCTGGAGCTTGTGTGAAGGTCACCACTCGAGGAGGCCTGGGGAGCACCAAGGAAGAGCACAGAGGGGATGTTTTGTACCCCTGTCCCTGTGCAGCAAGGTTTTCTCTAGATGTTGTTCCAAGTCTGTCGCGGGCAGGAAGAGGAAGGATAATGCGCACAGAGCGAGGGCACAGCATTGGCATGCCATTTACTTAAAATGCAATGAAACAGTCCTGGGAAAGAGACAAGGGAATGATTTAGCTAATCCATCACATATTTGCTTTGGTAAAAGTGGAAAGACACAACTCTGAAACTGAAAGTCTGAAATCCTTTGTATCAGCATTCAGGGATATAAACAATCCTGCGCAGGCCAGGGCTCCCTCCATGGTGGGGACAGCTGTGCAGGGTCAGGCAGCCAGGGCCCACCCCATGCCCAGCCAGGAACAGGGCAGACGGGGCACCAGGGCAGCCCCAGCCTCGGGCATTGGGCACCTCCCTGGGGACTGGGATGGCTTGAGGCTGGGCCAGGACGCGGGCCCACAAATAGACCCGGCTCAGTGGAGCCCATGGCCAAGCAGGGCAGGGCTGTGGGGAGCTGGAGTCTGGCCCTGCTGTGGCATTGCTGGGGCTGATGGTCCAGGGGGCTGAAATGGGGTCCTGGGCCTTGGGCAAGAGGGGGAAGCCCTGGGAGGTCTGGTCAGGGACATTACAGCCTGGTATATGGGTATGTAAAGTCTTATTTTTGTTATTCTGCACTCCTGCTTAGATTTGTTTCCTGTTTTCTGCCTATTGCAAAGACAATACATCAGACTGATACATTAATATAACGCACAGAAATGAAGCCTCACAGATTTAGTAAAGGACACCAAGTATCTCTATCTTTGTTAGTTCAATTACTTGTCTAATAACGTTGCCCGGTTTATGCAATTAACCTTCAGTGTGTCCAGAGAGGCTCACCACCTTTCCTGGAATGTGAAAAGTGAAGTATTATCAGTGGTCTAAGGACTTGCAGCACACACTGCGTGATTTCCTTCCATCCAAATTATTGACTTGCCTTTAGCTGTAGGTCATATCTACAAGCCACAAAAGCTAATTGTGCAATGTTGACGGTTCCAACTTTTTAACGAGGTCCTGCTACATACGTACCACTGATATATAATTTGCTCGTTTTCTTTTAATTTAGACTTGCATGCAGTTATGCAGATATTTATATCTACCTTACCAGTCTTTAAAAAGCCATTGGAAATTCTTAGAAAACAAAACAATTCTGATGAGTGGCTAAAAGAATATTTTGTAAATCTCATTTTAACCAAGAAGCCTAGCAAAAGAAGAGTTTGAGAATGTAGCCTATATCTTAATTTGATTTTCTCCACATTCAAAAGAACAATATGCATATATCTTTTCAAGGCTTCCAGGTAAATAGGAAAATTATGGTTTTGTGTGCAAATAATAGTTTGCAAATGTACTTAAAGCCACAATTTGAAAGGTGCATTTAGACAATACTCATTTATCCTAAATGACCCCATGATTCAGCAGGCTAGTCTTTGTTTTCCTGCCATAGCCAGCATCAGAAGAAGCTACAGAACATCCTGCAACAAGGGCTTGTGACACTACCTTCTTCCATGAAATGTCTCCTCTTCCTACCTCGTAATTGATGATTATCTTATATCATGAACCATAATGCTGGCCGTGATTAGTGAGAATTAAATAGGGAAATGATGAAAGAATACTTTACCAAATGTTCCCTGATTTGAATGCACAAAATAGACACAAAAAATTATTTTCCAGAACTTTCAAGATAACAACTTTCATCAATACTAAATTGCATGTTGGAAAGGATATCAATTTTTTATTTGATGCTTTTTAGACATTTTGAAACTCTTTGAGAGACTGAAATACGGACAACAGAGTTATAACAACATTTATTAATGCTGTTCCTGGGAAAACATCTATTTCCATATCCAGCACCTCACATTCTGTGGCAGAAGAGAAATTGTGGTAAACACAGGCTGCTCTTGTTACTTGGAAAATCACATACCTCTTCCTGATCTCTTACAAGCTGTTAGCTACAGCTGGCCATGATAACAAGCCCTTAAAAATCACAATGCCCTTTAACATCTAAATTGCCATTGCAACATTCCTACTAAATGCTCAGCATGACTGGTGATGTTTCAGAAGCATGCACACAGCTGGTGCCAAATAAAACAAAAAAGTAGTAATTTGTAAAGTTCACGTCCTAGTCCAAATAGTCGGATAAAATGTTCTACAAGGAATTAATCCCATGAAACAAATGGTTGCAATTAGTTTTTTGGGGATTATTTTTAAATGTTTCCATTTTATTTAGTTCTGTTTTAAATATCTATTTTTGTATTTAGCTGGACATGTTTCAAAAGCCATTTGTTATGACCCCCTGTTCTGTGGCAATTCTTTTGTCTAATGCATTAGTGGAATAGCACTGTCTAAAAGTGATGGAAAACAGATCGGTTCAGCCAGCAAGCAAGGCTGCTGAGAGTCACTCTAGTGACCTGAAGAAAATTTGCGAAAGAGCAGTACAGTCAGAGTCTATCTAGAATCAAATGAATGGAGAAGCAACACTATTGTGCTCACAGCTTTACTCTTTCTGTTCCCTTTTCCAAACTCCTGTCAATATGACCCCATGTACCTTTTGAACTCACTGTGTTTTTGAGTAGCAGGGTTAAATTGAATAATATGTAAAAGATCAAATTTTTTCATTTCCAACTGAAAACTTCTGTTCAGTTTATCGTCAGAGTGTTTTAATGATGGGATGGTTCACTGCCCAAAGGGCCTGAATGGACTCTTGCAGTAAAGGAGAATCGCAATGACCTCAGTTGGTCTTTATGAGGGTGTAGGCTGCTCAGGGCATGTTCATGACCTATATACAACTATATAAATCAAAATATTTGGGATGAAGGATGTCTCTACTAAAGATTTGGCATTCCTGTTCTTTTGGGTAAGGTTCAGGAGCTCACAAAAAAACATTCTCATATTTCTCTGACTATTCCCTTACTAAATGGAAAAAATAATAAATAAAAGAAATTTAAAAAAATAAAAACAAACAAAAAGGAAGTAAAATCTTCTAAGCCTTTTTCAACTCATCATTCATAAGTGAAAAGGGCAAAACACCCTTAAAATAATTATTATCAGATTACCTTCAGCAAGTGGTTAGGTAACATATTGGCATAGCAGGCCTCATAACCAAACTTTACTTCAATAAACATTATGCAGAAACTGCAGACTGTAACACATAAAGAAAAACAAGTTTACTTAAACACTGTGGCAGTCTGTGGAGGGGTCAAATTTGAATGCAACCATTCAAAATTGATACTAATTATACTACCTTTTACTGATTTGAAAAGATGCCCTGTAAGAAAATAATCACATTCTGCTCTTCAAGACAAGTTGTGAGTAAAGCTAATTATACAGGTATATGTATTTAAATAAAGCAATGTAACCAAATATTTTGCTTTTCAATTTTTCAGGTAGCAGAGAAAAAGAACAAAAACCAGTCTTATGAACAAAAGTTTTCTTTTTCTAATATTGAATCATTTTGATGAAGCAAAAAGGTCCATGAAAACATATTTGAAGAACATAGGGTTGTTTTTCTTTTCAAAATGTTCTTACAAAGGCTGTTGTTGTTGTTGTTTTTGTTTTAATAGCTTGAGTTCTAATTATGATTGTCACATCTTTTTCTTAATAGAAATAGGATCCTGTGTTTTCAATGTGGCCTATCATCCTTGAGTTGGAAATCAGATTTTGTGAACTGAAGTCAGCCTGCCTAATGAGTATCAGTGCACTGATGGAGTTACTTTCCAAGTAATTATTGTTGCAAAAGGAAAACACATTAGTTTAGCCCATATTTGTGACTTTGTATTCAGAGGAGCTCATGTTTTAAGGCATACCAATGAACAGAGATGATTTGTAAGGCTTCCAGGAGAGTACCTGGTTATTCTCAGCATATTTGTAAAGAGCTTTCTGTATGCCTTGAAACAGAACAATACAAAACAAAAAGGACTAATTAAATTTTTAAATGGTTGATAAATGTGTCTCTACATAAATATGTCTGATATACGTGTTTAGTTGCTTACAATGAGCATTATTTTAAAAAGAAAGAAAACATCAGCCACATAAATGTCAGGCTAGAATGGAGATATATGAGAATTAGCTGAGATCCACAGAATCAAATACATTTGTTTCAGGCTGTACTTGAATTAGTTCGGGATATAATCACCTCAGTGCATAACATATCCTTGTGTTTCTTTGCACTGGAAGTGCAGCAGGTGAGACTAAACATTCCACAGTTCAGGTTAAAGCTGATAACTCCTCACTGGTGAATTCCTGCTGAAAAGATGGATAGGAACTGCAAATGCTCATGTAAATGTCAGTTTTGAATACAGTGACCAGATTTCTGTTTTGCACTTAAAAGGCAGAAAAAAGTTTTGGGAAGAAAACTCTTGTCCAGTGTGTCTGGCTCTTCAAATCTCTTCCCCAACAGAGTAAGGGGATCACAAAGGCCCACAGTCCGTTCAGGAGCTCTCAAAGACTCTGCAGCTCTGTTCTACGTGCTGTGTGGTCCTGGGCAGTCAGGGAAAAATTGGTACCCAATTTAAATGAGATGACACAACCAATGAGATGAAAATGGTACAGTAGTAGAATATACAATGACTTGAAACATATTTTCACAAACCTTTAGCAAAATTGCAAGATTACCAGATGATATTTCAACAAAACAGGTCAGACCACCTACTTTACTTTTGTACCAAAACTCTAAAACTCCCTTTCCCAATTCTTTAATGTAGATACAGCCATGAAAACGAGATGATCCTCAATACTGGGTTAGGCTTAAACAGTAAAGACATACCACTGAAGTGGTTCAGGGCAAGAGAAGGGTGGAGCCTAGAGGAAAATCTAGTTTTAGTTTCTGACTCTTTCCACACTAAGTGATGTGGAAGTGCACACACACTTCTTCCCCTTCCTTCTTAAATGAAATGAATCTTGTAAAGAAATTTGAGTCTGTAGATGAAAAAGTTTGTAAAAGCTAATATTTGTTTATCAGGCTCCCAAGCACAATGGCTGTGAGTTCGGCTAGTCTTTGGCCTGTATTTTCAGTCCTCTGGAGTCCTTCCCCTTTAGGTTGTTGTCTGGTCTCATTTGTGAAAATTTAGGCATTCCCAGACTAATAAAGTGAGCAAGAAGTCTCTTTTCTAGCAAGATCAAATACTGCTGTTGAAGTATCCTCCTCCTCATCACCAAATCCATAGTATAATATTAGGTAAATGTCTGCAGTAAGCTCAGAGCAGCTGCCTGTCATTGTTCCAGAAATGTTTACTGGTCAGGGCTCCCCAAGCTACCACCATGGCATTTGAAGGAGAGTGTATCTATTAGCCATTAACTATCTGTACAGCACTCCTTAGGCAATCTAAAGAAAAGGATGTCTTATGCTTCCCCGTTACTGCAGATAAGCAGGTCGTGTTTGAATGATTTTGTCACTTTTAAATATGAATGAAGAAAAGGCTTCAGATTATATTTTCTAAGGTTAAAAAGTGCTTGGAAAAGAAAGTGAAGAGATTGATGGTTTCATTTAAGTGAAAATCATTTTGCTGATATTCCATTTAAACTCTCACAGCCATGGTTGTATCTTACATTCAGAAGTTTTTCCCATATGGAGATATTTAATGGTGTTTCTATCAGCATTTTGTCCATCCTGCTCCCCTTCTCTTCCTCCCTCCCCACTAAACCTATGTAATTTTTCACTGTCTCCCATCAAAATTGGTTATTTCTGATTTAGTAAGAAAGATGGCAGATATCCACAGGGGTGAGATAGTGATAGGCTCACCTAAAGTAAGCTGCTATAGTTCAAGTATTTTTTCCCTAAAAAACCTTCCTGCCCATCTTTCTTCATAACCTTTCTAAGACCACTGAAGTAGGAACCCTCATGTCTATTAGTGTGCTTAGTTTCAGTGAGTTTTCCAGAAGAAGACTTGCAAACTGATGAACACTCACTGAGGAAAGTGAGTGCTTTACTTGCTTGCAAAAGCTGTGGCTCTCTGGAACAACTTGCCTGTGTGAATCCATGACCATGACTGATAACCACATTGTTTCTGGCCAAATCCATGTGACTATTTCATTAAACTACAATGAACTGCAATTGGCGTATAAAATTCTCAAGGAAACATACATGAATATCTATCTGTTCAGTGACATTGTTTACCTTAGCTGCTTCATTGCTTTCAAAACAGTTCATGTCTCCTGCCACCTAATACTTTAGATTCCACACCCAATGGGATTCTGAAGCAGGAAGCCTAGGAGGTAATCAGTGCTCCTCTCTCTTAAATGCCAAGTAGCAAGGAAACACTGAACAAGGCCCCTCGGACACTGCTGACCAAAAGATTCTGACCTTCTGATGTTGATTCACGTGAGTACCACATAAAGCACCAGAAAGAAAAGACTTTTTTTTGTTTGTTTGTTTGTTTGTTAGTTTGTTTGTTGTTTTTGCTATAACAGTTGCTTGCTCCTGACTTTTTGTTACTGAACATTTTAGAGTAGAGTTTATTCTGTTGTGCCATAGGGGCATCATGGGGTCTTTCTAAAACTGGAAGATCTATTTGCCATTTGTAATTTTTCTTTGTACGATCTGATGATACTCTAGAGCTCTTATATACCTCAAAGATATTTTCTAACCTCATTATCTTCTAGTTTAGCTCAGTGTTCTGGCCAACTGTCAGATGGCTGTGAATGCTGCTGCTAATGAACTGTCAGCTATCCAGGG
>VXAL01008530.1:32236-44135 GCA_013399475.1 Chauna torquata | reverse complement strand
TGTGTGAAGTCTGACACAGCTATGTATGTAGACCTGAGGGGAAGATTGCTAGTGTAGGGACATACGTGAGCAATGAGAAACTACAAGAAAGTCTAGGGATATATCCTCATATACATGAGAATTAGAATATCCTCAGCCAGTACTGCCGCCAAACATGTTGTGTCATCAAACCACAGCTCCACTTGCTAGGTCACTTGGCCTGGCCTACTTGAAAGACCAAAGTAATTCAGACTCCCATGCAGAGATTTGCTCACCCATCAGTGTGTTTCAGCCATGAGCCTGACTGACATGTGCGACATTCTTGTCTTTCCTCTAGCTAAGGCAGACAATGCTAGAGCCCTCCAGTGGATAATGAAGACTGGAGGAAGATATTCTATATCAGTTGTCTATCCTTTTATAGAGCCAATGTGATGATTCCCACTCTCCATCTGCTGTGTTCACCTAACTATACCCTGCCTGCCTTTCTCAAGGTCACAAAGCTCAACAAAGCATTTTAAACCACTCTGCAAAAGGGAAATATTCCACCACTGGGGCTTTCTAGATGTGGGTTAATTTGCTTCTGAGACCACCACAAATACTCCTTCCCATTCAGCTTCCCTGAGTGCATGATATTTATAATCTTAGCACATGTACCTTAGGGAGAAATACTCTCAAGTTTTGCAATCAAGCCATTAGGCTATATATCTGGAGTACGTGGTACCTCAGACTGAACCAAATGGTAAGGGGTCTGAATGAGCAGAGAGCTGAGAGACAGAAGGTGTAATGATATATTTGAGCACCAGGGATCAGATGCCTGACAGTGCCAAGGTTCCCTGTGGGTCCTGGCATTTTCCAGACATAAAGGTGACACATATTCAGTCTAGGCTTGGGAGTATGGATTTATATAGTGCAGACAAACACATCTGCTGCATGTGTCGTCCTCTAGCTTTGGATTAAAGATTAGAGAGAGGAGAAGAAAAAAAAAGAGAGAGACAGAAATTTGTTGTTCCCACGTGGTTCTTTTAATGAAAGATTGTTTTGCCACTGGAGATTAGGGAGGGTTAGAACTACTCCCAAACTTGTCCTAAAACCTAACTTCACCCAGGTACTCTGTGTGAGATGGAAAAGCAAAACAAAAAAAAAAAAAAAAAAAAAACACATTTAAAACTANAAAAAAAAAAAAAAAGAAAAACACATTTAAAGAATGTCAATGAAAGCAAAAGATGAAATAAAACTTTCTCCTTTGCCAGATCCATGCCAGCTGAATGAGGATTGTTTGGCATAAATGCCAAACAGTGAAAGAAATGTTCCTCCAGAACAAAGTGCATAGCTCTGTAGGCAAATGAACATTTTGTTTTTCTCTTTGTCTTATGATGAAAACAAACAAACAAAAAATCACCTTCTATGTGTCCTGTCTCTCATTACAGCCTGTATGTGGTTCCAAGTTGTCCTGTTTTGAGACAGATCTACGTAAAATCTGTTAAATTTAAATGAAAATTTTCATTAAAATATTAATAAACATCATTAACTTTCAAGTAAAGGAAATTCAAAATCAGTAAGCAAAATGCAATGGGGGAAAAAAAGGCTTTTAATTGAGTCTCCCACTGCCCAGTCTGTCTACAGGGAAGGTTAAAGACACCTCAGTAACTCCTTCCTGGTCGTTAGAAAATTCTCTTTTGTGCCAAGGCCCAGTTCCTTGTACCCTTCTTTTCTCAGTAGCTTCTCTGTCTGGGCTGCATGTTCCTAGTTGCTTGCTATGACTCTCTCTTTATTGCTTGCCAGAATAACAGGTCTGGAGCATTCTGTCAGGACAGGCTCAGTAACTCCAGGAGGAAGGGACAGTCTCCCATCTTTCCACCTGACCCACTTATTCTCTTCTTAGACCAACAGAATATACCCCTGAGAACAAACCTATAAAACAGATATAGTAAGTATGTGAAAGGCAGTTTTAATAGCCTTAAATCTATAAATATTTCCTGTCCTCAGTCGACAGTAACAGTGGACATGAATCTGAAGAAAACATCCGCACCAGAACACCTCCGTAATTTATACAAACTGAAACTTAGACTGCACTTAGTGCTAGCCCTTTTCTATCCACAGAATGCATGAAGCCAAATGTACTCAGGCTTCAGGAAAGTTTGCATTTGTAGCTGGACTTTATGGCTTATATCCATCTCTGATTAGCAGCCAGACCTTCTGTGTTGGCCCCTCACAGATGATGTGTTGCAAAAGCGTCATTGAGATACTGCTTCTTCCTCACTTTCTCCAAGTATTTTTGGTTCAGTCTTTATATGTCATCACAGCTGGCCACTTTCCTTATAGTTTTGGAGTCAGATATACCTTGGAAGCAGATGTACATTCAGATTGCTTGGCAGCAGAGGGTGTATTGCTGGAGCCAGGAGAACAAGATTAGAAGGTGAGATAAACATATGTTTTTATCTCTCAAATAAAGATTGGCTTCTGTAGTTCCTTAACAGTGAATCTTTGAAGCCTCCAAAAGGCCTGGGAGCTATGAATTTATAGGAGAGGGAGGCCGTTTTTCTCAAGTTAAAACATCAGATAGTTTCTACCATTTTTAGTAGTTATTATAAATCAAATAGAAATGTGAAACTTGTTTGTATCACTCAACACAAAGACTGTTTGGGACATGTTACAGATGGGAATTTTGATCAATGTTTATTGATTAATAATAGGGAAAGAGGTTAGTAGTCATAGACAGTATGTTGCAACAGAGTATGAAAGTCCTAGAGAGTGTGCAGGCATACTATAGGCTTCAGTTCAGTTTTTTTTTTTTTTTTTCCCACAAACCTCCTCTGTGACTTTGGAAAAGTCACAGAATGACATTAGTTCTCTGCTGAGGTCAACATGTGATTTTCTATTAGTTACAATAGAATGAAGAACGAAATTTTAATCTTGCAATGTTTGTGGCTCCCTGTAAAAACAAACAAACAAACAAACAACAACAACAACAACAACAAACAGAAAAAAACACCAACAGAATAATTAACAAGTTCGCATGTGCTTTATTGTAAAATGCTTAAGTTGAAGAAACTATAGCTATAAACACTATGCAACTCATATACTGTACATAGGGTCCTTTGCATCTATTTCATAACATAAACATACTTACACACTTGTCTTTGTAGTCAAGGTGATGAGGTAGTTTTTTCTTTACACAGCTTCATTCTACAATACTGAAAAGGCTGTACTTGAAAGACTCAGCATGTGTAGATAATGTATGTACTTTGACCTACTTCTAAGTCTAAATAAAAGTAGCATCCTGCATTCTTTTTGTTCTCAGCATATTTCCTGTGTAAAAAGTGTTGCTTTTGCTCCTGTTTGGGATCAAATGAGCTTTCGAAACCCCAAAGGCATCTTTGAAAAGAAATTTAAATGGTTGTTATACTTCACAATAGTCCAATATTTTTAAAGTGGCTGTGACTGTGTTGCTAACATTGAAATAAGAGGTAATGCTATGAAAGTCAAAACAGCATAAGTCAGCTAAATGTGAATTAAAAATGCTTTATGTTCAATCTGCAGGTAAATAAACAGTAAAGAGTTAGAACGCTTTTAGGTCCCAATCCATCTATGTACTTAAGCACTTTCAGCATTAATCATCACAAGTGTTTTGATTGATTTTCACTAAACTATTCTAAATCTGAAGTACTTTGCTAATGACTGAACTTACTGCTTTGCAGGAACATACAGAACTGTAAGGATTTCTACCTAGCATAGGGACAGAGGAGTGAGCTAGACAAAAGGACAATGGACAAGCAATGTCATTTCAGAAAGCTATCACTCTCATAAATATCAATATATTCTTCACTTAAAGTTTACAAGGCTGTTTTGATCTGGTGCAGCAAATATAATGCAAAAGAGAAGGTAGATTCTGACTCTGTTGATGTTGGTTTTACATGATACAGGTTACTGGAATAGCTAAGTGGCTATTGTTCCAAATGTAAAATGTTAAAGTAGCGTACAGTCCTCCAACAATTAATTATTTAGTTGCCAAGCTGGTGAGTACATTTTTGAAAAATTCCCCTGAGAATGTTTACTTACAAAGTTAAGAAATTTTGAATGGCATATCAGTTTCTATAGATTTCATAGAATCATAGAATCATAGAAACACAAGGTTGGAAAGGACCTACAAGATCATCTAGTCCAACCGTCATCCTATCACCAATACTACCCACTAAGCTACTAAACCATAACTTGTAGCACCTTGTCCAGGCGCTTCTTGAACACCGCAAGGGTCGGTGACTCTACCACCTCCCTGGTCAGGCCGTTCCAGTGCCTGACCACTTTCTGAGAGAAAAAGTTTTTCCTGATATCTAATCTAAATCTCCCCAGGCGCAACTTTCGGCCGTTACCTCCAGTCCTATCATTAGTTACCTGAAAGAAGAGGCCGACCCCCTCCTCATCACAACCTCCCTTCAGGAAGTTGTAGAGTGCAATGAGGTCTCCCCTGAGCCTCCTCTTCTCCAGACTAAACAATCCCAGCTCCCTCAGCCGCTCCTCATAAGACTTGTGTTCCATACCCCTCACCAGTTTCGTTGCCCTTCTCTGGACACGTTCCAGGGCGTCGATGTCTTTCTTGTAGTGAGGGGCCCAAAACTGAACACAGTACTCGAGGTGCGGCCTCACCAAAGCTGAGTACAGGGGGATGATCACCTCCCTGCTCCTGCTGGCCACACTGTTTCTAATACAGGCCAGGATGCCATTGGCCTTCTTGGCCACCTGAGCACACTGCCGGCTCATGTTCAGCCTTGCATCGATCAACACTCCCAGGTCCCTTTCCTCATCACTGTCTTCTAGCCACTCAGCCCCAAGCCTATAGCGTTGCATGGGGTTATTGTGGCCAAAATGCAGGACCCAGCACTTGGCCTTGTTAAACCTCATCCCGTTTGCCTCAGCCCAGCAGTCCAGCCTATCCAGATCCCTCTGAAGGGCCATCCGACCCTCAGGCAGATCGACACTACCTCCCAACTTGGTGTCGTCTGCAAACTTACTGAGGGTGCACTCAATCCCCTCATCTAGGTCATCAATAAAGATATTAAACAAGATAGGCCCCAGTACCGACCCCTGGGGGACACCACTCGTAACGGGACGCCAGCTGGACTTAACTCCATTAACCACAACCCTCTGGGCATGGCCCTCCAACCAGTTCTTTACCCAGAGAAGAGTATACCTGTCCAGGCCACGGGCAGACAGTTTCCCCAGGAGAATACTGTGGGAGACCGTGTCAAAGTCTTTGCTGAAATCTAGATAGACTACATCAACATCTACCAGTCTGCTTACACGATCGTAGAAGGAGATGCGGTTGGACAAGCACTACCTGCCTTTCGTGAACCCGTGCTGGCTGGGCCTGATCCCCTGGCTGCCACGCAAGTGCCGTGTGATCTCACCCAAGATGATTTGCTCCATAACTTTCCCTGGAACAGAGGTCAGGCTGAATTTCCTTCCTGTACTTGCAAGAAAAGGAAGTAAGTACAGTGTTTTTGTGTTATAATATTGGCCAACTTTGGCTTTGTGAAGAGAAATGCTGTAAGAGAACCAGGTAAAGTACATATGTTCATCAGGGATTTCAGAATTTATAATATAATATAAAATATATCCTCCTAGATGATATCTATTATGTCAAACTAAAAACTAACCTAAAAGCTAAACTAAAAGAAACAGAACATTAGAACAACCATGCTGTGACACACCAAAGTTCCATCTAACCATCTAATACCCTTTCTCCAGCAGTGGTTAAAAGTGCATGCCCATGGAACAGAAGGATGTAGTGATTTTTTTTTTTTTGAACATCGTCCAACAAATTTGTCAGTTGAGTACTCCGGATTGTTAAATAACAGTGATGGATTTTCTCTTTCATGAACATGTACAGCCTCTCCATGAATTAGGGTTACTGTCCACAACCTCTTGCAGTGAGTTATGTACACGGATGAAGAACCACTCTTTTTGTTTGATTTGAACCTGCCTTTTGCAAACCTCTTTTGATGCAGCCTAGTTTTTGAGTTGGAAAAGGAAGCAAATGACAGACCTCTATTCACACTGTCTCTGACTCACAGCTTTTAAAATCTGTTTTATCTTCCTTTAATTATCTTTTTTCCAAGGTGACGAGCCTTCATGCCTGTTCCTTACTTGAAAGTTTCCCCCAGACTTTGATCAGCCAAACCACCCTCCTTAAAGTCTGTTCCAGTTTTATGGTATTCTTTTTGAGATGAGGAAACCAGTACTGCATATAGCATTGCAGATAAAGGTACGCCATAGTTTTGTACATTGGCATAATGATGTTTTCTTTTCTGTTAATATTTAATACCATACCGTTTAATTTGCTTCTTGGATTATTGTTGGTCCCAGACCTGGCTTTTTTGTTATAACCCCCTGATTTTATACCTGAGTGGTAACATTCAGATCAGATCCCATCATTTTATACACACAGCTACAATGATGTCTTCTTATCTGCATCTGTATACATTAATCTACAAGAATTGTTACAAAGTTAGAGGAGTGTCTGTGAAAGGTGTCATGCTGGGTGTTTAGACATTTGTGTTAGAAAACAAATCTACTTTGATCTAGGCTGCTCAGTCTTTACAGCAACTCTGCTCAGTTTTTCACAAATAAATTAATGTCCCAGGATTTAGAAAAACATATAAACCTACACAAAACATTATGCTGTGATTTGGTTCTTGAAGCAGTAGAGTGTGCCTTAAGGCTCTGCAGAATAGAGGATTTAAAAGTTAAGGTTCTGCCTCAAGCATTATTGTCCTTAATAGAACAGCAAGAGGTAAGGACTGCAGGCAAAATTGTCATAGCCTGAAGCCAACCCAGCTGCAACAGGAGAGGGAAGCAAGAGCCAGACAACCTGATGGAATCATACGCCAGCAGCAGGACAGCAGTATGAAAAGCAGATCCCAGCCAAAATTGGAGTAACTATATTATCAGCAACTGGAATTTGGGGATATAGAAATGCATTGTTTGAATCGTGAAGAAGAGCTGACATAAATGTGTATCATGCATTAGGCTTTCTAGCACTGAGCACTGCAAAGGGTTGCAGGAGTCACTTCCCCAGTAACTCTGAATGAGAAACTTAATTAGACTTACAAATAACAGCAACAACAAAAAGCTGTGCTATAAGAGCACGACAGAGTTACAAATTCAAGCAATTCACAGTTTGGACCAAAAGCAAATCAGAATTTTGGCCAGCCTTTTCTAATGTCTTGTGTGCATGTGTTATGAGATGATCATTAGTTGCACACACACTATTTTTGATAGGAACCCATTCTCATTCAAGTACACAAAATGAATGATGTTCACTTAGCAAATCTTCAGAATTGTTTAATTTTACCAAGAAATATTTTTCCTGATTTCATTCCTCTGTTCTTTGAGATAACCTAATTGGTGTGGAAAAGCTTTTTAAAAAATCAGACACAAATGAAAGCAAATAACAAACCAAAATGCAACAGCCAAAGGCAGATACCCAGGCTGGAAAAGTATAGTGGAAATGGTTGAAGTTCTACAATCTTATTAGTAATTTTTAAAAGTCTATTCTAAGGGGCAATAGCAAAGAGTCTAAGTAATAGCTAGTGTTCGCAGCCACGTCTAAAACAAACTGTCTGTATGTAACCTTCAACTCCAAATCTTCTCTTGTTCTCATGGACTATCTACTGTAAGTTTAAAGAGTGTGTATAACTCTTATTCTACTTTAATTTCATATTCTTTTTTATAAAGATGTTTGTTTCAGATTCTAGAATTATAATCACTGGCTTCATAAGGATATGTCTGTCACCCAATGAAGTACGGGTTAGCAAAGCGTGGCCTACCACTGAGCGGACCTAGGTCTTTTCTCAGGAGATTTCCTCCTGCCTTTGAGTCTGTGATGTCTTGATCTGACTGAGAGACCTTAAACACAGCATCTGTCTTTCTCATCCATTAATCAGGACTGCTAAACTTGAGAAATCTCCTCCAGGAAAGGAAGAAGCATAGCTTTTTTTTCCCCTCTGTCCCTTAGAAGGTGAATTGGATCTATACAGAGCAAGCCCTGTAGCAGCTAAGTAGTACTGTTTTACTAACCTCGATGTCATCTCCCAGCCTTTTTAGACATTCGTACTGTCTTCCAAAATGGTACTTGTTTTGAAATTTTCTTCATCATTCCGTCTATATTTTCCTGCATGGAGGAGTAGAAAATTTAAAAGAGCAGGGGAAATGTCAGACTGTTTTTCTGGTAAATGGCAGAAAGAGCCAGGACTGTCTGCAACACCTCTTCTGTTTATGCTAATGTGGGACATTAAGAAATGTGGGAATAGTGTGAGGACATCTATCTCTTTATTCTAGTAGGAATCTCATAGCATAAAAAATATTTATTCTGACTGGATTAAGAGATGCTGCATTGTTCAAAATTGTTACACATACTTATTTTTTGCCTAAAAATATTGATACCCATTAATTTTCTTATAGAAAACATTAGGGATAATTGTGAAACCACTTTATTATCACCAAATGGCAGCATAGAAAGTTAAATGTCAAGTGACTAGTTACCAACAGTGAGTACGCTTTTAGTACATTTTCTGGGAACGCATCTCTTGAAGAAAGACATACCACTTGATTTTTGTTGTTGTATTGTTTTCTTTCTTCTCTTTCTCTGTCTAACTGTCTGTCTGTGTGTTGGTCTCTCTTTAATTATTGACAGCAGTTCACTGGATTAATTGTGTCCAAAGCACTGAACTCATAGGTATGACTTTACATTCCAGTTAAAATGACTGATTTAAGTCTCCCAAACATATATCTTACCTGAATGGACATTATTTCTGAGTTTGCCCTGAGCTATATATTTTTTTTTCTTAAATTTCACTACATTACTTTTTTTTTTTTTTTGGCATGAGTAGATAGTGACAGTCCATGTCCCATCTTATCTAGAGGGAACTTCCAATTGTTTTTGCCCATATCACTGACTTGGAAATGCAACTTTTAGAAATACCAAGTAAGATTTACAGAAATTGTAAATATTCCATATTTCTATGGATGTCTAGGAATGATGGATTTTGTTGGGCTTTTATGGAAAGAAGTGTATGAGGTTAAAAATCCCTTGTGGAATTATTACACACAAATCTGTTTTTCAAAACATACTCATCTGAGGAATATTTTATTTTTGCTAACTGTCTTGAAGTATTCTTCTTGTCTGTAATACAGATAATACAGAGATTACAAGCTTTGTTCTTAAATTATTATTTTTATTATTATGCAGTTTCTGTTTTGACCTAATCATCAGAAAGCTTTATAACCCAAAATTCCATTTTTAAAATCATGTCTCTTCTTAAAACCTGCTGTGGAAATTATATGTGAAAATCCTGGGTGCACAATCTCACTTGATCAAGGTTAAGGATTCAGGTGGTAGATATCTGGGATGAATAAATATTTTGCATTTTTTCACTCAATAAAACACTTTTAAAAATCATGCTTTTGGCAAAGGTACTGGGATTTCTATGATTTTTTTCTGAAGTGGAGTACCATGCCAAACCAAAGTCACAGTAAGTATTACTAATGGTAGATACCAATTCTTGAAGCTGTAGATTTTAGTGGTACAGTTTTGTATCACTGTATTTTGTTAGACATGTTTGGGCAAAACACTGTGTGATCTAAAATGAGCAATGCACCTGAAGAGGGGAAGCAGCACCAACAGCATGATCCCATGAAAGCCATTATGTCTCAGGGGATGTTTTCCTTTCTGGAGCTTTATGTTTTGCACACAATCTTTTTGCATACTCAGGAGGAAGACAAACTGATAGACAGCAATCAAAATGCTCACTGGCATTAAAAATAGATGGGAGGCTCTGTAGGGAAAAAACATGACTCCAGATTTTCACCAGGGGACACTTTCCTCAACACTGTTAGAGTACATCATTATTAGTCCCACAGGAAGAGGATTAGCTCATCTACCATTCGTCATCTTGTCTACATTGCTCATTTAGACCTCTTCTCTAAGCAATGGAGAAAGATAAATGGATGAATCCCTTTTCTGCAGTGACTGTTTCCCCAGAGACAGCAAAGGAGTGACCTAGCCAAGTGGCTTAGTCTAGTCATGTAATTTTGAGGAGAAAAAGTAAAATGAGATGATTGCTATTACTAACAATTCAAAGAAACCTTTCTGGAACCTTACATCTGAAATTATTCTGTCATCACGCTTGGAAATGTGCATTTCCTGTCTCGTACACATAGTTGAGCTATTCTGTTTTTTGTTTGTTTGTTTGTTTGTTTGTTTTCCAAATTATGACACATTACCTTGTAACCAAAACCATAAAAGAAAAAAATCTCCATGTATCTAGAATCCATAAAACTTAACTAGCATAGTTTTTCACAACCGTTGAAACCCTCAGCTTACCATTTTGGTGTAGAAATGGAGAAAAAAAAAAAAAAAACACAAGTGGACACAGTCTAACGGAATTCAGGAAAACTATGCAATTTGGTGCACTTCCAACTAGAAAACTTCAACAAGTTGAAAATAGGAAGAAATTTTGCTAGAAAGTTTATTACTATAGTATAAACACCTAAGAATAGACAGGGGTCTTTAGGAAAACTAGTTGTTCTGATATCTGCAGAGCTAGTAAACCCTTGTTTCCCTTGTTTCCCTGCTCTGGAAACCTCTGCACCCTCCACCTCAGGAGCAGCCCCTTCTTCCAAGGCTCACTATGACAAATACATAGGTCCAGGAGTACAAATGCTGCGGAGCAGTGTCCTGAGCCTCATTCACGGTCAACAATCAGCTAATTGGCTGTCACCCAACAGCATGGGCGACAATTGCATTCTGCTTGTCTTTTCCTCAGTGGGAAGGGATATCTTCGTTTTTACCCAGCTGGGTTTCTAGGAGTTTAGTTACCTCTGTCTGTGCCTCTTCCAAGGCAGCTTGAGAACAGCCGTGACTTAACATCAGACACCAATAGATGACCGTGTCTTCATGACAGTCTTCATGACTGTCTTCAACATAAACTAAACTGTCATCATAAGTGTGATGTGGTGTCAATGCTAGGAAATTAAAAATGTCCAGAGTAAACAAAGACAGTAAAGCTTTGAAGCATGGCGCTATTGGGAAAGGATCCTCTATTTCTCATAAATTGTTCAGGACAGTGAAACTATAGGTGTTCCTCAAAGCTGGGTAAAGGTGCTGGGTGGCAGACATACTGTCTTCAGCCAGAAATTGGTGCAGGCTTGCTCTCTGCCTAACCAAATCTGTCCCCTAATGTCACACATTAACATTATGTGTAAATCTACTAGGCATGTTCTCTATAATAATTCGCCTTCTCTAGCAAATGTTCATTCACTATTGATGGAAATGAGCATAAATATTTTAATTTTTGATGAAACAAAAAATCATAAATGTTGTGGAAATCATATCTTTTTCTCTTACAGAAAATCCTAAGCAACAACTCCTCCTTCTTTCTTCTTGGATTTTTATGAAACAAATGCCTTTGGGAGATCAGCAAATGCCATATAAAGTACTTGCTGATGCACACAAATACTATGAGAACTTCTTTCATCTCTGGTCCATACTGGAATACCAGAAATGTCCATATAAATATATGGAAAAGGATTTATTTTTATTGAAGACTGTAATAGCATTTTTAAATATATATTATCATGATCTTATAGCAGTAGAAATGATTTCCAGAAGAGTGTTGATTAATTTGTCCTTTACGTTTCCTTTAACTTCTCTATTCTTTAACTCCAGCTTTGTTTTATAAAGGAAAAACTTCTCTGCCATTTGTTTTTGCCACTGTGCATTAACAATTTGAAGACTAATGGCATTTTCAGAGACACTATTGAAAACTTCATTATCCTCAGCACTTATTATGTCTTTGCATGTCATAGTTCAACAACATAGGAAACCCAAGTGATGTTTTAGAGAAGAGCTCTGGAACTATTG
>VXAL01008530.1:11157-26221 GCA_013399475.1 Chauna torquata | reverse complement strand
TGTAGCAAATTCCTTATGCCTCTCAAATTTCTCACAAGGAAAAAAAAAAAAACAAAAAAAAACAAGAAACCACTTATCCTTACAATGATTTCATAAGCAAAGTGTGAAGCTCTCAGTTTTGTACGCAAATGACTGACAAGTTAAATGAAAAGACAAAAGATAGGTTTGGAATATATTTTTGTTCAGAAGTGAAAACTTCGCAAGTTTCTATTGTACATGGAAAAATTGAAAAGGAGATTTACATTTCTATGAATGTTTGAAATAATAATAATAATAATAAAGAATACAGGCATTTGAATGAAAATAAAGACATGTAGAAGTCAAGAGAAGGTAGGCATTCACTTGTAGGTTTAGATACATTGTCCATCTGAAAGCCCAGTTCACGACTGTACCCTAAAGAAGGCAGGCTCAGGAATGAGATCCCAAATTTTGTATCATTAGGAGGTGAGATGAAATGAACAGAGCTCTTGTGACACTGTGCAAGATGCGAGTCAGTGCTGGACATAACAGAGAAAGTGAAGTCCCCTGCTTTTTTGGAGCTGTGCTACTCTTTTTCCCAAGTAATTTACTGCTTGTGTTTTGATGCTCCACTGTAATGTTTCAGAAAGACAGTGAAGTGCAGAAATTTAATATGCTCAGTTTAGGAAGGACATTACATTCTGTGCATGGTGTAAAATGTATGATGGGCTTAGAGATCTAGTGACTGGGGTAACTAAACAGCCTTTCTACCCAGAGCTGTCCCCCCTGTATGTACAGATGAAGGAGCCTTCAGGATAACTACATCGGTTTGATTAGTGACAGATAATGCTGGTTTGAGGAAGCATAATTATCTCTGTTTATGATAAAAAATGTCTCTGGACATGGGTGGAAACAAGACAACACTCTTCCAATGTTAAGAAGTCCTTGAAGTAAAGCTGTGTAAGACTAGGGCAGTGCTTCTCTGTCACTTCACGTCTACCACATCAGGGTCTATTGCAGATATTGAATACATCACTGCTGAGCCAATCTGCCAATCAATATCGGTTAAGCTAAACCGTGCAGTAAATACATGAGTTGGCTTCTCATAATCAAAACTGTTGAAATTATTTATTAGATTTTCCCAATGAAACACAAGGAAAAGAAAACCACACAGAGATTTGTTTAAGTACCCTCTGGGACTGCATACATTGCAAGAGTAGGGGCAAGCCTAATGAATTGAGACACACATGTTTTCCATATGCTTTTCTGACTGTTAGTCCAGATGTGTCTTGGGCTTTCTGATTATAAGTAGCTATGCTTATGTTTTTTGCCGACAAACTGGACTAAAGCATGTTCAACTGCTTTGCCTATCTTGGCTACACTACATGAAAAAAAACTTAGTCAATACTGTAGATAAATCATGTAAAGAGAAGGAACTGTGTATGAGTGATGTTGAGTGAAGAACTCAGGTATGTATTCAGATTGATGTTTCTTGTAGGGACACCTGGGAGGCTTCCATTTATTCAATAAGTGGAAATAAGTAATCATGTAAAACTGGTAGAGAAAGAATGATAACAGAGCAAAAGTAAAGAGGAAGTGTTCAACCAAACACTGAGATGTACTGATTCATAAGTCACTTTGAAAGCACAATTTCATGATCTAATTCATCATATATTAAGCAGCGACCTGAAGAGGCAACCTCATCTCCATACTCCCTTGACTTCCCTTACAAGGACTCTTGTATTTGTTCATCCCCATAAGAATGGTTCAGGGATTGTAAACAGAAGAAAAGTAATATTAGAGATTTTTTTCTTGGTTTAGTGTCTTGAAATAGCTCATCTCAGGATCATAAAAATGCCTGTAATAGCATGAAGGAGGGTGAAGGAATCTACAGCCAGTTGCTGGTGGGGGTGGTAAGTCACATCAAAAGCAGCAGTGAGATACTATTTCTGCTCAATTATATTGCCATCCTACATCCTACATCCTAGCTCTCTATATTTTTGTGTAATCCCCAGTATACAGTATCATTCCTTAAATCAAGATCTATTAATAGATTTAGATCAGAAAATACTTTTTTTTTTTCTTTGTTTCCTGGTGTAATAAGGGATGTTTTGACTACATGGTAATAATCTGAGATGGTCCTTAAAAGTATTCAGATTCCCCTGAAAACCATGTCACAGAGTACTCAGTTACTGCTATTCAGCTCACTGCAGGACACAAGGAAAAGTAAAGGGAAGATGATAACATTGAAAAGCAGAAATGGTTTCTATGAACTTGAGCAATTCTGTGTACAGTTTGTATTTTCCTCCTTTAGCATCTTTACAGAGATTTTTTACTCTCCACATTTGAAAGAGAGCTGTTGCTCTAATCTTGTTCCTGTTTTTCACAGCAGGCCTATACAGTCCCTCCTGCTGTCTGCAAAGAGTTACCAAATTGGACGTATTACATTGTTCCCCTATGCAGAATGACATGCAATCAGTAAAAACTCCTTTTGTTTATACTGTTAATAACAGATGTTGCTCTGCGACATCACACATGCTGTTTAATATTATCAAAACAATTATTCATTTATTCATATTTGTGCAGTGTGTGCAAGCTGGCATTACAGATCTTGCAGACATAGCCTTCATGAATGCATAAACAGAAATGCATGTCATATATAATAAATCACCCCACAGTCCCATCACCATTTTTAATCTCATATCTAAAATTTTGCTGATAACTTCGTTGCTTACAAAATTGACAAGGGGGAGACAGACAAACCTTTGTGCATGTGGAAAAGCCACTGAATTAAGGGAGGGCCCTTTCTGACAGGGAGCTGTTGTATATGCAAAAAAAGTAATGAGCTTTGCTTTGACAGGGTCCAGTGACAAGCACTCCAGTGTTCACGCTTCTTCCCTTTATCCCTTCTACCTTTCTCCAATGGAAAAACACAAGGAAGGAAAAAGGTTCAAGAGTTGGTTTGATTCCTTTTGATTGAATTAACAAGGGTTCATTTTAATTGAATTAACTAGTGGGATAACAGCATGACTGAATTTTAAAGTATAATTAAAGGATTCATCTTCTACTTAATGACAATGGGATAGAAAATTACCTCAGAACAGACGCTACACGAGTTGTCTGTTTTCCCATTATAGATGTGCATTTTCAGGTAATGTGGCCATTAAACCTTCTTCGATATGTGACACAAGGTTTTGAACAAAATTTCTGAGTTTAAAGCAAATCAGTTTATGCCTTTGTAACCTTAAAATGCTTGCAATGTTTATGATGACATGTCCTTGCTTGGTCTGGTTAGGAAGTAGGACCACTTGGCATTTTTATTAAAATTACTAAGTTACTAAGATATTTTCTTCAAATAAAAACAATTTTTTTTTTCTTTTTTGTGCATATGAATGAAACCTTTCTGAAGTAGTGTGTTTCTGCTCCTGCTAGTATGTTTGTTTTCTAAAGAAGTGTAACATTTTCTTCATTTATTTGGCAGAAACTGGATTTTCATACTAATGAAGTAAACCAAAATTTTCCATTCTCTCTTCTTTCAGCATCACCTTCTTTGAAAAATCAGACAAACTATTCTCCTTATAGGTTTATAGTAGTTAAACAAAACTTCAAGAAGGAAATCTGTCCTTGAAGTAAATGGTCTGAAGTAAATGGAATTTGCTCCCACAGGCCTGAAAGTAATAGCTTTTCCTTGCAGAAGTATATTCAGAAAATAATTATCAGGTACTTGATACTATCTGGTAGACCCGGTATGCAGCATTCAGTAGGTTTATCATTAACCTTCATAGCTGGATGACCTAGTGCAAGGAAGGTAGAGGTGGCTAAGAGGAGGACTGAACAATTTCTGTCTATCTTCCTATTTTTTTCTTTGGAGTTTTGCTTACAAAACCTGAGTTCTTTGTGAAATATGTTAATGAAAATAATGTTTTGACTTCTGTTTGATTTTCAGTCATTTTCTTCTGTTTTCCTTATGAACATTTTTTTCTTCACTAAGTTCTTGTTCACTCCTGTTGGGAATGCTCAGTAGAAGCACAGGATCATTCATGCTAGATTAGGCCTGTGGCTGCTGTAGATCAATGTCTTTCCTCTGACAGTGGCAAGCTTTAAGGTCTGTATTTGTTTTTTGAAGCATAGGTGCATAGGTGTCTAGAGTCATCTGAGACACCTAACTGTATTCAAGACATCTGCACAGACCAATATGACATAGTATATCCTGGGGTATCTCAGATGGTTTATGTATGCTTAGGCCTAGGTGACTGAATCAAAACTCAACTATCAGAGAAAGAAGGAAACATAAAATATGAAAGTGAGTAGTTCCCGGTGCTATTATTATGTATTTCATTGTCTGTTCATCCAAACACTTCTGAGTCTTCCAAGTTTCAAGAATCAAAGATGTACTTGGTCAGTAACTTCCACAACAAATCACAAGCTGGGTGGAAATTATGTTTATTGCTTTTGAAACATTTATGTTTAGTGTGTCGAAGGGCCATTTCCTGTAAAGTCTACTTTCTCAATTCGCTCTTAGTATTTCATGTAGTTTTTTCATGTCCACCTTTAACCATCTAATGTAATAATCTTTTAGTCTTTCTTTCAAGTAGAGGTGTTTTTGTTGTTGTTGTTGTTGTTTGTTTTGTTTTGTTTTGTTTTGTTTTCCCATGCCAATAAATTGCTCTCATCTTCATTCAGCCCATCTATTTTTGCGGTATGTCTTCTTTGATAAGAAACAAGTCTGAAGCAAGATGTATAAGGGGCTACATCAGTGACTATGTAAAAGACATTTTCTGTATTACTTACTGGCCCATTGTTTATGCACCTCAAGAATTTATTTGCTTCCTTTGAATTCAGCTGCATACAGAGCAGAAGTTCTTGGTGAATTGTCTGTAAGGTTTTCCTGCTCCCCTTTTCCAAGAGAAATCTGAGTAGTCTATGTTTAACATTATGTATCACTAGTATAGAACACTGATTACCCCATTATTAAAGACAAGATCGTACATATAATATTTCTATAACTATATTTTTCTTCACTTGGCTCTTCAGTTATCAACAGGGACAACAGGGACATCACAAGTCTTATGAAGAGCGGCTGAGGGAGCTGGGGTTGTTTAGCCTGGAGAAAAGGAGGCTCAGGGGAGACTTTATCACTTCATACAATTACCTCAAAGGAGGCTGTAGCAAGATGAGGATCAGTCTCTTCTCTCAAGCACCAGCTGAGAAGACAAGAGGAAATGGCCTCAAGTTGTGCCAGGGGAGGTTTAGGTTGGATATGAGGAAAAATTTCTTCACTGAAAGGGTTGTGAATAATTGGAACAGGCTGCCCAGAGAAGTAGTTGAGTCACCATCCCTGGAGGTCTTCAAAAAAACATTTAGATGTAGAGCTTAGTGACATGGTTTAATGGTGGACTTGGCAGTGCTAGGTTAAAGGTTGGACTGGATGATCTTGGAGGTCTTTTCCAGTCTAAATGATTCTATGATTGTCTACCATTGTACTGACCATTTTTCCAACTTGATTCAGTCCTGTTGAAATTCTGCCCAGGCCTCTATAAATTAAATCAAATGTAATGATGGTTTGGGTTATTTGCACACTTTTTACTTCATTATTCACTTTGTTTTTTTTTTTCTAGGTAATTGAAAATGTGTAAAACAATGGTCCTTATTCAGAACCTTTAGAAATTAATCTGTTAACATTTCACCATGATGAAAACCAACCATGAATTCACTGCTGCTATCTTCTGGTGTTATTGTTTTGTTTGTTTGGTTGGTTGGTTTTGGTTTTGGTTTGTTATTGTCTTTTGTTTGTCTGTTTGGTTTGTTTTGCTTTGCTTTTGGTGCAGGAAAGAAGCACTACGTTTCTAAAAGTTCAGGTGATTTCATACACATATTCATATAGCTTTTACTATGTACCAAGAGACAGAAGATAGCTCAGATGTAAAGTACTGGGCAGCCTTATAAAATATCATTGCAAAACTTATTTACACCAAATGAAGTGCCTAAATCATCCCTTATCAAGGCACTCAGGAGTTGGTTTGTGTATATACAGAGGGTGTTTTGGGGAGAAAACTAAGCAAATGATGCATATGTTTACATTCCAGTGTATGTTATCATATTCAAACTGTAAGAGATGTACACCTAGCACTGACTTCAAAACTGATTTAAGCTTCTGGATGAATATTGTGTCAACTGGCTGCCCTGGGTTTTAGGCTTCTTCTTCTATATCTTCATATCTAAGCCAAATAATTCACTGGCAGCACTGGCTGTAGAAGAGAGACATATTCCATTGCAAAACTAATGAATTGGCCAGAAAGCTGCCAATGGTTATCTTTGTTCAAGTGAATACTGAAGAATTGTTGATACCTACAGGTTTGCTGGTAACTTCTCTGAATCATTGGTAAATATCTTCATAAGATATACATAGTATGTGTGTATATATATATATATATTTCAGCATATCCTAGAATCCAACTGTTCTTTATCTGTTTTCTGTATTTAAGCCCACATTGACTTTGGTAGGAGCACCTTGTCTCATCATAACTAAGTAAAAATACCTGCTTGGGATCAAGGGAATTAAATCTTTGAAGTAGTATGAAGGTCCTTCCACCTAGTATTGCCACTGCTGCACATGAATTTGCTAATGGATATGTGAAAGAAAAGGTAGCTACATTGTAGTTCTACCACCTTCAGGACATTTAGTTAAGATTCTCTTTTTTTTTTTCTCCCGTGAATATTGTTTGTGACATTTGCGATATTTGCAAACCTGTCCCCAAACTCAGCATTCAATCTACCTTTGACCTAAGTCTCATTCATATTTAAGGGCATGGCTTTTAGGTGCTAAACATATTCAGATCTACCTAATAATGCAGAGCATCCTCAGTGTTCATTTTTCCATAAAGAGAATGGAAAGAACTTGGAAGTCCTTAAGGTTTGTTCCTGTGTGTTTCCCCATCATCAAACGTAGATCTTTGATCACTTTTACAGTCTGTATAACATTTCTATGTAATGTATCTTTTTATAATACTTTGAGACAGCAAATCTCAAATACATCATCAAATGATGTATCAATTAACAAAAAAAAATAATGTTCTGATGTGTGAGTTGAGAACAGGAATCAAGCCAGCATTTCATTATTACCAATAAGCTATCAAAGTCCGTAGACATGTAAATTCAAAATAAAGAAATGCCTAGTTTCTGCAAACATCTTCAAATGATACGGCTGCTTCAGGACACAGATTAAATAGAGCACATATGTCCACAAAAGGTATTTGATAACACAGATGAGGGAGATATCAAATTTCCACCTCTGAAGAATGGTTACAATAACAGGGATACTATTCCACATGGCTCAAACATCTGTATGCACAATAGTCTTTAAATGTGGGAAAGTGTTATTGTAATCAGATTGCAGTCAGGAAATTGAGTCATAAAGAGGTTAAATAGATGTTGCTCAGGGTTAAGCATGAAGTCAGTACAGAGCTTCAAACAAAGCTGAAATTCCCTGGATCGTTCACTGAGGTGAACACCAAGTTTAAGCACACCAATTGCTGGACCCTTGCTGGGTCTGTAGTGTTAACCACCCCAGACCTCAGGTGCGAGGAGTTCCTGCTGCAGCTGGGAGGAGAGGAGCTTGAGGTGTTTGCAAGGAAGTGGCTTGCTTGGTTAGACCCATCACCACTTCAACCTTTGGTGCTCATCACAAGTCCAGACCCTACATTTGCATGTATGGAGCCTGCGCTGAAACAGCCAGGCTCTTGAGAACCAGTGAGACAACAGCATCCAGGTAGGCACACCACTGGCTATCATCCTATCCTAGGATAGGATAGACCAAGGAGCACTTGTTTTTCTGAGGGAGTAACTTTTTGCATTGAAATCTATGTCAAATAATGATATGTTACAAACTTTCTGACCTTCCCACGCCAGCTCTTTCCCCAGACTTCAGTTAGAACTACTTCAAACTAAAAATATTTGAATTTGCTCCATTAGGCTTGCATTGCTGTGTTTCCTATCTGTTCCAGAAGGTTCAATTCCATTAGTACCTCACTATCAGCAAACCATAAAGCTTTTCCAGCCAATAAAATGGACACTTCATAACAAAAACGGACACTTTATAAGCAATCTATTTATGTCCACCTCCATCATGGCAGCTTCTGTCAAGCACTGATACATATTAAAAATGCACCAAATCTAAACTTCAGCTTAGAAAGGATTATGAGATGCAAAGTTTTGATGAAGGCATGCATATGAATTTAAAATTTGCATCATTCTGAAGTTTGAGTTTGAGTCTGAATTTTCTTCCAACTAAAATGTTAGTGATACCCCATTAAATGACACATTGTATCCCTGTTTGCATAAAAACCTATCTCACTTACAGGGAACCAGTTGTTCATTTAATTTTGGTATTACTGAGATTTTTTTATCCTGGGACCATGAAAATAGGAGTACAAGGTCAGACCAACTCAAAAGCTCTAGCTGCTATATTTAATTCTGCCTTGACTTGTTGACAGCAGCCTCTGATACGGATCTTTCACAAAGCTGACCCTTGTTTGCTGCCATTGCTGGGACATTTCTATTGTAAGGGGACTCTCAGAGCCTATATCAAAGGTCACAGTTGTTCAGTGCACTGCATCCAGTTCCCATAATTAAAAACGTTCGTTAAACTCTTTGGTTAATGTGCCTGTGTTTTTATTTGAGAGCTCATTAACTATTATACACATCAAAAGACAATTCTAGAACTGTAGGGGAAAAGCCTCACCATGTAGATATGTGGGAATCAGCTGTAAAATGAAAGAAAATAATGAATAATTGTTCTCCAGGAATGAGATTCATATAGCCAAGGCTCTGGTAATGATGGAAGAACTTGCCAAAGCTGGGAAGTTAACAATTGCTTTGTATGTTCTATCTTGTGGGAGTAATTTTTTAGTTTCTTGAATTTTCCATATCTGGACAATAGACAGCAACAATTTGTTCATCTCTGGTGCTTTCTTTTGTAATGTTCAAAAAGTACTTCCAAAGATTAGAAAAAACATAAAATGATAAGTACTGAGATTTTGTTGAGGATCGTAATGTTATCTTCTTTTCAACAGAAATATGATGATTCTGGGAGCGTTGGGTGGGATTGTGCACTTCTGGTCCGACCTCATTGGTCTGCCAGGGCCTCAGGAGAGGAGTACCAGCCAAGCAGTGGGAGTCCCTCAATGAGTGTTTTCTGACAGGTCAGTAGAACCAAAAAAGAGACTTACATTTCTAAAACTGCTTTAAGCTCCAAAGCCCCCCATTGAAATTGCCAAAATCCCTGCCTAAATTAACTACCTGAGCTTGTACTGCTGTGCACATACACAGCTATTGACGATGAGCTGTTCACAACAGGACTGTATGTCCTGCGTGTAAGGATTTAGACCATTGTACCTACAGGTTCTGTCACTACATTTTCATTGTTTAGAAAGATCTACTGATTTTGCAGTTTACGGGGTCAATGGGGAAACTGTAATGGGGCCAGTGGCAGATGTGTGTTGCAGCCTCTGTGAATATCTAACATTTCCTCTAAAGACAAACTGGAGCTGTCTGCTTGTAGTGCCATCTCAAAATAACTTGAGATCTAGTAATATGGGGAGGTGAATGACAAAACTACACATTCAAGTTAGGCAGCTGAAGAAGAAACTGTGCTGGGGATCCACCATGTTACAGGAATGCTTGGGCAACTGTGGAAGGGGATCGATGCTGCTCTTTTCCCTGGAGATATGCTGAAACACTGCAATCTAAGGATGGGTTGGTACTTCTGATGGGTGAGTAAGCAGCTACAGCATCATTTTCATCTGGTCCTGGCAAATAACAGGTTTTAGTCCCAGCTTTGTCCTCAGCACTTTCAATTAATTGTTATAGGCAGCAGCTTCTCCATGTTGTGACTTCTGTATACTCGGTTATTGGTACTTAATTCTCTCTACTGTATGGAATAATCAGCCTCTAGATTGGAGCATTGTAATGCTGTCCCTCTTGGAGAGGTCAGCCCTTAAGTATACTTTTTCCTCCCCAGATAGTCTCAGCACAGAGTTAAGGTGGTTTAAATAACTGAGACCTGTTCATACAGGAGAGATGGCAAGTTGGCATTCATTTACAAGCAGCTTTTCTTCCTTTTGTTTTTAACTAAACATTTAGCACATAATAGATACTCAGTAATAGCTTTGCTGTTTGGAGTGTCCCAAAGATAAACTTGGGAATGTTTTGTCCTGATTGTTGCTATTTCAGTAAGATCAAAAACAGAAGTGACATATTACTTGTAATTAATGGTCCATTGGTACATAAAAATATTTTACTTGGCAACATTTCCTGTTTTTTGTTTTTTTTTTTTAGAAAACATACATGCAAGATTCCTGTTCATGTGGTTAGACAACTGTATATGCAATAGGAAAGGAGAGGGTGGTAATTACAATTGCTTCACATGTTTTTGTTTTTCTGTTTTGTTTTTGATTTTGTTTTTTCAGTTGCTTTGCCAAATCCAAGCCACTGAGACAGTCAGGCTGAATACATGGAACATAACAATGGAGATACTGAAAGACGCTTAAGTTCTTTTTAGTCAGTATCCTCTATGACAGTGGCCAGTAGTGTGTATCCAACAATTAATGTGTCATTTAGAGATGCCTTGAGCTTGAGGTCGTATTATTCAGAAATTTCCTAAGACTTTGGTGTTTTCCTTTGAACCCTTCACCATTTTAATTTAGCTAGGATATAATCTGCATCAGATTAAAAAATGACACAAACATGTAACCAGACACCAGATTTGAAAAATTCTGATACACTTCTGGTATCATTCTCCATGAATATTAGTGCAAGTAAACTTTTACTGAAGTGAATTTCCTCTGGAAAAGTGAATTTGGGGTCAATAGCTGAAATTTGTTTTCTGATTAACTGTAAATCGTTTTAGACAGAAAGCAATATGTTTCCTGCTTTTTCAGCTCAACCCGTCCATAAAAAGCTGACCTTTCTCTGAAGCAGTATTCAGCAGTGAGAAAAAACTCCAAGCAGAGCTGTTGAAGTTATCTCTTGGTGACTTTGTCAGGATTACTGCTTAGCAGATGCTTTTGACCTGGACACGTTTTATGGGCAGGTCCTTTCTTCATTCTGTGGCACCTCATTTGTATATTGTCTACACTGTTGACTAGTAATGAAATAAATCCTGCTGTGAATACAACAGAGAGCAAGACCCACTGAAATGTCCTCATGAACCCCTTGAAGTTTGAACACTGGTGACACTTTGAGGATCTGCCCTCCGTTGGCAAGAATCACGTACTGCAAAGTCATACCATGTTGATTAGATGGCTAGGGTACATTGCCAGGCATGAGGAATGTGAGAAAAAATAGAAGCCAGACTGTTAAAAAAAAACATTGTGGAAGAGTATACATCTTTAGGATGGCAATATTTGAATGGTATGTTGTTGTCAATAATCCTGGATGAGTTCTGCTACTGCTAACAAGGATCTGCCTGCTTTTATAGAGATTCTTATAGCTTCAATGCAATAGCAAACGTTTCTGATGGTGAAGTGAGATGGCAAATCTGTACATTGCCAAATACCACAAATACATGTTGTAGGTCTAAGATATTTTGCCCTGCAGTTTCTATGGTTTATTATTGGAGTAATGAGGAATACATGTGTCTTCAGTGGTTTTGCAAATCATTGTTTGTGAAATGTGCGCAAAATTGTTAAGAGAATTTCAGGTATCCATTTCGTCTTCATGTCATGGACATAAAGAAGGTAAAAATCAATATAAATATGAGCTCTTATGCAGGAGGAACATTTATTAATTGCTGTATTTGAGTGAACTATTGAATATTCACTTGGATTTGATTTGGCAGGAAAGGGAGTAAAAAAGTTCATCAACCCAGATTACTTTTTCTACTGTATTATTCTGGTTATTATTTCTAATAAGATTCAATTTTGTCATATTAAAACCTGAATCCTCATCTTGTTCTAGGTTTTGTTAAAATCTTAATGTTCATCCTATCCATTCAGGACATTTTCTAAGTGAATTCAAGAGCTGATTGAACAACTAGAGATCAACTGTTTTAGGATTTTTAGGAAACCACAAATACAAACCTCAATGCACGGCAAATGAATACACAGTTTTTCCATTGTAGTTTCCATATCCCTGAGGAGTGTGCTCCATGCAGATCTGTGCTGTTCTGCTTCAGGGATTTTCAGTTTCTCTACCTATCTGCTTTCAACAGTAAATAATTCTCCCATATTAGCTATGTGGGTTTATCGCTGGGTCACAATTTATCTTGTATCATTTTGGATTCTACCACTGAAAACAAAGGGTGCTTCTCTGGAATCAGCCAGTGTATAGAATATTCCGAGTTGGAAGGGACCTACAAGGATCATCGAGTCCAACTCCTGACTTCACACAGGTCTACCCAAAAATTCAGACCATATGTCTGAGAGCATAGTCCAAACACTTCTTAAACTCCGACAGGCTCGGTGCCGTGACTATATCCCTGGGGAGCCTGTTCCAGTGTGCGACCACCCTCTCGGTGAAGAACCTTTTCCTGATATCCAACCTGAACCTCCCCTGTCACAGCTTGACTCCATTCCCTCGGGTCCTATTGCTGGTCACCAGGGAGAAGAGGTCAACGCCTGCCCCTCCGCTCCCCTCGTGAGGAAGCTGTAGACCACGATGAGGTCTCCTCTCAGCCTCCTCTTTTCCAGGCTGAACAAACCAAGACACCTCAGCCGCTCCTCGTTTGTCTTCCCCTCTAGGCCCTTCACTATCTTTGTAGCCCTTCTCTGGACACTCTCCAATAGTTTCACGTCCTTTTTGTACTGTGGTTCCCAAAACTGCCCACAGTACTCGAGGTGAGGCCACACCAGCGCAGGGCAGAGCGGGGCAATCACTTCCCTCGCCTGGCCAGCAATGCCGTGCTTGATGCATCCCAGGACACGGCTGGCCCTCCTGGCTGCCAAGGCACCCTGATGGCTCATATTCAACTTGCTATCTACAAAAACACCCAGATCCCCTTCTGCAGGGCTGCTCTCCAGCCTCTTGTCCCCCAGTCTGTACATACAGCCAGGGCTGCCCCTTCCCAGGTGCAGGACCCGGCACTTGCTCTTGTTAAACTTCATACGGTTGGTGATTACCCAGCTCTCCAGTTTGTCCAGACCTCTCTGCAAGGCTTTTTCACCCTTGACAGAGTCAACAGCTCCTCTCAGTTTAGTATCATCAGCAAACTTACTCAAAACACCTTCTGGTCCTACATCCAAATCATTTATGAAAACATTGAAAAGAACTGGCCCTAAAACAGAGACCTGGGGGGCCCCACTGGTAACTGGCCGCCAGCCCGACGTAACCCCATTTACCATAACCCTTTGAGCCCTATTCGTCAGCCAATTGTTCACCCATCGTATTATGTTTTTATCTAGCTGTATGCTGGACAATTTGTCCCGCAAGATCCTATGAGAAACCGTATGAAAATCTTTACTAAAATCCGGAAAGATTACATCAACTGGCTTCCTTTGATCAACTAGATGGGTGATCTTATCATAAAAGGAAATCAAATTTGTTAAACAGGACCTGCCCCTCATGAACTCATGTTGGCTATGAGCTATGACTGCATTGTCCCCCAGGTGCATTTCAATAACTCCCAGGATAATCTCCATAATTTTACCAGGCACTGATGTGAGACTGACAGGCCTGTAGTTACCAGGGTCTTCTTTCTTGCCCTTTTTGAAAATTGGCACAACATTTGCCAGCTTCCAGTCAACTGGGACCTCTCCAGATTCCCAAGACCGTTGAAAAATAATTGAGAGAGGTCCCGCGATGACGTCAGCCAGCTCTCTGAGCACCCTGGGAAGAATCCCATCTGGCCCCATGGACTTGTATGGATCCAGGTGGAGCAGCAAATCCCGCAAACGTTCGGGGTTTGCTGGGAACTTATCTGTCACGGCCCTCCAGCTCAGAACTTCTATTCATTGAGAACAGCCAGGATCTTATAGAGAACTTAATTTGGTACCGTATAGATGTGTAACTAACTGTAAGCAATCTTTACAATAGTTATGGGTACAAAAGCATGAGCTGGAGTAGTCAGGAAGACAAATGAGTATGAATGGCTTGTTAATGAAACAAGGCTCATAGAAGAACTGGACATTGAGACAGCAGAAAAGAAGATCATGGAGAGAATGCTTAAGGAGTAATTACTGGAGACAATAACCAATAAAGGAGAAAAGTTGCAGAGAATAAGAGGATAGGACAGGCATAATTTTGATCAATAGTACAAACAGGTAAAAAGATCTTCAAGATTACTTTTAGTTAAGCAAAGATTCATTTGTAGGCTTTTTTTTCTTTCTGCATGGAAATGATGTCATTCCGTTTAAATATAAGCTGTTTCTCTAGGCTATGTTTAAATAAAATGCCGAAAAGGACAGTTACTGTGAGTTAGTGAAAAAGAATACTGATCAGCTTCTCATGTATAAATCACCCTCAAAACTGATGGCACTTACCATTTACCGGTGGTAAAAGAGATATTAGGTCCATGGTATTTTATGTGTGACATTTGTAACATGCCATGACAGTAAAATGTATTCACAAATGATACCCTCCCTGGAGAAGTCAAAAAATAATTTGTCAATGAGAATTGTGAAATCTGCTTGTTTAATAGGATCACCAGCTCGCCTCAGTACACAGCAGATATCATATTGAGACTTGAGCAAATTCTACAGTAAAGCCAGGTAAATCCTACAATACAATGAAAAATCAAAGCTAATCATTGTGCTGCGTAATATCTGATGCCAAAGCCATTTCTGCCACTCTTTCTCTCTTCAGGCCTCCGATTTCACTGTCTCTCTTTCAGTTCTGTGAATTATTTCTCCTCCCTTTTTCCTTTCTTGCTTTTTTTTCCTTTTCTGCCCTGTGATACACACTGGTGATGGGAGTTTATGTGAATTAATGTCTTAAATAACTGTCCTGATATCTGCTGTTTGTCCTTCTAGTGTTTGCACTTGGCAGATGCATTTGTGTATCCACAATATCACACAACTTCATTTAGATTCTACTGGAGCTGAAATTTCTGCCTTTTCTAAGCTTTTTCTTCTGTGGAGGAGTCTGGAAAGGCACTTGGCATTTACAAAGGAAT
>VXAL01008530.1:0-10802 GCA_013399475.1 Chauna torquata | reverse complement strand
AAAAAAAGGAAGAAAAAAGGAAAGAGACATGGTTTTGTTCTTGTAACAAGTAATGCTAGATAACAGTGTCTTCACTCTTCCTTCCATTCTTCCTTTTCCTTTACCAAAGCAAAAATAAGCTACGATAAGGTAGTTTAGCAGGCAGGTAAGTGTTTCTGTGCATGTTTGTGAGCATGCCTGAAGAAATATACATGTGGTCGCACAAAGGCTGTAGCTGTGATTGCTACTACTACAGAATTGGCACAGATGATTCCTGAAATACTTCAAATGTATTTTAGGTACCTTTAAAAATAAACCAAAGAAGAATGAGTGTAAAGGAAGAGGAGTAGCAGAAGCAAAGAAAATAAATAATCCTGTTGGCATAAAAAATAATTTAAAAAAGTCTTGAAGGAAGGCAGAGATACTGTAAGGACAGGAATTGCTGATATGGGAAATACAGCATATAAAAGTGCCTATGAACAACAGGCTATCTCTTCGCTCCATACCTATACACCATCCATTAAGATGATGCTCAGCTCCAGACTTATTGCCATGGCTAGGATCCAATTTGAAGATCCATTAGCACTCCTTACCTCTTGAAGCTTCTTTAGATCAGCCAGTGCTCATGATAAGGAAATTACACATTAATTTGATCAGTAGAATTTAAAATGAGACACACCAAGATTGCCTTTGGCAACAGACGCGAACTGATCGATGCTAACCGTTCCCTAATTTCTTTTATTGTTCAGTGTTGTTTCATTTTGTCTTGCAATCCATGGTATTCATAACTAAAAATTAAAGAAAATCACAGCTTCTCAGGCATTTCTAATACAAAAAGAGCTCTAGGGCGTAATGTATCTACAAGTTAATTTAGAGGTTAACTTGTTTCAAAAGAGCATATAGGAAGAGATTCATGGCTGATATTTAAGTAACTAAGGTGATTTGGACAAATCACTCTCACTGCTTCACATTTGTTTAGCAGATATGACGGAATGACTGAGTAGTTGGACCCACGTACTCAAAGGAGTACTGTGGGTTTATAGTTATTCAGTGTAGTCACTGAATACTCTTACTTGTGATGTGGGCAGTTTGGCTTTATTTAATGAACTACCGCTGGAAGTAGCTTAGGTAAAAACAGGTTTATAATGTTATGTCCCAGGAAGACACAGAGGTGCTATGCTTCACTTTCTATGTGAGAAAAATGTTTCTTCTTAGACTTGGTAGCCTCCTGCCATCTCCTTCTGCTCATATAACGGACTGGTAAAGCCACCAAAGCAAATCCCTACAAGAAAGCCGAAGTCTCACATACATGTATTTCCTGTTGCCTTAAAACTCCCCTGAGTCATTTTCTATGGCATCTGGTGACCATCTTCCATTAAAGCAGAACACAAGTAGCAAATGGCTTTTGAAAAAGTATTTTGTGCTCCACCTGCCAGCTGCACAGCATATCTGGGGCTAAGGGCTTCAAATCTCATATCTTTCTCCTCTTCCTGACAATAGAAGTGCTACCACTAATTAAGGATAATTCTAGAAATCTCCTCAGGCAGCCATAGCCCATTGGAATGGTTTAATGGTCTGGGCTCTTACTCTTTTTTGCCCTGCTCTGTTTAAATGTCTTGCACTCTGCATCCTCCATGCTGGTGATGTCCAAGGTGCAATGCACAGAGGTGCAAGATCTAACATACTGCCAGCAAGGCCCTGAAGAGGAGCTGTCAAGTCTTCTCCTAAAAGTAATGGGTGATGGGATGTAGGGTCATGGATGATTTTATGTAGAATAAGACAGATCCTTCTCTTTCTCAGTGAATCATGGACCTCTATTAAGCTGCAGTACATTTGTCATTAATTAACAGCAAGAAAAAAATGTTTAGAGAGTGTAGGAAAGAATGGAACAGGAAAAAAAAAAAAAAGTCTAATTTCTCTCAATAACTTTTCCCCTTTAGAAATCCCTGGAAGGATCATGGTGCAAATTTAAATATCTCATACACTCTGGATCGTGCCCCTTGTGAATGGAGGAAAGCTGTTTTTAAAAAGCTTCCTTCAATTGAGATGTTTGTATAGTAAGCATTTTAAAACCGTAATTCCATATTAGTAATAAAACCTTTAAAAAAAAAATGCCTAAGATCATTTTGGAAAGCATCCCTGCTGAGTCCCTTGCAGGCTGCCTTCTCCTGTCATGTATAAAGTTCATACCTTTTATGAAGGCAGTTTTAAATTCTGACAGACTGGCCTCCAAGCTGGCACTCTGAATACTGGTGACCAACATGGGAACTAGCACTTTCCTAGCCGTCTGTGCAGAGCTGGTGTAAGCAGCCCCTTCTGGGATACACCAGCCGTGTTTTCAGACATCCTGTTGGAGTGCCACCTTTCAGGATGCCTAGGGACCACACGGCTGCTCCACACCAGGAGGGCTTCGCTCAAAATAAAAATGACAACAATGCACTCTTTTCCACCTGGAGCTCCGCGTAGCAGTGATCATGCCATTTCCTGCTCAGATAGGCTCCGTTAGGACTTTTTAATAAAATCGAACATTTAAAATTTTCAAACTGGATGTGATTTGTCTTTTGGCCATCTGGAAACACAACCTGTCCAGATTAGATGCACACATCCAGAGCATTCTTATGCCTGCCTTTGGCTCCATGCCTGCCTCACTGATCCCAATGAGATTTACCATACACATGGGCCATTGCTTTTGTATTTTTTTTTAACCCACGCCCTCCTTTCTGCACTAGTCTCTATGACTGCAAATTTATAGGTTGTGCCATTTGGTCTGACTACTGACACACTGTATATTTCCTCTCCAGTCTCCCTTCCATGCCTTTAAAACATTGCTGCTTCAGCTACATTGACCCATGTATATGTGTGCTCATCTTTAATATTTCTGCAACCTTTATTTATGAAGTACCATCACAATTTGTGCACTGCTGTTGTGGCTATGCTTTCTCAAGGAACTAATGCCTTCAGTGCAGTCCCTGAGCCTTAGCTATAAAAAGCAACATAATAATGAAAAACAAGAAATTGAGGCAACCAAGTATAATGCCATATACCTTTAGAGGGATAGAAACTTTGAAAGAGCTGGATTCCAAATGGACAAGCAAGTCTGCAAGCAGTCGGATGAATGACACCTGGCTTTTTATGTGGAAATCCATGTGGATTGTCCAATGTCTGTTAAAGAGTAATCCGTCAACTTGTCCCTTCAGTGTGGCACCAAAGTTTCCTAGGATTTACCTAAATCTTCACTTTTGCAAGATCTGCATGCATTGCTTTACTCTCTGAAATCACAAGCACTTTGTCAAATTTGGTTGAAACTGCCCTCTCCCGAAAAAAAATTGGTATGGAACTCATAATGGCCTTCTCAGGTTAAGTTCTTCCCTTGAGCTTAGCTACAACAGGACACTGTTTAGAAGTCAGGTATATGCCAAAAACAGTGCCAATTCTGTATTACCTAAAAAAAAAAAAAAAAAAGTTTTATTTTGGAAAATTTAATAAATCATTCCTCTTGAGGCCAGAAGAAGAGCAGAAGAGTGAATCCATCTCCATCCTTAGACATCTACCTTCTCACTCTTCAGGTGAAAAGAGAAGAGGGAGTTCTCAGTGGTCAGCCTCTTCAAAAGAATTTTACCACTCAGCTCTCCTGTGTCATACACTTTACCCCTTTTAAAGTTTAATGTGTTTGTTAACATTGCCTCCTTCCATGAATCTTTCTTTCCTTTCTGATGTTCAAGAACTTCATCCCAGAAATGCTACATGTGGCACAGATTAGCTACGAACCTTTCTGCTTGAGATTTCATAATATCTCGTTGAAGTTTTCTTTGAAACTTATATCCAGATGGATTCTGTCATGATATTTTTTAGCAATAACAGACATTTTGCTTGACATTATTTATCCTTCAAATGTCCTTGAATTTCTGTTTCTCCAGAAAACCTACCTTGCACTGGTGATTTAGTAAAAACTGCCACTGTAAACCAATAATATTTGGTGTCTTTTTTTTCTGCAGAATGTAACAGCATCAAGAGCTAAGTGCAGACAGTCCTACACATTTAATCTCAAACTTCAATAGACCATATTTCTAGATGCTGTGTGCTTCTACAGATATTGCCGTATTCGGTATGCTGCCAATGTTCCCATTAAAGATCTGCTGGGATTTGGCAATAGCTACATTAAAAAAATGCTGGAAGGGTCTCCAAGAGACAGTCCATCCCTCAAGACAAGATTAACTATGTATGTTATCATTGCTGACAGATGGCTCTCTAACATATTCCTAAAGACCTCAGTGAAGGAAAGTCTCAAAACAAAGTATTCAGTGATCTGTTTTCCTAAGCTTTCCAAAGTTTAGATCTTTAACTTCATTCTTTCTTGCCACAATTTATTCCATGGATGTAGAACACAGTTTCTCACCTTTTTACAATAACCTTTCATACCTGAAGAATTTTTTATCATGCCCTCCCTAAGTCTTCTAAAGTGAACAAAATTTCATCTCTTTGAATCATTCCTCATAGATCATGCTTTCTCAAGCTCAAGTCTTTTGCGATGGTTTCATTTAGACTGCCCACCTCACACCAGGCTGTACCTACACCTGGGCACCAGATTCCAGATCAGGTCTTCTTTGCCAGATGGAACAGACAGAATTCATTCCCATGACTTGCCAGATGTACTCCTGCATGATGATTGCCTTCTTCACAATGATGTTACTTATACCTGGCTTGAGGTTCAATGCAGCTCTCTTTTAGCCCAAGTGTGCATTCTTTTTTAAGGAACTGATGTTCTTCATCGTTTTCTTCAGCTGGTAGTTTTTACTTAAGCATAGGTCCTTTCGTCTTTCTTCTCCATAAAGAATTCTATCGCATTTTTTCCTAAAATACAGACATGACCCTTTTCAATTCTGATGCTGTTCTTCGACCAACATGTAGTCCTTCCCACCTCTCTATCACCTGTAAATTTATGATAACCATGCTTTTTATTCCACCAACCAGATTCCCTCCTGCATTCAACACAATCTTCCATTTTTGCACTGAATTAGTGGTAATTGCTTTGTGAGCATGGTGATCCAATCTGGTGTTCACCCCCCCACGTGACAGAATCTGTCTGCAAGCGGTATTGGTCAGTGGCTCCCCTACGGCCAGGCAACCAGAGCCAAGTGTGACCCAGCCCTGGCCATGCCTTCACCCACAAGGCACATTCCCACAAGGCCTTTAATGGGGTCTATTAACAGCAAGTGACGAACTAGGGCCAGGGAACACCCAGGGGCTCCAGCCAGGAGCAAATGGAGATGGGGACAGGGACAGGGCTGGAGACTGGTCCTGCTGTGGCATAGCTGCGACAGGGGCTGATGGGCCCAGGGGAACTGAAATGGTGTCCTGGGACATGGACAAAGTTGCAAGGGGAGGCCCCAGGTGGGGTTGATCAGGGACATCAAGGCCTGTTGGTGCCCATCGGGCACAGTGTCATTCAGATCATATTCTCCCAACATGCTTGTAAGACAGTCCTGTGAGAAAGTCAAAGTTTTACTGTGGTGTTCGACAGTTACTGTGTTTTTGTTGCTTTCCCAAGACCTGTTACTGAAGATGGGCTGTTTATGTTTTTGTTTTTGTTTTAGTATAATTATTGGCAGCCATCATTTTCTCATGGTTGATTGATTTCCTTCTGCAAATGTAGGAACTTAACCCCATTCTGAAATGAAGTCGGGTGCTCATGTTACTTTCTGTGCCTCCTTCTTGTCAAACATCCACTTCTCTTTTTCTTCTCGATACAGTTCCGTTAATATGGATGGAATGTTAAATGCCTACGAACAGACATTATAGACTTAATATTCTCTAGTGAGCTTTTGTCAGAGGAAGAGACCACAGCTGATATATCAGGTGAAAGTTAAATCTAAGTGTGGACAAGAAATTTCATACACTTTCCTAATGTATCCAATGCATTCCAGTTAGTTACTATGGCAATCCCACCCATGTGATATTTAGTTTTGACTCACAGCTGCTGGAGTCTCTGGCATTGTTCCGGAATACTTTTTTCTTTCTATAATAAAAATGCTGAGACTATAAGCATTCTGCTTGAGGCATAAGCAGCAGCTTGATAAGGAAAAGGTGCCTGCTGCTTAAGCAATATATTTTACTTTTAGGGCTTTTTTTTAAGGGAAATGAACTAAATGACATCTGCCACATCTTAAAATTTTCAACTTAGATTGCACAAAATACATTTAACAAAATTCTAAGCTGCTGTAGTAAAAGTGTATTTGTTTTTTTCTTAGATTACAGACTTTGAGGGTCATCACATAAATACATTTTCATACAGAACAAATCGAGGATGCCTATGTTTGAACACAGAGCCATTCTGTTCTGTTTGCAGAGCTCCTAAGGCAATGGGAATTCTGTGCTAAAATGGACTCAGGAAGATCCTATCACCTGCACTCTGCAGAGTCCACAAAGCTCTTCTGCTATTTTTCAAAGCTTCATCAGTCTTCCTTTTAAGACCCTTGCTCAAAAAGCCATCCTCCTTTGATCTGGTTTGCATGGCTATTTTGTCTATTCCTCTTTGCCTATGCCACCCTAGTCTCTACCTAAAATATCAAAAGATAGTCTTTTTTTTTTTTTCCTTTATTTGTAATGATCCATAATTTTACCTTTGTTTATAATTTCATCCCTTCATTCTCCATCTCATTACTTTTGGGCATCCTGATCCTGAAACAGTCTAATTAAAAACGTAAGATGTATTGTGGAAACAGCAGACCGAGAACTCCTAATCCAGCCCGTGGTAACACTGTGTTCTTAGAAAATGAAAACAATTGCTGTGGCATTATGTGGAGAAAGAAATCTAACATGTCTGTAATAATTAGTTTAATCTTGTTTGGAACCACTGATATAACTTACACATTGCCATATGGATACTGTGTGATGTATCACAAGGAATTTTTAACATTGTTTGTTAGGTTCTCCATGTGCTAGTTATTAGAATATATTTTATCCTAAATTACTTTCATTCTTGAGCTATGCTTTTAGTGTAATTTCTACTAAAAATATTGACATTTTTGAGACACTATATTACTTTAGTTTACTAGAGCTAATAATTGTATTACTATGTGTTACAGAGTATAAGCTCAACTGGGTTCCTAAGTTATAGTTGTTTTTATTGGTCTGAAGAAAATTGGTTATAATTTGTCAGTTAATAGATCTTTTTTTAAGTACACGTAATGTGCACATTACAAGTTTGATAATGTAATCAGCAGCCTACTCATGTTCTGATGGTTTATTGATAGCTTAAAGCATTTCAAGGAATATGCTGCATTTTTTTCTTGTTCTACATCTACTGGGGAAATTATAAGATCATAATGGAAAGAAGATATTGACAAAAAGAAATCCACCTCCTCCTGCTGGTACCATTAAAAATTCTGCTTGGAAGTCTGCAAGGTGAACTCATCACTGATCTAACGTACCTTGGCAGTCCAACTTCTCTGATAAAATCACCTTCATTAAGTACATATACTTTTTAGTACACATAGCAAAATGCAACCTCTTGGTAACTTATGAGAAAAATGTATTACCACCTGCATGGTCAGAGTATCAATATCAAGCCACCTTACTTGCTATTTACTTATTTTGCAATCTATTTGCTTTCAGGTTGCATGTTGATTCTTCAAACCACCATTTGCTTTGCAAAAAAATTTCTACTACAAAAGTGCCAACTGCATGTACTGAAAGAACCTGTCTGTTCTACCCCTCTGTTGAACAAAGCTCCTTTTCTGAATTATATTTTGTCTGTAGTTTCCACATCTTTTTAATGGTCAAACTTCTTGCCTTTGATGTAATTCTGGCTCAGTTGTGCATGTCAGTGGGGTTAAGAAGCCTGATAACATCACAATTTTGTACACTGCTTTGCAGTAACCTAAATCTAAAGCGAAATCCCACTCTGATTAATTTGTGCATAAGTTTCAAAAGCCTCTCAAAGCATTTTTTCTTAAATATTTTGCCATGTTTCTTATCCATTTAATAGAAAGTCATGGGTAAATCTAAAGCTTCCAGAAAAAAAATTAATGTCTAATTTAGATGTTTAAGCGTGGCCATTCAGGATCTATGGCTGCAAGTTTTTCAAAGAGAATGTTTCTCTAAATGATAAATTAAGCAAATGCTTTAGGAAGTGCTTAAGACACATCAGGCTTAGTCACAAGTTAGGCGCATTAATCAAGTGGATTTGATTCATTCAAACATCTTTTCTCCTCCTGTTCAGTGACTCTGCCATGCTCCCTTCTCTGATACAGAGCAAAGCTGAACTTTAGGAGAAATACTCTCAAATATAGAATTTATAATCCAGTGTTCTCCTCTCCTTACAGTTCAATATTCTTTTGCAATGACTACATGTCTTAATACATTCTCCAGGACTTTTTTTGTTTGTTTGTTTGTTTTCATTTATTTCCATTTAGATCACTTTTTAGTTGAAGATATTCTCTATTGCATGACAATTTTGGTTCATTTGTTTTATAGAGATGTCTATCCCTATAGATGGTCCTGAAAACACATGATTTTTAACATTAGTCCTGTACTTTTTTCTAAAAAAGAGTTACAGTTTTAAATTGCTTCAAACTGATCATAAAAAGTAAGGTCTCCCAGATCTCTGCAAATTTTAAAACTATGACTTCTACTTTTTAAGATTTTCCTAACACCTTTGTCTTGCCCATTTTATTCTTTTTCCTCCACTTTCTGTTTAATAGTTTTCCCTATTTTTTTGTTCCTCCCATGCCTTCTCTTGGCCTGATTTTCCATTAAAACCTTTATCTATTATTACCCATCATTCCATACCTGATTTAAATTTATCTGTGCCTCTTAGTAAAAGCTTGTCTCATTATCTGTTCCACACACTCTGCAGAATTAGTGTTTTAAAAACAGGAATAAATATTAAACATGCCCATGATTAGATTACAATTAGAGTGCTAAGATTGTATAACAGACAGAACAAAGCAAATAGCTTTTTATACTTGCAGTAGAAAACTATCTGGCACATTTTGTTATTTTAGAAAATATTTTTCTGAAGACCTTGAATTTTGATACTAACATGTCAATGTTTGAAGGATACTGCTTCTGTTTCGGTGGTAAGGTATTAATTTAAGTAGGTATCAGTTTAATACAGTTATGTTCCTACATTCCTTTACATGTTGAACTCTTCCTGTCGAGTCTTTTCTTTTTCTATTTTTTTTTTTAATAGAAGCCATAGAGTAACAGTCAGCAACTTATAAATGACTACTCAAATTATGGAAATTGCAGTCCAAATAAAAATTCAGTTTTCGCTTATGTCTGCGGAGCTAGCACTAAGCACATGAATTACACTCTTGGTATATATAAGCTTCCCCATTCCTCGCTCCAGTGGTACTCTTTCCAAGATACAGAGACACTCTAACTCACTGTTAGTTACCATTAGGTCTAGCTCTGAAATAACTTGCAATTCAGTTCTCTGCCTGTAAAACTCTCTCACCTCCTTAAAATATTGCAAAGTATTGGATATTAGAGTAATTGAAATCATATGAGAGCCATAAATAGATATAAAAATTATTTTATTGTTTGATTAACATTCAGGGGCATAAAGAAAAGCAAGACATAGTTTATTTTTCAATGTGGCAACCATTAGGGCTTTATTTGCTTCTACAGGTCCTATAATGTTTGTTTTATAGAACTGTAATAGTAAGCTCTCTTGCTTTGCAGTTGTTGCTGCTGTATGAACAAAAAATAAACTGTGAGCATCCCAAACCGAGAGTATTGCACTAGAATAACTAAATATGGACAAGACTAAGTCTCAAGTCCAGAAGTCTGCCAAGACACATTGTATGTTGAAATTTCCACTCCATTATTTTGCCTGCTCCGTTCTAAGGAATATGGAGATTGGATGGCTGTAACGCACTCTCCCAGCTGCTCTTTACCTGTAGCCTCACTGCAATCAGTTGCATACTGTCATGGATCCTTTGCTTCAATGAAGCATATAAGCACAATCTTTAGACAGTAAATGCACAAAGATACATGCAAGAGCTTTGTTGGCATACTGCCTGTGCTTGGAAGGCCAAAGACTATTTCACACATTGAACGCTGCAGACATACAATGCAGCTGTAGAGCAAAGCAGGAGTATTTCTTATCTCACCGTAGCGTCTGCTTGTTCTAGTTTGAATTCCAGCAGCAAAACCAATTCCCAATTGAGTTTGTACTTCATTATATACTAACCCTGAGAGGAATAGTTAGACTGCAAGTTCAGCTTTTTTGGAAAGGAAATGATGTCTTCTTGACAGAAGTCGAATACGTGCAGACATGCTAGTTGAATATTTTGCTTGCTTTTCTGGTTTACTTAATCTATACAAGTAACTGGATATATCCAAGTAATTTTATGGAAAAAAAAATGCTTACATATTAGGAATTTCTCTCCTTTTCCTAATATTTTTGAGTGCCGCTCAATTCTCTTTTGGGGAAACATGTGGGCTTTAAGTAATATGGGAGACCACCTCTGAAACACCTGCTACCAAAAGTCTTTGAGGGCTCTTTAGTACATTTTTAATGAGACATGACTCATTGATTTTCATCAGATTTTTCAGTTGAATTGAAAATGTTGTTAAAGTAATGAAATTTTAAGCAGCATGAGTAAGGTCTGTAAAGGAGTTACCTGCCTTTTTGAATCTTGTCCCTCAGTCAAAAAGAGTTACTCACAAAAGTTTTGCCAAATTCCCTGTGTGTCCAAAAGTTAACAGAATTTTAATATTGCAGAACCAATACAAGCTCCTAGAGCTCTATTGCTGTGCACGTTGAAGCATCTAGGCACTCATCTTCCTACTTCAGTTTTAGGGGCTTGTGGTGG
>VXAL01008529.1:0-17078 GCA_013399475.1 Chauna torquata | reverse complement strand
AAAAAAAAAAAAGCTAAGTGATTTGAGAATTGAGTTCCTTTTCTTTTACCAGCCAAGGTGATGGAGGACTGTGGGTAAAGGAGATTACCAGCTTTGGGTTCCATGCTCATAAGGTTGCAGGGCTTTGTGTTCTTCACCCCATAGTCATCTTTCTGAAGAACTTGTTCAATCAAGGCCATAAGCAAACTCAGCCTGACAAAATGATTTCTCAAGGGAGATGAACGTATTGCTCTGGGTCAGTCAATAGGAACTCTGCTAGTAAGACAATCTATTAGAGAGAACTTCTGTCTTACATTTTCCCTTCCTCCTCTTTTATTTTTTTTCTGTTTGTTTGTTTTTTTGCCAAAGTACTCTATACCATACAGAATAATGATGTCATACCAAAGTAACTCCTAACAAACTGAGTTACCTGATGCTCCAGAGTGGAATCTCTTTGATGTTTCATCAGGTTTTAGCACATCAGCAGAAGAAAAAACATGTACGGTGCTTATGTCAACTAGTAGTGACTATGAACTTGCACATGATAATTTAAATTACTATAAAAATCAATGAATCAAAAACATCGGAATAACTCTATAACATTTCCTGTTAATCCTTTTTTCTTCTGATTTAATTAGCTTAAAGGTTGAAAAAATGTTGGATGCCAGCACCAGTTGTAAAATTTTACACCAGAAATTTCATAATATTTTACAACATTTGTACAATTTTAACCAAGAGAGACCAAATGGATTTTCATTAATTTTTAGTTACTTACTCCTAATTTTCTTTAAAAAGTCTAGAACTATATGTATTCTGAGCTTTTTTTTTTTTTTAACTAGACAATATTGTCCAAAGGACACTTTTACTGACCAAAGTAGCTCCAGCCAGTAAAGTTGCTCAAAATTTGGAGTCCACTCTGGTATAATGATGACTATTCCTCAAGCCTGACTCAGTGGAAATTATTTTGGAAGATCAGACAAATTCAATGCATCCAAAATAGAGGATAAGGACAGAATTAATTTCCAGTAATGTACCACTGTGATACTTTGGGGTCTAGTTAATTGTTCTTTATTTTCATTCCACATACAATAGCAATGAATTGCCCTCTGGGTATTCATCTCCCAGTCCATAGACTACAAAAGTGCTTAAGGCTTAAACTTCATATTCAGGTCTTTGATGGGCAGAACTAGGTGAGAATAATGTCTCCAGGAATGGGAAGAGCATAAAGTACACAAATCAGGAGAAATAAAATAGTGTAGGAGAATGAATCAAACATTTTGACCCAATAATCAGAAATCTAAAAACATAGAAATAAGAGTGGTTCTTGTTTATCTGCCTGTTAATCTAATTTATTCAGTGAATCTTTAATTTGTTTGTATGTCACATAGAATTATTAGGACGATAATAAAGATGAGGAAAGAAAGAAGCCTGTGAACTATTAGAGATGTTAGTGGTTTTAGGTTTTATCAAGATTTATTTTAAAAGCTTGGTTCCAAAAGTCAGGATTTTAGATTCCAGCAACAAGAACAGCATTCAAAATCTTCTTCTGAGAGTCTGGATAAATCAGAATTGTCTTGCAGAGATCTTTCTAGTCTTTCCAGAACAATGTGCTGTCAGTTCAAGGTAAACAATTATAATATTTTGTCCAATTTTTAGTAGTGAGAAAACCAAAGTATGTCCTATAATGAGAAACAAACCTGTTTTGTTTATGGCATACTTTTTTAGCTGTGTTTTATCTTTAGGATAGTGTTTGCTTCATTTAGTACTTAAGATTTACAAGCAGTTATTGAAATATGCTTAAGAAATTATTATTGATGAAGTATTTCTATTGCACATTCATTTCAAAATGATGCTTATTTGAAAATATGTTGTTTTTTCTCATCCCACTGTGAAATAAAACCAAATGTCAGAACCTAAAATATTTCACTACATTCATTTTTCTTCATCATATTACTTCAAATGTACTGCACGAAAAAATGTGAAATCGCACCAACAGAAAGTCCCTACGCTTCACACTGTGTTAGTGTCATGGTTAGAGAGGTGCTCTCTGCCTGAGGAGGAGCCAGGGAGCAAAATATAAACTAGTGGTTAATCTTGGTTATACTTCCTTCATACGGAAATGTTTGTACTTTTTGTAACTATCTTTTAACACACTTAAAAAAAAAAAAAAAAGCATCATAAGAGGAATCTACTTACAACATTACTTTTCAGAGATGAACTTCACTACTGTGGAAAATAAACACAGTCAGCTAGTTCTTCCCTCACTGCCGTGGTCATCCATTACAATAATAAATATTATCATATAGTTCTTTTGTTTTTCAAATGTGGTTCCTCAGCCTCACGATCTTGTTTACAGAGAGAAACTGCAGAAAAAAAAAGTCTGTTTACTTTAGGGAACAGTAACAATGAGTTGATTTTACTGAAGTATACAGTCTTTGGAAGGAAAATTGGGCATATGGTAAACCTTACTTTCGTTTGTGCCAAGCATGAGAGAACTCAGGGACATGGTTTAAAGTAAAGAGTGGGTAAAGCCTGCAAGGAATGCAAGAGAAATTTCTTTGGAGATTAGAGAAAATAGATAGAACAGACTGTCAGATTCAGCAATAAAAGCAATTACAACAGGGGAACCTCAAAAACATACAAGACATAGACATGTTGGACAAAAGTTGTATGTTAAAACTGTGTGAGTCTGAGAGGGTGTTGACCTTATTATATTTTTTTGCATTTATCCCAAAAAAAAGAAATCAGGTGACATTTCTGAATTAAGACCTATTTAATGAATCATGTTTATAAACTCCCCAACATTAAACATGTTAAGAAAGCCAGAGCGTTTGGTTCAAAGCCCTGCAAAGCCTATACCAATTTTTCAAGGGACTTTGATAACGTAAGTGCACATGACATTGGCAAATGATATGCAGAAATGCCTGAACTCATGGGGCAAAACTGTTAAAAAAACAACCTAAGACATATGTGAGGAAAGCTTTCAACCTAAATAGTTAATGTCTAGCCTATTACCTATACCTGAAAAAGCAGCCAATATAATGTCCAGCTACAGTGACACCAATGGAAATACGTTTTTCTGGAATACAGATTACCTTCTTATACATTTTCTCTGGCACAATAGCAATAAGATGCTAAATATATTTAAACCAAAGTTCCTATGGTTTAGCAGTGATCAGCTACTGTCCTTTGTACCAGATCAGAATTTTTTCTCTTTCTCACATTTCTGGGATATGTGGTAAATCTGAGCACACATATTTATGTGGAATATTTACATGTATCTTTGTTCTTTTATGCCAGCTCACATGCAGTCCTAAACATTATTTATTATTTCTAAGTCATCTACAACATGCAAAGTGCTTTGCAATGTAAAAAGTGTCCCCTTTCAGGGAGACTGCAATGCAGGAAGACAACGTGAAAAAATTGTGGGAAGGAGAGAAAGAGTATGACAGAGCACTGCAGAGAGACACGCATGCATATACGTCTCTATATAGTGAAAACAGTGCTTGCAAATTTGATCAGAGTGTGGGTAAGGGAAGGTGTAAGCAGATTAACTTGCAGAGAAGTCTGCTCCTTGGTAGCTTCTCTTGGGTATGACTATTAATCCATTTTTTAGAATGGACTTTTTTTAACTTTGAAAAAAAATTCAGACAGATCTGGCTNNNAAAAAAAAAAAAAGTCCTTTCATGAAACTTATAACAGAAACTGAACCTTATAAAACTTGGAAAAATCTTGCCACTGAAGTTATCTAGATAGAGAGGATAGTGAGGGGTAGAAGGAATGTTGTCACTGAGTTCCTGAAATGGAAGTTAATAGTCCTAATAAGAGCACTGCCTTGTGCTCATCACATGAGTATGTTCTGGCAGGAGAAAAAATTTGGAGTCAGAGATAATGGCAAGAAAAGAGAAGACGAAAGGAATAGCATGGTTCTAAATCAGCATGGGATGAATCAGAAAACAGCTCATTTAAGTGTCTGACTCTTCAAACTCTGCCAGTGACTTACAGAAAGAAACAGCCTCAGCTTTATTTACAATGCCAAAAGGATATACAAAGAAATTTATGGCAAAAAATCAGTGAGTCCCTTCCTCCACATTCAGACCTAAATTAGAAAGCTGGATGCCTCCACACCATCCCACTTGTGGCACATAATTTAGTCAGCTACATTAAGAGGTCTTCCTGAGCTCCCTTGCTAGGCACAGGAGATGGGTAGTTTTCTGCAAAGGCAAGGCAAAGTGTCTAAGTTAGGTGTCTCAGTTACGAGGAGTCTCCAGGAGCGGAAGTCTAACTTGGCTCTGCTGGTGGGGGTAATACTCCTCTTCTGAACTGAGGTTCAGCAGAGTCTGTATGAACTGACATACCACCAGGCATTTTTGAAGCTAAAATCACAGATCTTCTCCACTGGGATTAAATAGTCAAACCCATCTACCACACAGCCATGGCATTGAAAAGGGAATTCGTTATGTATAGTGACAACAGACAACGATATCTCAGGAGCTAACAAAAAGCAAAGGCTTTACAGATCAAAGGGCTCCCTATGCCATAGAAGCTATTAATCAAACTAAGAAATATGGAGGAAGGCTGAACTACATGCACTGACGTGGAGCTACAATCATACACTAAAAATGCATTAACACTAATACAATTATGCCACTAGAACTTTCCTTGAGGGAGGTAGGCTTTAGAAACGACTCCAGGAGATGTGTGATCTGACAAACCAATGTTTAGAAGCAGCTACATGAAGAATTATAAATATGCAGACTAGTCTCATAATGCAGAAGGATGGTGAATTCGTTATATAATAGATGCCTGCCGTTACCTTGAAGGAGTTAAATGCATTAAATCTCGCATTTCCAACTTTAGCACACTTCTCAGTGAACTAAATTCATATCAGCCTGCAACTTTGTTTTCAAGGGGTAGATCTGGTCTTCAGCTTCTGCAATGCTTGCAAAATCCTTCACAGAGTTTAATAAAACAGGCCCAGCAGAATCTCAGAACTGATACTTCAAAATGTGCAGAGTCTAAATTCTCATTTTTGATTTTTAATGCAGCTTTTGTGGAGTGAAACCTATGCCAGCAAAATGACCAATGTGTGTGCCACATGTCATAATTACTTGTAATCTGCTTTGAAAGAAGAGTGGATGTTACATTTCCTTTCTGTTTTGGAGTGATCAAAACCTCTGTGGCTGTGTCTTTAATCCATTTTGGATCTGTATGTCTTGCAACCACACAGGAGGCAGTATGCATCTCGCCAGTAATGACATGATAATGAATAAATTTCCAAGATAATGCTGAGCTGAAAAGAAGTACAAAAAAGCCTTTAACTTTTATGATTTGATCCACAACAAAATATGCTATAACCACAGACATAGCTGTTTAATCTAAGATCAAGATCATTTCTTGTACTGTGTGCCTGCAGGCGGTGAAAGCTGGGCACAAAGTGTTGCCACCTCCCCCTGCATGGGGTAACCACAGCATGCGTAGTCATAAGCAGGAACACAGGTAAGGGAAACCTTGTTTTTTACTTTCCTAGCACAGACCCCTGTGTGAAGGTAGCTGTCTCAGTCAGTCTAAGATTCAAGCATACCTGTGTAGCATCTGGTTAGCAACAGGGACAAAGACCAGTTAGAGCAGCACACACTATTCACAGCTGTGAGCATTGCGTTTGAGCAGACCTGGGTGTGGTGCAGAATGGTTGAAGGTTTTTTCTCCCATGGAGTGAGGAGCAAACTGTGAATCTGAGCAAGAGTTTTCCTGCTCCACTTCTGCCATGTTATATGCCTTACTCTGGGCTTTAAAACAAGCTAGTCCCTGCTCTGTTAGCTAAACGGATCCTCAAAGTACATTTGGGCTCCTCTGCAGCAGCTCTGCAGTGCTGAGTGTCTGAGTGCAGCAGCAAGTGATTAGCTTAATGCCCTGCTAACCCTCTCTAAGCATGCCTCCTATTCCGGGGTACCCGGCAGTCAACACTGATTGCTCTGGCATTACAGGGAAGTACCTTCTGAGCCTCTGAATGTAGTTGGATTGAGACACTTTGCCTCATGCCAGTAAGAACAGGTGAACTACTGCAGTCCTGTTGCAGTCACAAAGACTTACTGATGGGACACTAGTATGTGCAATATGGTGTAAGAGTGGTGGTGGCAGAGCGATTTGATCCTGTACCTCAGCAGCCTCTGCTCAGAAGATGCAGTGTGGAGAGGATGAGCACAAAGGTGGCCTAGTTTCCAGATTGCTTTTCTTCAGAAATACTACTCGTGCAGTCTCTATCATATGACAGATAGACACTTGTGTTCAATTTCAAGATACTTAATCTCAGAATCACAGAATCACAGAATCACAAGGTTGGAAAGGACCTTCAAGATCATCTAGTCCAACCGTCATCCTATCACCAATACTACCCACTAAGCTACTAAACCATGTCTTGTAGCACCTTGTCCAGGCGCTTCTTGAACACCGCGATGGTCGGTGACTCCACCACCTCCCTGGTCAGGCCATTCCAGTGCCTGACCACTCTCTGAGAGAAAAAGTTTTTCCTGATATCTAATCTAAATTTCCCCAAGCGCAACTTGCAGCCGTTACCTCGAGTCCTATCATTAGTTACCTGAAAGAAGAGGCCGACCCCCTCCCCATCACAACCTCCCTTCAGGAAGTTGTAGAGTGCAATGAGGTCTCCCCTGAGCCTCCTCTTCTCCAGACTAAACAATCCCAGCTCCCTCAGCCGCCCCTCATAAGGCTTGTGTTCCATACCCCTCACCAGTTTCGTTGCCCTTCTCTGGACACGTTCCAGGGCGTCGATGTCTTTCTTGTAGTGAGGGGCCCAAAACTGAACACAGTACTCGAGGTGCGGCCTCACCAAAGCTGAGTACAGGGGGATGATCACCTCCCTGCTCCTGCTGGCCACACTGTTTCTAATACAGGCCAGGATGCCATTGGCCTTCTTGGCCACCTGAGCACACTGCCGGCTCATGTTCAGCCTTGCATCGATCAACACTCCCAGGTCCCTTTCCTCATCGCTGTCTTCTAGCCACTCAGCCCCAAGCCTATAGCGTTGCATGGGGTTATTGTGGCCAAAGTGCAGGACCCGGCACTTGGCCTTGTTAAACCTCATCCCGTTCGCCTCAGCCCAGCAGTCCAGCCTATCCAGATCCCTCTGAAGGGCCATCCGACCCTCAGGCAGATCGACACTACCTCCCAACTTGGTGTCGTCTGCAAACTTACTGAGGGTGCACTCAATCCCCTCATCTAGGTCATCAATAAAGATATTAAACAAGATAGGCCCCAGTACCGACCCCTGGGGGACACCACTCGTAACGGGACGCCAGCTGGACTTAACTCCATTAACCACAACCCGCTGGGCACGGCCCTCCAGCCAGTTCTTTACCCAGAGAAGAGTATACCTGTCCAGGCCACGGGCAGACAGTTTCCCCGGGAGAATACTGTGGGAGACCGTGTCAAAGGCTTTACTGAAATCTAAGTAGACCACAGCAACAGTCCTTCCCTCATCTACCAGTCTGGTCACACAATCGTAGAAGGAGACGAGGTTGGACAAGCACGACCTGCCTTTCGTGAACCCGTGCTGGCTGGGCCTGATCCCCTGGCTGCCACGCAAGTGCCGTGTGATCTCTCTCAAGATGATTTGCTCCATAACTTTCCCTGGAACCAAGGTCAGGCTGACAGGCCTGTAGTTCCCCGGGTCCTCCTTGCGGCCCTTTTTGTAGATGGGAGTCACATTGGCAGCCCATTAGTATGCTAACCTTACTGATATCAAAATTTACTTTTTTTTTTTTTTTGCTCATTTTTCTGGTTGTATTTGTGCCTCCTGAATGTGATCTACATTGTTGTCTTTCCTTTGCACTGCTCAGAATGCTACATATTAGGCATTCGTGACAGATGCTTGTCTGCCCTGTTTTCAAGGTCTGGCAGAAACTCCACAACCTCCCCAGGCAACCTGTTCCGGCATTACTCAAAAAGATGCTAATGCCTTGTGGTCAGAAACTGCATGCAGTACAGTAATCCTGATGAATCCTGAAGGATTAGGTGACTTGCCTTACAAGTTATACCTCTGTTTATTTAACAAGATGATGTTTGCCTTCCTCATAACAGTCTGATGCTGTTGACTGATCCTCTGCTAATCCCTCTCTTCTCCAATCCTGTTTTGCAAAACTGTTTCCTATTCCATTGTAACCTGTTCTCTACTCATATAACGGATTATTTCAGTCTACATGCAGAGCTTCAGACTTCTCTCTATCGAATAGCATCCTTTTTTTTTTTTTCATACCATGGATTTGTTTACATCTATTTGAGTTCAGATCCTGTCCTCCAATATACTTTACATATCCTCCACTTCTTATGTCAGGTATAGATTTAATAAGCATATATTATCTTCTAAGTCACTAGTGGAAATAGTACCAGACCTTAAATACACTAAGGTCAAGACCAGGTGTATGACAAGTGTTTTCCTTCGTCTGGCCCCCAGAATTTTCACTCATGATAAATCCATATAGGTTATTAACCTTTTATCTTTTTTCTTGTAGATGACCATGAGTAGTTTGGTAATTTGTTCCAATATTTTTCTGGGAATTAAATTTAAGCAGAAAACCTGTAATTCCACACTTCCTGTTCCCCCACATTTTGAAGACCAGCACCATGTTTCCCTTCTATTCACCCATTTACTCTGAGTCATTTAGAAATGACTGCTAGTGCATTGTAAGTTGTGTTTGGCATCAGTTTGAAAATGACAAATGAAATTTAGTAGTTTTGACTAATTTGAAATTATTTAAGATGATCTATTCTGAATCAAAGCTGCACATTTTTCTCTGTTAATGTCATTAATTGTGACAGCATTTTTTGTTAGTGAAGCTTGTGCAAAAGGCGTTAAATGCTTTGGTCTTCTTTGTCAAACTCCTTGATGATTCTCATGCTCTACTGAACAGCAGAACAGGCCTTTCCCTGCTAGTATCAATGCCCTTACGGTTTCTTGTTTTACCTAATGGACCTTGCTTATTGTATATTAATTTGTTTCTTGACTCTCTAAATTGTGCTCCTAGATGCTTGGATTACATACTTAGTCTTGCCTGTATAACCTGCAGAGGGAGTCACCATATATTATTACTTCTGTTTACTCCTGCAAGTGGCAGCTGTGGACCTTACAGCCTCTGAGCCCTGTGGATATTGCCAGCTGTCACTGAGCCTAGAGCTTCACCTGTCAGTATCATAGCATATTAATCTTGATCTTGACAGCTTTTCTGCTGATGCTAATTTTAACATAAGCCTTTTTTTTTTTTCCCAATCTCTAAACTTTGTCTATGTTGTTGTTACCGTGCGGTGGAATGGAAACTCGTATTAGTTTTATAGATATTACCTGTTTTATGTTTTAGACCATTAGAAGTATTGGAAATACCATTGGAATCTGCAGCACATCTCGGGTAAGTTCATTGTAACAAACTTTTAAAATGCCTCTGCTATCCATCTGTGACATGATTCAAAATACAGACACCCCCATACAGTAAGACAGACACTGTCTCTCAAAGTGACAGTGGTATTCAGGCACCCAAATAATTTTGGGATCTGGACCCTGGATATATTTTGCAATTGAGTGGATACAGTACACTAAAATGTTGACATGATTTCCCTTTGCTTTTTGCAGTAGCGCACTCACCAAACCTCACACTACCAGCAATGTTTTTGGCAAACTGTACTATTAATGCAAATTAAATTAGGCTGCGTGACATTAAGCCACTTGGGATTTTTCCAGGGCATCAATTTAGCAACATGTGCTTTCAATCACTATACGTTCTGTTCCCTTGGAAACTAAAAAAATACAATAAATTAAACATAAGCTGCAGCTTTTTTGTGTGCATGTGCGCAGAAGTCAGAGCTCTTTTTCTTTTTGACAACCAAGAGCTCGCCTGTAATTTCAAGCATTGTGTTTGTATTTTTCTGAATGACAATATTAGGAGTCTGCAGACTATTCCCCATCTGCCATTGTGGCCTTTCTTCACAAAGTGCCATACTTTGCTCATCTCTCCCATATTTGTGCTGTCCTGTACATCCTTCCCATACCCCTCCAGGCAGAGAAGGATTTGTGCACCCTTCTCTCCCTGAATGCCTTATGTGTACATCTGCTCAGGGGAAAAAATGTGTTTAGAGCTCACTCTCAAGGGAAGATAGGTTTTATCTACCAAAGATTTGAGCTCTGTGGCCACACAGTTGTAGCAAGCCTAAATTTCTGTGAAAACAGGCACTTGGATCCAGACGGAGCACAGCTGTGTTAGTCTGCTGAGGCATCCAAGGTAGTAAGCCCTTGGCCAAGCTCATCAGCTCAGGTGCAGCATTGGACTAATGCTGCCAGACTGCATTTGGACATGGGCTAGCATATGTCAGCCTATGTGGATGTCTCCAGAACTTGCAGTTTTGAGGTCAATGAGAGAATGTTTGTCCATGTTTGTCAGCATAGTGGTAGTCCAGCATGCGAATGAGGCAGAAGTGGGTCACATAAGTCCAAAACTGTGGTCCTTAACCCATCATTCAGATGGTAACTCAACTTTGTGCCTCAGTTTTTGAAGTTCTCTGGTCATCCTCTGATCATGTCTGTAGATCTCTTGAATTCTTTTTATCACAGAGCAGCATGGCACATACCTGTAGCCTGCTGCTATACAGGAATCCAAAAACTAGGAAATCTGACAGTTTGCACAGGGACTCAATAGATTCATTGGTATTAGAATGGACAAGGAAAATTAAAATGAAATACTAAAAGTTTTTTTCCCATAAAAGTTGAGAAGAACTGGAATAAACAGGGGAAAGGAGAAAAGAGACTGCTGCAGGCAAACTGTGAAAGTTCGTGTTTGGGTTTGGAGTGGGCTGGCAGCAGCACTTACGGCATTGCTGCATTGATGTGGTTGTGTGCACCTCTGAGGTAAATACAAGGAAAAACAAGATAATCAAAAAAGGAAAATATCCTGGAGCAAGCGAAGAGACTAAGGAGAAAGACCAGTTAAAGCCTGTGATTTTCTCATTATTCTTGATATTTTTATGTCTTTTTTTTTTTTAATTGTCCTTCAGTTCTTCAAGCCTTCTGCAAGTCTTCAGTGTAATGTAAGTAGGTTTTAAATGGCTGCAAATAAATGGAACTCTTTTCCCATTCTCCCCACAAAACAACTCAAAACCTACAAGACCATACAAAAACTATTCAAATTTAGAGTTTTCTAAAATGCGATTTAAACTAATTTTATTACAGTGAGGGAGATGCTGGGCTGGCCCATGAGCTCTGACTCCTTTATTCATAAAAACTCATGCCTCACAAATAGCAGCTGTCGTGATAATGGAAACTCATGCACACAAACACGCACACACATCTCAGAGGTTGTGAGAATGTGAAGCAGGGATAACAAAAGGGGCTGAGAGGAAAAGAAATGGAGGAGTTTCTTTTAACAGGCTTTTACAGAAAGCTTATTTAATCTAATGCTTACTTCTAAATTAGGGGTGATTTGGCTGCTTCAGCCAATGAAACCTCCAAAAATGTTTCCAGAATGTAGATGGCAAAGGCAAAACATGCTTACTGGTACTGCCCCTCAGCATCTCATTCTGTTTAGGGCCAGCTATTCTCTTTTGAGAAAGCTGTCAGGTAATTTGTAACCATAAGTGTATGTTATCTTAGAAGATGTCTCTGTTTCACATTTTGTTTTAGTAGTTAATAACACTGTAGCGCTTTTTAAGAGTCTCTGTAAATTTACTTTTAGGAACATATTCTTATTAATCAAAATCATCTGCTGGGCTTACAGACTGTTTTCTTTGCAGAATTGTTTTTCGAAGCCTAACCAGTGTAATTCCAGGGATGATTTTGGCCCCAGTGCTTGAGAACCTGGGCCTGCGGAGGGACTTTATATAGCTCTTTGGGAGGAAGAACTTATACTGCCAATACATAATCCTCTGCAAGAATTAGACCCTGATTTTGCAAACCACCTCTATTATTTAAGCTTCTGCTTAACTTTAGGCATGTGCACGCTGACACGAATGTTAAATTCCTTCTGCCTTAAGGTCCCCAGAACATTGTTTCCTCAGGCCACAGAAGGCCAGAAAGGCTCCAACTATGAGGACCACATATAGTCAGAGATGAGGTGGGAGTGTACAGCCACTTGGGGAGCACAGCCTGTGTGCAGTGCAGCCTCACCTCTTATGGCTTTCTCCATCCCCAGTTGGAGAGGAGGCAATGAAAAGAGGGTAGTGACAAGAGGAGGAAGTCAGCCAGAGGGCTAGAAGAGTTCTGTCAAGATGCTGTGGTAGGTAAGGAAAGGGCTAGTGTTGGTTACAAAGGTGGGTAGCAGACAGCTCATTTTCTGGAGGGAGGAGGTAAATACAAAGCCCTCGATGTTACAGATTTTAGTATACATGTTCTACCATTCCTCCACCTTCTCTGCAGTAAGAGGTGAGTATAAGTACTGATGACGGCTAATGTTTTAACACTATCTATTGACTTTCTGCTGGGAAGTGTTTCATACTGTTAAGATATCTATGTCCAAGGAAAAGTCCGGACCTGCTCACACTAGCAGGGAAGAGCTGGAGGGATGAAGTTCCTTTAGCTGGATGGCTACTGCACGGAGACACTGGAGTGTTAGGGCAGGCTTACAGCCGACCTTTACTACATCTGTAGTCCCTGTGTTTGAATGGGAAAATGATGATTTTAGACACTCAGAAAGGAAGGTTGAGCTTTCAAAACAATTTATGGGATTGACATTTTTGAAAGGTTTTCTGAAATCCCAGAAGAGGCTACATCTTGGAGGAGAGAATGTAAATTTTGTTAGGGAATAGAAATCAAAACTAGAGTAGATCTAAAGTAACCACAAAAAATATTTGTAGGTTAAAACCCTAAACCAAACTGTTAATTTGAAATGGAGATATTTCAGTGTGGAAGAGCAAATATAAGAGCGATAAACGCTATAAATATTTTACCCTGTACACCATGCTGTCAAATAAAAACAGAAAAATGAAGGACATTTTCTGGTTCCAACTGCTGACTCCACTTCTTTTGGAATCAAACAAAAATATAATTTGTTGATATATAACAGGCCATGTGTGATAGCAGCAGGATTTTTTTTTCCTGAAAGAAAAGTGGGAGTAAAAAAAAGCAAATCAAGCTCAGTGTTAAATCTTTCCAAAGATTTAACTTTTGATAAAAAGAAAATGAGAAAATTGAAGAAGTGTAAGTACAAATTGCTAGGCAGAAAGATAGGTTTACTGTAGGCAGAAAGGAGGTAAATTAGAGACATCACGACATTGCAGATGTTGTTCTAGCAAAAGCTCTAAAATAAGAGGAAAAAAGGCATGTCTGTCCAACAGGAAATTCTGATATGTTGAAACTTACTCCCATTCTGGACTGGTAGGAAAAGACTTTTTTTTTTTTTTTTTTAAAAAAAAGGGTTTTTTAAAGGAAGTTTCTGTCCCATATAGTTATGAAGAAGTCTGAACGCAATGTGTTGTGAGTAACTCCAATGTGTCAAAATCCAGACAGAAAACAAAATTCGCTTTTAAATTGTCTTCAGTTTCTGTAGCTGAAATTCTCTTTATCTGAATACTTGCTGCCAGTTAATAACTTAATAAGAAAACTAGCCTTTTCAGGTACCTGAATGATGCATAAATCAAATTCAGAGTCTTTGGAATGAAAATGCAGCCTTTGCATTGCTTTTGGTAGGTTTTGGCTGTGCCTCAGCACTACATAGGCAATTGCCCAGGGTAGCACACTTGCAGGAACTGCACAATGATCCCTCGTCTTGCTTTGCATAAATCACAACCCCAGGGCAAGCTGGCTACTGCTGGGGTGACTGTGAGAGGGGCAGAGACATGCAAAGGAGGTTCCTGCAGGGGGCTAGGGCATTCCCTCTGTAAAGCAAAAGCTGTCTCATCTCCTTGGCAGGGAGAATAACAAGTGTCTCACTCATGTCACAGTGAAGTTCAAGTTTGCCTACACAGCTAAAACATCTTTAGCTGGCTTTGTCCAACCCTAATGTCTTAGCTGAAGATCAGGTACTTTTCATGTAAGTATCAGGGATGGATTCATTCAGCTTTGATATCTGCCATGTGTGTGTCTGCTGTTGTGGCTGGATGCATAATTTTCCATTACGGAGAACAGCTCGAGAGTTTACTCAACTGACTAAATGTGGGAGTCTAGGGAGAGAAGAATTGCCCTCTGATCGCCATTGACTGAGTTGACCAGATAACCACTGACTATGAGAGAAGCTTGGACAACTTACCTAATCTAAACACCTGCTCAGTATATACTAATAATTTCATGAGATGAATTTTACCTAGTATGTCCTTCAAACAACTACATCAAATGCATCATATGAACCTTTAGAACTCCATAATGTAAAAGTAGTAGATGTTTCTTTGGTTAGCCCTAGGGCTGACCATCAAAAATTGTAGACCATGATTTGAAAAGTTCATGGTTTGTTGGGAAAAAAAAAATACAAATTCAAATTTTGTGAGTTGTTTACTCCATCCCCATCTAAAACCTCATACATGTGTGTTCATGAACTGAACCCATCTGAAGACAGTAAGTAGGAGCTTAAGAGTGGCCTTCTGAGTCTGAGCAGAATATAATGACAGATAGCTAACATTGTATTTATCCTTGAACTTTGCCCTAGCCACCATCTGTTTGTTTTTCTTTATATCATTTTGAATCTACAGTTCACTGTGTCACTCTCCACAATATGGCTTTTTTTATCAGGGGATATTCCTCTGCATTCTAATCCACAATGGATATAAATATATTAGGATTTATTTTTTATAGAATTATATGCATTTTGGAGAAATTAGATAACTCAGTTTTGTTCCTTTAGCAGTGAATTTTCTGTCCATGTTGCAACACATTCCCTGCATAATGATCATGTTAAAATAACATGAAGACTGGAAGAGCTGCCATTATCTACAGAACTTTTGGTGGAAGTGCGATTGTAATTTTCGATGGTCTCATTTAACGAACAAGTAGCAACATCTTGCCGCCCAGATTTAGATCTCCTGTGAGCAACATCTGGTGTTCTTTAGCAATCTATTGTAAAGGCCATTATTCAATCTTTTGTATGTTAATGACTTTGAATGCCTTCATTTTTCTAAAACCACAAAGCTATACATTTTTGCCTGATGACATTGCCATTTGCAGTACTGCTACTAATCCTCCCATGGCTACTAGAGTAATGTGATATAACAGTGTTGAAATGAATTATCAGAAACCAAGTGCATATAAAACCAACTGTACAGAAATCATCTTCTTTTCAATCCAACTTTAATACAGCAGCTTTCTCTGAGGGAAGCTCCAGGCCATTTGGTTTTTAACAAATGGCTCTGAAATAGGAGTTGAAAGCCATTTAAATCTGTATTGTGCACTACAAGCCATTTAAATCTGTATTGTGCACTACACATGACAATGCTGCATAAAGAATAAAAGCTTATTGTTTTGACAGCATGGATATCTCATTTCAAATGGTTCTGGTCCTGAATATCTGACAGCTTTCACGGGCTACAACTGGTCAGATTCATGCAGCGAGTAATTCTATGACTGATCAATGTTTGTCACATACTTAGTTGCAGAAGAGTAGGGAGTTCCTGTATTTTGAAAGTATCCCTGTTGCTGTGGCTTTATGAATGTATTTCAAGTCTAATATTGGCATATAAGAAATTTTTTCTTTGGCCATTTCAGAATATGTAATACTAAAATTGCATGTTTTTAGAGAAATGCACGACAGGCTAAGAGTTTACATGATGCCTATTTTTAAACTACTATCTGCGAGATCTTATGCAGGTTTACTGCTGTGTTCTGCAGTCTGTCCGCTGTTCTCCATCCTGTGCCTCATTCTAAACTGAGCAGCCTCCAGAGGACAGTGTGGACTACTATGTTGTGTTGTCACCAAGTGTGCTGACAGGATTAAGAAAAATGTTTGGCAAAGCCTTTCATTTGTAACATATACTGATAGACATGAGTGTGTCTCAGTCAAGCTGTTCAATATTTAAATGTGTAATTAAGTATAATCACTACTCATATTAGGGCTGACAGTTTATGCATATGTGTTCTTTTTACAGGAAGTACTTAGCAACCTTTGTACTTTTTCTCATCAGTCACTTCTTGTTTTTCTAGTCATTCATGCTGCAGTAGTAATAGGACAGGCCAGCTGGCTCAAAAAATTCTTTTCTTCTTTAGATCCAAAACAATATTCTCATCAGCACATGAAAGGAGCCTTCTAGGTTCTGGGTCTTGCCTGCTCATACCTAACAATGCTGGATGCCAGCTCAAGGTGAGTGAGGATCACTGCAGCAGCGAGGGGAAGACTGTCAGTGGGAAAATGAGAGCTGGTTAGATTCATGTTGAGCATATTTGGTTGGGTCTGTGTTCAGAGTACGTACAGTTGATTTGACCTTAGCCACAGTATTTTCTGTTGTGGGTTTTGTGCAGGTTTTTTTTTTTTTCTCCTTGGAGAATAAAAGCACCTAATGGAATAACATGGGAGTAACTTTAATGGAAAGGCTGCATTTTCTCACCATTGTCTTATTAATCAGGAAAGTAGATGCTCCCCTTAAGTTTCAAATGATCAGATTTATCAGTGACAAAAGAATAATCCTATCAATGAGACTTTTTTTCCTAATGTTCCACTAAATTATATTTCTGTGAAAGAGAGTGATGAAAAAAATAAGTAGGAAACCCCAGCCTGGATGAGGGCAGATAACAATAGATGGCCTGTAAAGGAGATGAGATGAATTTGTCTCCTATCTATATCAGACAGGATATTAAAAACTTAAATTTGAATGCAGGGTGATGCTGCTCAGTGGATTAAAATGAGAGAGAGCAGGAACAGATGACTTCACACTATCAGTTGTAAGTGGTTTCACTAAGTGCCCTAAACCTAGCCCTGTGTCTAAACAAGCTGCAGTGAGTAATGAGTAAGGGAGTAATAAGTAAGGCTAGAATAGCGGGCGGATATCTCTCGCCAGCATTTTTCTCAGCTGAACCTATGTAACTATTTTATTGAGACCCTTTCTGCAATATCTGTCACTGGAGGAGGATAAAAGTAATGCAACGAACACATAATTGGACGCTGCACTGAGGAAGCTGTAGC
>VXAL01008528.1:0-16040 GCA_013399475.1 Chauna torquata | reverse complement strand
AACATCATGAAGTTCAACAAGGCTAACTGCAAGGTTGTGCGCTGCANTGCGCCGCAGTTGGGGCAATCTTAAGCACAAATACAAGCTGGGTGATGAGTGGGTTGAGAGCAGCCCTGAGGAGAAGGACTTGGGGGTGTTGGTGGATGAAAAGCTTGACATGAGCTTGCAATGTGTGCTTGCAGCCCAGAAAGCCAACTGTGTCCTGATCTGCATCAAAAGAAGCACGACCAGTAGGTCGAGGGAGGAGTTTCTCACCTCTGCTCTGCTGTTGTGAGATCCTGCCTGAAGTACTGTGTTCAGCTCTGAGGTCTGCAGCATAAGAAAGACACGGAGCAAGTCCAGAGGATGGCCACGAAGATGTTCAAAGGGCTGGAGCACCTCTCCTACAAAGACAGGCTGAGAGAGTTTTGATTATTCTGCCTAGAGAAGACAAGGCTCCAGGGAGACCTTATAGCAGCCTTCCAGTACTTGAAAGTGGGCCTACAAGAAAGATGTGGAGATTCTTTATCAGGGATTGTAGTGATATGAGAAGGGGTAACAGTTTTAAACTAAAAGAGGGTAGATTTAGATTAGATATAGGGAAGAAATTCTTTACTATGAGGGAGGTGAGGCACTGGAACAGGTTGCCCAGAGAAGTTGTGGATGCGCCATCCCTGGAGGTGTTCAAGACCACGTTGGATGGGGCTTTGAGCAACCTGATCTAGTGAGTGGCATCCCTGCCCACGGCAGGGGGTTGGAACTAGATGATCCTTAAGGGTCCCTTCCAACCCAAACCATTGTGTGATTCTGCGGTTCTATGAACTGTGCTGTTACTGAGCTACTAAGTTCTGTCAGAGCCAAGCTCCAGTGTGTGTAATTCAATAGAGAGGATGCGTACCTAAATGCAAACATAACTACAGTTCGACTGTGTTTCTGGGCTGGACATGTCCACTCCCATCTCTCTGTGTACCCTGCTTTCCTGTCACATATGCTGCCAGCTGTTGAATGCTGTGTGAGTCAGCTTAACACTCACCCTCACCTGGGTATTGTGTTTTGCCACAGTGAACTCCAGTAGACTACCCTTGCGAGAGAAGCAGTGCAATCTCTGATAGCATAGCCATGTTAGCAAGAGCCCTAATGTGACTGTAACGCAGAGACTGCACCTTTGCAGGTAAAACTTGTTCCATCTGGTCTCCATGGGACTGTTACACTGGTTGAGAAGCACAGATCTGCTATGTCTATGTTTGGAGTGCTTTACCAGCACAGTCTGCTGGTAGCATGCTCATCACATGGACTAAACCTTACTCCTTCGTTTGTTTTGAAAGTAACGAGCATTAATGAGCACCTGTGTAATGAAGCAAGACAACAAAATGTGGGAGGAGAACAAAAGCATATATATATGTTAGCAATCTGCATTTAGGAGTTCAGAGAAATGACCCAGTAGGGTAACAACTCTCAGCTCTATCTGTTGGACACCTCCAGGTAAGGCAGCCCCCAAGACACGTCCATTAAACCAGACAGCTCTGTGGGAACTGCAGACGCAGAGGGATGTTGTCCACAACTGATGGCAGTTCTGAAAATCAATGTATAATTATTCCTCAGCTTGACAGGATTTTAATCGTCAAACATTGCATCCATCAAATGACAAGCGCTCTGGCTGAGAACAAGCATGAGCTGGCATGTGCGAGGAAGCCTGACTATTGCAGTTGACAGCCATGTTTGGTTCAGTGACTGCACTCGTGCTTTGTGCCTCACCTGCAAGAAGCAAAGTGCTGGGAATTGAGTGTTCAGCATGACTGAGACTGAACCTTTAGTGCAGTTTACTTGATTTACCCCACATTATAGTGCTTGTCAACTCTCTGGTTGTACAGAGGAAGGAAGCAGGGCATGGAGGTATTTTCTGCAGTGAGGGACACCATCAACATTCAGGTTTTCTCTACATTGGGTCTGAATTCAGAGCAGATAAATGTTCCTGGGGCTGTGTTTTAGCAGCAGGGTCTGTGCTTCCTCTGGCTGAATGTCTGTGATGGCGACTGCCCTACCACTTAATCCATTGTGGGATGCAGAGAAGTAGACAAAATTTGCATTAGGCCTCGGTCTGTATTTCTGGGCGCTTGGAAAACTACAACAATTTAACACAGGAAAGCAAAGGATATGTTGCCTCTTTGGAGAGGCTGGTCTGTTAAATAAAAGGAAATGAAGGAAATAATTATATATAACACAAATAAAAATAAATAAAAGATGCAATGGGTAGAGGGTATTTCCTGGTGAGTCTCCTATGTCATACTTTCACAAAAGACAGCGGGGGATGTGAAGAAAACACAAGAAGCAATAGATGAGTCACAAGGCAGTGTGGGCTGGGAAGAGAACACCATGCTCTAGTGCTCACTGGCATTTGGCTGGCAGTGACTCAGGACCAGTGTATACTTACAGCTTGACATGCCGTGACCCCCTGACATTTCATCATGAAACCCCAGTCAGGCAAATCCGTCTCTTTTTCTATGAGTGGATGAACTGAGTAACATGCTTCACAGTGTAAAAATATTGAGGGCAAGACACTAATTCGTAACACATTGGGTGCAACTGATGTTACATCACATTCAAATGATTTTTTTTGGTTAAAATCACTAATGTCTCCCATCTAACTTCAGGGGTACAATATGTGCCAACTGTAAAGTCCAGAGGTGGCTGTATTGTGGTGATGCTATTTGTGAGCTGGGGTGGAGAGTGCCATTGCTGTGAAGATGAATTTGACAGTAAAATACAACTTTAAAATGAAATTATGGAACTACTCTGCCATTGTTTATGAATACTGTGTCATGTATACTGGGCTGGTTACCTGGGAGCTCCCTGTGTGACTATATGTGGTTAAATCGGAAGAGTTATGGAACAGGCAGTGAAGGACAACAATACCTGCCCATAGTACACCCCATAGTAACTGTCTGAGCTGCTGCTGAGGAACCTCACTCAGCTCCCACAGTCCACCAGCGAGGAGTTTGGTTAGCAGGGTCAGCCATGGAGAGAGCGCTACAGCATACTCCAGGGTGACTGCTGGTAAGCTGCTTGTCAGGGAGCTCTTTGGACCAGTGTCTCTGAAAAGTGCATATGGCTTTGCTCTGATTTGCTATTGAAGGATGTAGAGCTGTCTTCAACACAGACAAAACACAGCCCAAGGTGAGCCGAGTTAAATTCTGTAGCAGTAGCCAAGCAGGTGCTGGAGAAGGAGGAATGGCAAGAGAGAGAAGAGAAGGTAATCCTCCCACAGCTACCTTAACCTCGTAATGCTTTCAGTCATAAAGCTTGTAAACTTTTCACTTTGGTTAACTCTGGTGGGGCTTGGGTGGGCAGATAGGGAAGGTCCTGGCTCTAGGACATGGGATGTCATGGAGCAGAGCTAGCACTGCCAGAAGAGGGAAAATGGCAGTGCCTGACTCTGCTGCTAAGGCCACAGCTTCCACTGCCTACATCTCAAATCAAGATAGTGGGGCTTTGGATAAGAGAGATGTCAGCAGCTCTATTGTTTCAAGATCCTTTTCTCTTTCACGCAGGGTTTAAGTTTAGACAATATTCGTTATGAATACCAACCACAGAGTCACTTCTTATCACAGGACACCCAAAGATGTTGAACCAGACCTGTCAGACATGCTTGGGAAAAATGGTCTCCACAGGGCACTGTGGCCTGACGACCATTTTGAGGGGGTTGTCTACTTAGTGGGGTCACTGTACTGTGCACTGAGCTACATGTGTATCCTATGCTACCTAATATTTAGTTTCTCTTAGCAGGAGCTCACAGTGCCTTTGTGTTGGATAGCACATTCCCTCTTCAGAGGAGAGCAAGCTTCTCCCAGTTACCTTGCACTTGGACAGGGAGACAAGACACACATCTCTGCTTTGGTATCTAAACACCCTATACGGGCAGATAGATGTTAGAGAAGGCAGCTTAGCATGTCCAGCCTAGCAGCCTCTCTCCTTCCTCCCAGAGCATCCTCCTCTCCACCATTCACACAGAGCCAAAACTGCTGCATTTAGGTTGGAGCTGCCAGTGCCTCTTTGGCTCTCCATGCAGGTGTATTGGGTTTACATGGTAAGGGTTTGGTAGCAGGAGGGCCACAGCGGTGTGCAGAGCCCAGAAGCTGCCCCATGTCAGATCAGAGCCAGCTCCAGCTGGCTCCAAAAGGGACCTGCCGCTGGCCAGAGCTGAGCCAGTGAGCAATGCTGGTTGTGCCTCTGGGAGAGCAGAGTTAAGAAAGGGAAAAAACTGCTGCGCAACAGCAGCTGGGAGAGAGGAGTGAGGAACAGCCCTGCAGACACCAAGGTCAGTGAAGAAGGAGGGCAGGAGGTGCTCCAGGCGCCAGAGCAGAACTTCCCCTGCAGCCCGTGGTGAGGCCCATGGTGCAGCAGGCTGTCCCCCTGCAGCCCATGGGGTACCACACGGAGCAGATCTCCACGCTGCAGCCCACGGAGGAGTCCACAGAGGAGCAGGTGGATGTGGCCTGAAGGAGGCTGCAGCCCATGGAGAGCCCCCGCAGGAGCAGGCTCCGGGCCGGACCTGTAGCCCGTGGAGAGGAGCCCACGCAGGAGCAGGTGATCCGGTGGGAGCTGCCACCCGTGGGGGACCCGTGCTGGAGCAGTTTGCTCCTGAAGGATGGACCCCGTGGTACGGACCCATGTTGGAGCAGCTGTTGACGAGCTGCAGCCTGTGGGAAGCCCACGCAGGACCCGTTCGGGAAGGATGGCATCCCGTGGGAGGGACCCCACACTGGAGCAGGGGAACAGAGAGTGACCATGAAGGAGCGGTGGAGACGCAGCGATATGGGCTGACCGCAGCCCCCATTCCCCATTCCCCTGCGCCGCTCGGGGGGAGGAGGTAGAAGAAGGTGGATGGCGGGAAGGTGTTTATAGTTTGCTTTTAGATTCTCACTGCTCTAATCTGCCAGTGATAGTAATAACTTATATTAATCTCCCTATGTTGAGTCTGTTTTGCCCATGATGGTAATTGGTAAGCAACCTTCTTGTCCTTATCTCAACCCTTGAGCCCTTGTCCATCGTATTTTCTCCCCCTGTTCCTTTGAGGAGGAGGAGTGAGCGAGTGGTTGTGGTGGAGTTCAGCTGCTCCGCTGGGTAAAACCATCAGAGCAGGGACTTCACTGTGAATTTGCATCCCCACTTTTGCATATTAACTTCCTAGCTGCAGAAGACTTGCAATACGGGTACCATACTCAGTACCGTTATCAGTGGAGAAAGGGCACAAAACACGACATGGGCCTGTGGCTTCTCAGACAACAGTCAGAGATACAAGTAAGGTATCAGACAAGCTGCCTGCCCAAGATGCTAATATTGGTGATATTCAGGAGCTGGTTGAGGATGCTGTTCATCAGTTGCAGCTTGAGGGGAAAGAATTTTAAATATAGAATAATTTTTGCCCAAAACCAGCAAAAAGAGTTGATACTGTGGTTAAATGCTCCCTCTTCTGTTTCTACCTGATATTGCACATTTTCTTTAACATGGACAAACATGAAAGACAATCCAGTTTTCTCCACTCTGTGCAGATATTTTTTCAATTCTCCATTTGAAAACACACAAATCTGATGCTGTAGGAGGACTTAACAACTGAAATTAAATATCCTTGCTAAACTTGGGATCAGGGAAGTGGATTGCTAAGGAGAGATACAGGGCTCCTGAAGGGTACCTTTTGAAGAAGGATATTCTCATGGTACCTTCCAGTCTCCCCCATTTTTCTTTGATCTAGAACACTTGTAAACTTAACTCTTCCAAGCGTAATCTTATCTGAACAAAAAGCATTGTTGTTTACCTCCTGTAATCCTCAGCTTTCTGAACTAGTATCACATTCAGAAGTTTATTGTCAGCGATAGCTGATTTTTTTCTTTATTTTCACAGCTTCCGAGCCCATGTGAATTTTGCCATCATGGAAATGTTGCTTCACCTGCAAAAGTCTGGCTGTAGCTTAATGCATGTTTGCCACGGTCACTGTAGCTACAAATAAGTCTGTGCCGGTGAGGGTGGTAACTCAGGCTGCTTCACAAGTTGAGAGTGGGCTTAAATAAAAAATAAAAGTATTTTTAAAGCAAGAAATGAATGTTCTCCACCCTTTGAACAAAGTCAGAGTCCCATTTCCACATTTTTTACCAGTCTTCCATCTTTCTCCATGAGGAATTGTAATATTCTTACAAGGTACTGCAAGTGTGCTTCTGTTGGGTATCAAGGGCAGGACTGAGGCTGGGATGTAGCTTTGGAGCTGCAACCCATCTTGTCAGATGAGTCAGGGACTGCTGAGAGTGCTGGACCTGTCCCGTAAGTGGGGCTGCATCAAAGAAGAAGGTGGGAGCATCGGCTTTTCATTTTACTTCAAACTTCTCTTGATAGCAAACAAGAATGAAGAATGGGGAATGCCTGGGCTCAGTGCCCTGATGAAAAAATCCAGATGCTTTGTCACAGCATTATTTAGGAGCTTTCCATGGGCCAGTAACATCTGTAATTTTGGTTGTTGGAAAGTTATTGTTCATCTGCTCTGTGAGTGTCATAATTTTACTTAGATAAATATTTGAATAGAAGATATCAATGTCAGAATTTGCAGAGAATAGAAGATGTCAAAGATAACAGTGATACTCACTGTTTCAATGACTATTGAAGATGGAATATATACATGGAATTAATAAAGGTACCATAATTAGAGTGCTATACAGCTACACCAGGATCACTGCTGACATGATACTGATTTCTGCCCTACTTCTGCCACAGTATAACTCCAAGGAGATCTAACAGCCCCAGGTGTTTAGTATTGCTTCTTGCTATCTGAAAAAATAAATGCTTACGTTTTTGTACTAAAATGAACATACTTGAACAACTAACTCAACACAACGGAAAAAGGTGGTAGCATGTACTTTCCCCTCGAAAACCTGCCAGTCATTTGGATCTGCTGATTGACTCCATGAAAAGGAAATTCTCTAGAATCAGAGATCAAGGAAGGATGGTAATATTGTCATCACACTTTTTAGTCCACACATAGCAGTGCTCTGTATTATCAAATGTAGATACAAAATTTCATTTAGTAGCAGTCTTGACATTTGTGTGAGCAGATTGTCCTGTCTTCTCTGGAAATACCAGAAGGATGATGAATTTTTAAAGAACCTTTAAGCATTTGCCAAAAGAGTTATTTTGGAAAAGCCTTTAAACAAAAATAAAACCTGATTTCACCCTGAAATCACTGGAAAAGAAAGAAAGAAAGAAAGAAAGAAAGAAAGAAAGAAAGAAAGAAAGAGAAAGAAAGAAAGAAAGAAAGAAAAAGAAGGAAAAGGAAAAGGAAAAAGTAGAAAAATTTGCAGAGGAAAGAAAAATCTTAAATTAAAAAATGCTGCAGAGTATATCAGTCACTGATGTTCTCCTTTTCATAGCTCAGGGTTTTTGGTCAAATATCTGAAAAGCAAATAACAGAAATTCATACAATTCTGCTTATGAACAAATTCCTTTTCTCTGAGATATTTGCCTCTGACAGGGTATGATATAAATGTTATTAAACTCTTATGGATAATGAAAGTAGAAATCTCACACAAATAAGAGAGTTTGAATGTATCTTTTGCCACGTTCTGTAGCTCAGAAAGAGTTTAAACTGCACTACGTGGCTCTTTGAAGTAAAGAGAGGACCCTCCAATCAAAGGTAGAATATTACTCAGCATGGCAGGGAGGAGATGGGAAGGAAGCTCTGTGAATTTAACACGATCTCTTTCAAGGCTTTGTTATAGGGGTACTTGGAATACAGGGTAAGAGCGATAAAACATTACTCATCCTTTTAGAAGTCAGCAGAGCAGTAAATTTCAAAGTGGCTTTATGCACGATTGCTCTGTTTTCCACAGCAGACATGATGACTATTTTTAGCGGTGCAAAGACAAAGCTGAAAATTGTTCTGTGGATTTTCTCTCTGTCACAGTTTTAATTCACCCATTGCAACTCACTTCAGTGATTTTATTCATTTCCAAATTTTGAATAACATATTTTAACTGTGATCTGTATTGATTGAGTAATAGTTCCACAGACACTTGTGTCTACTTCTTCTTTTCCAATGTTTATTTAATGTCTTTGTTTTTATGCATTACAGGTGTTTGCTGAAATCTAGTTCATTCAGACTACTCCAGTGCATCTAATATAGTGGAACTGAAAGCGAGCTAACTGATCAGTCACAGCAAGATCATGGGGAATGATTCACAACCTCTTAAAAGAACCTCATGCTGCAGAGTGAGACTTGATGAGGTCTGCTAAAGTGTGACCGGGGTGTGGGTCAAGAGGCTGACATGAAGCCCATGGGGTCATCACATTGTTTGATGTGGAGGAACCCAGCTGCTGGCCTGCAGCTCAGAGGAGGAACTTGTCAGGGCTGGCAGGGCTGGGAGCTCCTGCTGCTGCTCTGCAAAGGTGAGGGATGGAGGCACCACAGCAGGGCAACGTGATCTGGGTGTCACTCGAGTGTATCTGCTCAGCACTGTGTATTCTCAGTTTCTTCTCCAAATAGAAATGAAACATGCAGCCACAAATTCTAGGTAAACTCTAAGCTGTGAAGAGAAAATGATGCCCCTTGGCTTTCTCTGTTCCTCCCAACATTTCAGCTGTTTGTGGTTCACACATGCATGCAACGTGTCTCTGGGCCATCATTTATGGTGTTCGTTAAACATTGAACAACCACCTAATTTCCTTGTATTTTAAAGACAAATAAATCAATTGTACCACACAAACATCTGCCTCTGGCTCTCAATTTACATCAGCTTTTTTAACAATCAGCCTGGCTCCCACTGAGACATGCGTTGCTCCTACAGTGCTGGTCCAACTCCATTCCTAGTGCCATCAAAAATCCACTTCTCTAGACCAGATCCCTCCGAGCAACTGCAGCTGTAATTGCAATGAGACCATCCATGGAGGGCTGCAAGCACTTCCTGCTTTCAGAGTTTTGCTTTGCTCTGACCTGATACAGGAAATGGTTGTTTGGTCTGCTTCAGACTTTTTAATGAATTTTCTCCCTATTGCAAAATTACTGAGACAGCCGTTTAAACCACATGGTTGTCCAGGAAAGCAGGGACTGTCGGAACCGGTGCTTGTCCCAAATTATTGCTCAGAAAGATTTTTTTCCCTAACATAAAAATATAACTGGCATTTAATGTTGGACAAAAGCTGTTTCTAGCCTTGTAAAGTGCTAGGAACAGTGGCTGATGCAGATATCCAGAGAAGAAGACTAGTGTGGGGCAAAGGTGCTGTTTGCCTAGAATACTCACCCAGTCTCCAGTGATTTGCACTTGGAGACGTCTCAATGACACAAGCTTTTGTATTTAGTAGCTGTCAATAAATAATTCCCAGGAACTTGTCGTAGCAAGCAGTTCCACAGTTTAAAAATGTTCTGTTTGTTTTCAGCTAGGTTTTTTTTTCTTTTTTATTCCTCCTTATTTTTATATTGGAAAAGATGATGAATAATTACTTCATACTCACTTTCTCCATGCTACTCCTAGCTGTATTGACTTTATATCCCCACTCAGTTTTATCCTTCCACAGAATGAGATGCCTCGTGTATCCAGCTGTTTCTAACATAAAACCTGCTTCATAACTTTGATCATCTTTGCTGCTCTTCTCTCTGCCTCTTCTAATCCTGCTGTAGTGTTTGTAAGATGAAGAGATCAGGGCCACCATGATATTGAAGAAGTGGGCTCCCTTTGGACTTATTTAGCAGTGTAAGGACAATTCTTCTGTTTTCTATTTCTGTCCAAAACCTGTTTGTTTTCATATTCTTACTGAGCAAACATTTTCACTTGCTCTCTCTGTACAGCTTTATATCAACAAAAAAATTTTATTTCTTCATTATTCATTCCCTTTCCCAGATCGTTGACGAATATGTTGAATAGTACTGGCCCCAGCACAGATTCCTGTGGGGCTCCATTGGTGGTTTCAGTTCACTTGTACAGAACAATAATTTACTGTTTATTTCCTATCTTTCAATAAGTCATGTACCTATGTGAGTCTCTTCCTTTTATCCCATAGCAACCTACTTTCTTAAAGAGTGAGGACAGCTTTCTGGGAACATGGTAGACAGTGATCAGAGAGTTCACTCGCTCATGGACTCCTTCAGGGAATGCCAGCATTCATTTGAGTTATGACTTCCCTTTACTTCTTTCCAGTATATTATTTTTAGTCATGTTCCCACCATTCTGGTTTTCAGGCTAAGTGTCCAACTCCTTATCTACTATGAACTGCAAATTTACTGTTCAGCAGCCTTCTGGATATTGCAGGGCACCTCTCAAATTGATATCATGCCTGCCGAGTTCCTGCACTTTAGTCCTAAGGTAGATAGATTTCAGCAAGTGGCTCCCAGGCACAGCACATGGTTCATACACCTCAAGTTCCTCTAGAGCTCTGGGGTGGATACCATCGAGCCCTGGCAACTTGTTACTACTTGTTTTGTGGATTTGCCCTACAACTTCTTCTATTTCCACTTAGGTTTGAGACAGATCCTTCAGTGTGTCCCTTTCTCTGTCCTGTTGGAGCCTCCCCAGGCTCCACCACAGTGAAAACACATGGAAAATACTTATTTAGGTCTTTTTCTATGGCCTTACCTTCTCTAAGTACTCTTTCTATATCCTGACCATCTACTAGCCCTCGACGCCCTCTTCAGGCTCCTCGATCTCATCGCATTGGAGAAAGAATTCATGGCTTTTTCCAGACTGCTCCTGCCAGAGCTCTCGAGGACACTACATTACTCTGTTCTTGTCTTTTCTTCCATTCACCCTCCAAACAGTGGCACTGGCATTAAGTGCTTCTGAACTTTGTTTTTCCCATAGCCGGAGGTAAGCTTGGGATGTGTTATTAACGGCCAGATGTTTCCATGGATGCCTGTTGCTGCCAGCCTGCCTTCATTAGTGGAATATACAGCCTGAATTCTGCAAAGCATGTGCCTAAATCCCATTATTTTAACACTGAAATGTGTTAAGCACTTAAATTAGCTGCAGAGTTTGCAGCTTTAGCTACCAAGCCATGAGCAGCTGGAGTTTGCTTCCTCTGTAATTTTTAATGGTATTACTTCTTGTTTCGCTTGTTGTTTTTAAAGCAGACCCTTATGCAAAGCTTGTTGTAGTAATGCAGTAGTGAAACATCAACGGGTGTCCTGCAGCAGTGGGGAGAGTTTGACTCCCTTGGGTCCTGCAGTTTGAATCATTTTGGTAGTCATTGCTAGTGTGAGATCTGGAAGTAGCAGTTCTTCAGCAGGACACTAAGGGGCAGCTCCAGACCAAAACAAGTTTTTGTCATTGTTCTATACATGTAAAAACGAAGAGAAAACTTTGTTCACCTCATTTTTTTTATATTGATTTAATATCAGCAATGCCCAGGAATCTTGAAACAACCTGGAGTGTTTTTTTCCACTTGCATCTTTTGGCAGGTATTTATTTCTGCCAATGCAATAGTGATAAGGAAGGTTTCCTTTATTAAGTTTATTTCCCATTTTTCTCAAGACTGGCCTGTTTGAGCTCATGGTTTTCAGACAGAGCAGAGAGCACAGAAAAGCTGCGGGAAGCTCTGCTTTGGTGGCCACCTATGCATCATGACATGGCCAAGGGCATATACAAGCATGCAGTTGTACAGGCCAGGGGCCTTCACTGCTCGGAGGAGCTCCTTGCCATCAGAGAGCAACTGCATCAGTTATATCAGCCCTAGGAAGCCTGCTCCCAAAGTAATAGCTGCCATATGTATAGATGGAGACCAGAGAAGCGTGGGAAGGAGGGGCTGAGGCAGGACTCACTTAGTGGCCCACCCAGGTCCAAAGGTAACCCGTGGAAGAAAGAAAATCCTACCTCCTTGTACTTCAGACCATGGCAGGAGACAGAAGTGCCTTCCTCTAGGCTCCAGGAGAAACTACAGCAGCAAAGGGTTATCTTCAGGTTGCAAAGCAATGAAAGCATAGGGAAGACATTGTTTAGGGGTCCATATGTATCCTGCACATTGCTGAGCCCTCAATAGTGGAGAATATCCTCTATGCTGTTGAAATCAGCATGAAGCAGAAATCGTCTTTTTGCACCTTGGGCCCTCCCAAGTCATGTCTGTTAACTAATGCATCTCTGTTAGCTTTCCTGTTCCAAACGAGTGGCAATGGACAAACACTTCTTGCTTGTGTTTTGAATGCATGAGTCAGACCTGAAGTGCTCTTCCACACATGGGCAGTTTGGGAGAACCTCATGCTGCAAAAGAGTATCGTACTCTCAGTATGATACTCAGGGGGGCAGTAATTTTCCCAGTCACCTGCTACAACCTGCTGGATGACTTAGCCACAATCCTGTGACACAGCCGGAGTTCACCACAGTCTGCAAGGAAGGATACCAATGGTTATGAAGCATAAGCTGTACCTATCTGCAAAAACTTTGTGGAAGGAACTGCACATTGAAGTGAATTAGGACACAAGCTGATGGGTGTTGCAACAAGTTTAAATGAATCAGTCAGAACAAGCATGTCTCAGGAGGGTGGGTTCATCTTATCCATCAGCGGATTTATCACGAAGGGAATTACTGTCATGTTCAGAAGGTGACGTACTGTCACGTGAGCTAGCACAGCCAGATGGAGTGGTGTGCATGTTCTCCGGTTACAGCGGACACAGCTGCACAATGGGCCTATAACTGAGCACCCTGCTGCTATGTGAGGCAGAGCTGACTCTGACACTGTGGATTTTTACACTATTTCGGTATCCCTCCTTGGTGTAGACAGACTGCATTAAAGTAATAAGTGGCTTGGCTGATAGCTGACTAGGTAGATACATCTGCTTCAGAGGCTTAAAAGGGAGAAAGGGTGATTCTATAGCCAGAATATCACTTCATAACTTCAGTTTAGGGTTAACAAAGGCTTTCTGGGCTATTTTCCAGGTAACAATAAACTCCTGTATAACTTGATATTACCTCCACAAGCTAGCAATGTGCGGTTGCTCACAGAGGAAAAGGTAGCTCATTTTCTGGGAGAAGGAGAAGGGAGTAGTGGGTGGTGACCCAACTCTCTATCTCAAGTACAGACAATGCTTCAATTCCTGTCCTAACTGAGTATCATAAGAGAAATGACTGCTATGGCAACAAGCAGAGTTCAGTGAGCTAGACATTTCAATGAAAAAGCTATTTATGTATTTGGATAAGGTGTGTACAATATTGTCCAACATGGGACTCAGAAGAGAATGGGATCAAGGTAAACTTACACCCTTAAAAGTAAGCCATGAGAAAATATCTGTAAAGAGTAAACCACCAAGTTTAGGTGATAAAAGCTATTAGGAAGATCTTTAATAGTTCTTTGCTATTCTGCTGTCTGTGGGGTTACAGCAGTTAAAACAGTCTTGAAGATGTGAACCAGAACATGCAGGAAAGACAGATATGTCTGATGGAACAAGATAAATCAGTCAACCAGCCAGATATGGAAACAGAACACAAACAAAAATGCTAACAATGCTAAAAATGTAAAGATATTCATTATAACTTAACAAGAAATACTGGCTCAAAGGTAGTCTCTTATATACTCTTTATGTAAATAAGCTCTTTATTCTAACCTAGGCTACTTAATCTAATGTAAGCTTTTTACTGTACAGCGTATCTGTCCTTCTGAGCCTTGCAATGTTCCCTGTTGCTTCCAGACACAACTTCTGCTATTTTGGGGGTACAACATTGATTCAAAACATGTGCATCCCAAGAACAGTGTAAATCTGGGAAAAATAAATAATGACAGGATGTGGGTGGGAGGCTGACTTGCCTTTCCCAATGCAATAATTATTTGTGAGAAAATATTCCCCACATGTGTTCTGGCAAATGTTGAAAACCAGATGCCCTAAGTATGAGATCCTCCCACTTAAATTGAGCAGTATTTTATTGTGGTGTAGGCTGTCACTTCATAGGCTTCTCTGGCTTAAAGACATCCTGTATTATGTTACCTGAAGAAGATACCAAGGGAAAATCATGGTGGTCCAAGAAGCCAAAACTTCTCCTTCCTGGCTGTGGAGGAAGAGGGTTGCTGACATATATCAAGGGCTGACTGCTCTCACAAAGGGCAGAGCTCTGCTCAGTTTCTGCAGAAGCGGAGAACACCATCAAGATTTTCTGCCTGAGGTGCGACTGCTTCATCCCCATGGAGGAGGTGAGGAGCAGCCTCATAGAGTCAACTTGTCTCCCAGCAGAGTGTACCTCTACCTTACTCCAACTAAAAGAGAAGGAATCACTCACATTTGGTTGTGTCCTTTCTCAGATTGACAGAGCAAGGAACAGCCTCCACCTCTCTCAGGAGACTCCAGTGAAATCAGACAGGTTACTCATTCTGTAAAGGCAGCATCTATTAATGCTTGAGCAAAGATGGCAAAATTCAGTCCTATACAGTACGTGTGCCATGCCATTGAAAATCTGCCCTTTTGCTTCTGACAGCCATTGATTTTGCAGTGTACTCTTTAATATCACAATGTGCATGTTAATATTGCTTTATTCCTTAGGAGAAGGGCACAGGTGGAGCAGTCTGCAAGGAGTAAGCACTTAACATGAAGGGGACACTAAAACACAGAACTGGATTGGGTGAGTCAGGGGAAAGGCTGCTTTCTTGTATTTTTTTGAGCTAGGGTGAGGAGCCAAGAGTATTTGAACAGAATTTATAAAGTCCACAAAGTCCAACTCTTCTTGGTAGTGGCAGGTAATACAAGAAGGGCTAGTGGCCACATTTATGACTTTGGATGTCCAGACTGGATATTAGGGTAAACATCTTCCCCAGGGAGGTAACACAGCACTAGAGCAGGTTACCTAAGAACATCTGAAATCTTCATCCTTGAAGGTTTTCAAGATTTAGAAAGACAAAGACATGGCTGATCTGTTCTGGCACTGGTGATCAGTAAGTGTACAGAAGGTGGAAAAATGTACAGGCCACTTGGGAGGTATATAGCAACATTGTCAGAGAATGCAGGGAAGGCTAAGGCCCATTTGGAATTAAAACTGGCAAGGGATACCAAGAAAAACAAGAAGGGCTTCTTCAAATACAACAGTAGCAAGAAGACGACCAGGGAAAAAGTGGGCCCGCTGCTGAATGGGCTGGGTGCCCGTGTGACAAAGGACACAGAGTAGGCAGAGTTACCAAATCCCGTCTTTGCTTCACTCTTTACTGCTAGGGCCAGACCGTAGGAATCCCCAGCCCTGGAGACAGGAGGGGAAGCCTGGAGAACGGAAGACTTTCCCTTGGTTTCCTTCTGCCCCGAGACACAAACCGCACCGAGGTGATGCCCTGATCAGGGGGCAGCGGGATTTGGGGCTTTGTGTGGGTTCCCTCACAGCCGCTGGCGCACCTTGCGCTGCCTGCCCCCAGAAGGGGCATGGTGGCATGGCTGCTGTCCCGCCCAGCGAGGCCGGCGGGAGCTGCGAGGGGCCAGGCGTGTGCAGGCAGCTTCTCTGTCAGGGCTTAGCCGTGTGCTTTGCCTACCCGGCGCAGCTCGGGCGCCATTTGTAACCGACTGGCCACGGCAGTTGGTTCTGGAACCTTCCGGGCCCCCTGTGTCGTATGACTTGTTAGCTGCCTCCTGATTGGCTGCAGAGTGATTGTTAGCCACTTTGCGATTGCCTTGCTCAAAATGAGTGGGCGGGACTTCTCCCCCTCTGTAGGGGTGCCCGGGGAAGGGGACAGGGAGGGGACCTGGAGGGGATCAGGAGGGGATGGCGTGTGATGGGGCAGTGGCGCTGCTGGGGAGGGGAGGGTGAGAGTGCCTGAAACCACTGCCTTTGCTTGCCACAGGGTGACACGACGGTGACGTGCCGGCAGTGCTGCGGGATGACGAAGCCCTACTGGATCCTGTGAGTGCCGTATCCATGTGAGGAACCATTCAATCTCCTTCCGATGGGCCTGGACGCGCCCGATGCCGACTGGACCACAGTGATGATGGACCAGTAACAGTGGGAGGTAGGTACTGGTGCACACACACACCACCACAAAATCGGGAACATTAACTGACATACTGCCTGGCGGGATGGCCGGTGAGCACATTATATAGCTGGTTGGCCAGGGACAGACTCTCTGGCTGGCTG
>VXAL01008524.1:0-10094 GCA_013399475.1 Chauna torquata | reverse complement strand
GGGGGGCCTCATCCAGCACTTCTCCTGTGTTCCAGGGAGGGGGGGAGGACGAGAGCAGCCTGGAGGCGAGGCTGGGGTTGGGGTAATTAGTGCTGGAGCCCTGGGCAGCACAAGGAGTGCTCAGCTCCGCATGCAGCACCCTGACATGTTTAGGTGCTCTGCAGCCCCGGCTGGGAGGGGACGTGGATGCGGAGCAGCCCCAGCTGGGGCGTGGGAAGGCTCCAAGCTGTGGGTGAGCCTCTGCCGCGGGGCCTCTCCCACCCTGGAGCTGGTGGCTCAGCTGGGGCTGGCGTGTCCTGTCTGGATGATGCAGGGGGGGACGCTATGGAGATGTTCAAAAGGGCATTTGCTGCCTGGCTTTGGCTTTTTTGGCACAGAGCTGCTGCCATCAGGGTCATGCTGTCCTGGAAGCACAAGCAGGAAGGAGACAGCTTGGCCGCTGTACTCGGCACAGCCAGGGCACAGCTCCAGAGGCAGCGGCAATGGGGTTTGGGGGCACCCGCGGTTGCTACGGTGCACGGAGAGTACATCAGGTGCTGCCTGCAGGTCTCAAAGCTGGCACTCGTGGCCCCCCAGGCCCTGGTTTGGGGTGCACGATTGCCTTGTGCTGGGGGCTGGATCCACCCGGAGGAAACAAATGCTTGGCACTGGGCACGGCTTCGTTGGCATCTGCCTTTTATTGGCTGCGGGGGGAGCAGGGGGCCGGGGAAGCAGGTCCAACCCTGCTCCTGGACGAGTGAACCGTGAGGGTGTTCTTGTAATGGGGAAGGCGATGGGACTGGGCAGGCACTGGGACGAGTGGGACGCGATGAGCGGCTCAGGGAGGGGATGGGGGTGCTCGGCCAAGCACGGCAGCCTGCCCCGATGGTGGGGACGTGGTGCAAGCCCTGCCCAGCCGCCTCTCCCCACAGCCACCATGCAGCCCCTGTGGGACCTGCCGGCTGCACAGGCTGTATCCGAGCCTGGAGGGCCTGATCCTGCTCTGGCTCAACCTTTCCAGGGCTAAGGAGCCATTGCCCTGTACGTCAGCTGTGATGGCTTCCAGATCCTGCTGCGCTTCTGCAGCCACGTGAGGGGCTGGAGCAGCAGCCGGAGGGGTGACACCGTCCCCTGGATGCACGGGGTCCCTAAGGGGTGAGCAGGTGAACCGGAGAGGGACAACTGGGGGTGGAGCTGGGGCCACCTCCGTAGGGTGTGCAGGGCTGGGGGCGGCGGAGCCCAGCCTGCCGCCTGTAGTGGGGACGAGGTGGGCATGACACCAGCCACACCGGGCTGGGCAGGGGATGGGGAGAGGGGTGATGGCACTGTCTGGGCTGGCGGCGTGGGGACCTGCAGGGCCACCTGTCCCACGCTGGGCTCTATAGGTCTAAGACCTCCCCTGAGTAGGCGCTGGGGTCCTCGTCCGACCGCGTGGTCACCTTGAACTGTCGCCGCAGGAAGCCCCCGTAGCGCTTCTGATTGTCCCACTTGAGCTTGGGCCGGATCCGGCGCATGAAGCCACCGTAGCGTTTGTGCAGCTCCGCCAGCTCCTGCCCCCCGGCCCCCACACTCGCAGGCTCCTCGCTGCCCACGCCCCCTGGCCCCGGGTAGTCCTCGGGGGCTGCCCGCTCCCCCAGCTTGCGGCCGAAGCCCCCGAACTTCTTGCTGAGGCCGCCCTTGCTGTGGGCGTTCTCGCGCAGCAGGGACAGCAGCTTCCCCTTGGTGAGCTTCTTCATGAAGCCCCCGTAGCGCTTGGCTGGTGCCAGCGGCAGCTCCCCGGGGCCGAGATCCTGCTCTGGCTCTGCCTCGTCCTCCACCTCCGGAGGGGACGGGTCTGTCCCTTCGGCCAGGGCCACCAGCGGGGCCAGGAGCGCCAGCACCTTCCTGCAGGTCTCCCACTCGGTGCCGGGCGGTGAGGAGCCCTGGCACTCCCGCAGGCACATCTGCAAGACAGCAGCCGCGGCACCCGCTGGCATCACCTGGCGCTCGGGGCGATCGCCCTGCCCAGGGACGCCACCACCCCAGACTCTGGATCTGCGCCTGTCACGCTGCCATGCTCAGCGAGAAGCCGAAGCCTGTGCACTCCCAGCACCATTGGGTGCCTGTGACCACCCGCACGAGTCCATGAGCACCCAGCTCCGCCGACCATGCACCGTCAGCCCACAACATGCCCAAACGTATCCTGCAAATCCTCCCCCAGTGCTATTTTACCTCCCTGCTAAACGCTGGGGGCTGCTCGGGGCCGGCACTCACCAGGGGCCGGATGCTGCTCTCGGTGCCACGTGCTTGGTTCGCGCAGAGGGAGCACTGGGTCGTGCAGTCGGCAGAGGCTGCTGCAGCCAGGGAGAGGCAGAGTGCCAGTGCCAGCGCCTGCCGTGCCATCGTGCCCCGCAGCTGCTGCCTGGGGAGGTGAGAGGATGAGACAGCACAGAGCCCGTCACCCATCCATGTCTGGAGCCCAGAGCCCGTCACCCATCCATGCCCGGAGCCCCTCGCTGCCCCACGGGCACCCTCAGTGCAGAGCAGGGCACCTACCGCTTCCACTTGCTCCTGGGGACGTGCGCTGGGACCTGTGCCCGCACCCACGCCACTCACCTCCTGGAGCTGCTCCTGGGCACCGGGGGGACAGGAGCGACCCGCGGAGACACCGCAGGACGCTGACTCTGCCTGCAGCCTGGCTCTCTGCACAAACCCTGAGGACCGAAGCCCCATCCCAACCCCACCGTTACCTCTTCCGTATTGTTTGAAAGAAGAGCCCCTTTTCTTTTAGCGTCACATTTCTCTGCAATATTGCGATCGCGCGTTTGCACGGCGCGGAGGGGATGAATCAGCGGCTCTGCCCTTGGCCTTGGTGAATAACAACACCGAGATGTGGAGCTGCCAGCAGAAGGGGCTGGGGGTTGCGTGGGCAGGACTGGGGCGCTGGGCTGCCCGCCGCCGGTACGGCCTCGCCCCGGCTGCTGCACCCCGCGCTGCTTCCCCCCGCTCCCCTCCCTCCCACCCGCTGCTTCTGTATGGGGAGCACAGAGGGAGGTAGGGAGGGAGGGGGGAAAAAGCTGATTTCAGGTTCGAGCCTACCTGCCAGCCATGACTGCCATCCATCAGCCTGCCGAGAGCCCTGCCGGAGCATCTCGCCTCCGTGGACAAGGCCAGGAGGGCTGGACGTGCCGTGCAACAGCTCGGAGAGGGGCTGTGCTGCGGCGGTGCCCAGCGCCGCTCCAGAATCCCCGGCGAGGCTGGAGGGGCCGGTGGCCAGCACCGGCTGCAGCACCTGAGACCACGGTGCCACCGGGCCCATGATGGCCCCAGGAGCGAGAGCTGATCCCAAAGGGGTGCGCTGGCAGCAAGCACCCTCCTGCCTTCGTGGCTGCTTTTATCTGGGGTGGAAAGGCATGACCCAGAGGGATCTGTTACACGTTAATGACGCATATTAGAGACTATTGTATTCTCCGGCAGCGTCTGCTAATGTACTGTAATTGGCACTGATGAAGAAATGTTAATGCCACAGTATTAATTCATGCTAAATTAAATTTTAATCTGAATTATCTGCACCATCGTGTGTCAAGCTATCTGCATTCCTCGGCTGCACCACGCACCGGCTCCGCGCGGCCCCGAGCACACCGCCACGACTCGCCCTGGCAGAGCGGCAGGCACGGGGCTGGCAACTGCCCAAGGTGGGCACGGGCACGGACAGGGGCACGGGGGGACGAGGTGCCCTGCCCCGCACCACCGCGGCTCACTGAAGGTCCCTCCTTGCCTCGCTGCCACCGATATGCACCGATGAGAGAGGACTCCCCAGCCGCTAAGGTAAGTGCGAGCTGCGGTATCGAGGGAAACGAAGCTCGCTAAGAACAACCATCAGCCGCACGGCAGCAGCCCCGCCGGGAACCTCCCTCGGGGGTTCCCAGTGCCGCTGGGACCCCACTCGCCTGGTGCTCCCTGCGCAGCCCAGGGCATTCGCCCCATGTGTGCCTGGCAGTTGGGGAACAGGCTGCAGCTCCCCGGCACCCCAGCCTCCCCGCTGCGAACGTACCTTGTCCCTGCGCTGCCACAAGTGTCCCCACAGCGCTCTGCTGTGCTCCAGCTGCAGGAGGGAGGAGAGTGGCAATACTGGGGCAGGGAAAGGGGAGGAAAACGCAGGGCTAAAGACAAAAGTGAAAAGAGGAAACTCAAAGGGCAGAGACAAAGGCAGGGAGAAGAAAAGCAGAGTTAGAGCATGACACCGCGGTGCCTGGGGGCACCCCGAGGCTGAGCAACCCTGCTCAGGCTCGCGTTCCGGAGCCATCCGTCCTGCAGAAAAGCGTCCATGCGATCTCAGCTGCTGCTGGAAGTGACCCTGGTGGCTCTGGGTTCCCGCGTCTGCCCTCAGTATGTCCTACCTGTGTCCCACGTGCGCCGCACGGCCCCTCCTTCCCTGCTCCATTTCTGCTCGGGTTGTCGGTGCCCAGGCTTCGCTTATGTGCAGAAAAGCCCCAGGTGCATCCGTACACCATGGGGCCAGGTCACATCCTTGGCTGTACCAGCACGGGAGGGACAGGGAACCAACGCCAGGCAGGCAGCAGGTGACAGACCAGCGGCACAGCCAGGGAGGGGTTTTGCTCCCAGCCATCACCCCCTGTGACTAGGAGTGTTTAGTACAGGTGTCACCAGCTCTCACACAGCGCCAGCACGCTCCCAGGCTGCGCAGGTTTCTCCTCCTAGGGAAGTCCAGCTCAGACAATACGGGACCCTACTGATATCTGTGGTGGAGAAGCAGAACCACCTTCCAGCAGTTCCCTTCCTCTCCTTTTTAAAAATGACCTGACAAGATGTTCAGGCCAATGCTTCTCAGAAAAAGCCAATGACTTTTTGACCAGAATCACTGCAAAACCCAGCAATGCCGCCACTTCTGCAGGCATGGCTGGGTCTGGTCGAGGGCATGCGGCCAGAAGCACCCGCCTGTCATTTTTCCCAGCTCCCTGCGCCTTCGCTCTGAACTCCGCTTCGTCCCAGGTTGCGAGCTCTCCGTACAGGCAGGTGGCTGCGGCATCAGCATCGAAACGAGCCCCAGCGAAGCGAGGGACAAGCGGAGCACCTGCGGCGAGGCGGGAGCCCGGCCACACTTGTTAAGTCTTTAAACAATGCAACAAGCAAAAGTGCGAGATGCTCTCGGCACAGCAGCCTGGGGGATGTTTTTAAACAAACTGAGTCACCTTCCTGCGAGCAGAAGCGATGCCCAGCTGCAGCGTGGGGATGACGGCGAGGTGCGCGAGCGAGGGAAGGGGAGCGAGGCGGCGACCCAAACCCCAAATCTGCGGCCGCGCACCCTGGCCTTACCTGCCGGTGCTCCCCGTCCCGCCGAGTTCTCCCCCTCGGCCGAGCCCTGGCGGAGCCCCTCGCCCGGGCGGCTCGTGGCGCTCCCACGTCAGGCTGAGCCGGGCATCGGCGGCGAGGCGAGGCTGGGCTGGGCTGGGCTGGGCTGGGCTGGGCTGGATGCCGCGGAGGTGCCCGGGTGCCCGCCGGACTCACCGCCCGTCGGCTCCCAGCCCGCTTTTATGGCCACAGAGTCTCCTCCTGCTGCGGGGCCCGGCTCTGCTCGGCGCCGTGGAGCCAATCGGGGTGAGGGAAGCTGTGAATAATCAGCCCCGCAGCATCCCCACCACCTCCCGAGCCGGCTCTCCCGCTGCGCCACGGCCTCGCCGCAGCCCCGGGGACAGGGTGCGCGCCCCCCGGGCTGCCCCGCGGCCCCTGCTTCCCCCGGGGACCCCCGCCGGGTGGGAACGCGGGTCCCCAGAGTGGCAGGCAGCGAGCGGGGGTCTCTCTCAGCTGCGGAATCACTCACACCTCTGGGGTGCTAAACGCAAACCCTGCCCAAGATGCAGGGGAGCCGGGGAAGCCCTCAGCCCTGCACCCTGTTTTCCGGGCTCAGGAGAAGCCCCATCCTCATGGCGATGGCGGGGAGAGGGACGAGCCCACCCGAAAGCACTGCCAAGGAAGAGGGAGCGGGTTCGTGCCCCGGGAGAGGCCGAGGAGCCGCCCAGGGCTCCCCCCACCCACCCAGCCCAGCTGTGGTCGGGCAGCAAAGACCTTGCACGGAGACCCCCCCACCGCGGCACGGACACCGTGGGAGGGGCCCACCGGGCTTCCCCCACTGTGTTTTCCCCATACCCTCCTCCTCCTCAGAACAAACCCAAACAGATGAGCCTGGAGGGGCTGGGGGAGCGGGGTGGGGAAAGGCAGAGTCCCCCTGCACACCCTGCTCAGCCCTTGATCCCTGTTCACACATTTCTGAGCCCAGTTTGGGGCTGGGCAACGCTGGGGCACCCCCAAACCCATGCACCACCGTGCCCCACCAGCACCGCATCCTGACACCCCCCAGTGCCCACACACCGGGCCAGGCCACCCCATCCCTGTTGCTGTCCCCATCTGCGCCCCCATCCCCGTTGGCGCTGGTGGCTGCAGCGCACCCCTCGCACTGCCGGCAGCGCAGCCCGTCCTCTCGCCTTGAAGATGGAGCTATTTTTATCGGCTCAAGAGGGATGTTTCCCAGCAACCTGACTTTCTCCCCGGCTTGAGCACCAGCTGCCGGACCCGACGCCCATGCTCAGCCCTCCCGGTGCTAGCAAGGGGCGCAGGGACCATTGGCATGGCCGGGACCCTCTGTAGGGCACCTGGGCAAGCAGGCAGCAGGCGCTGGCTGCCCCTGGTCCCATGGCACCAGGGCTGGTGCCACCTCTGCTGGCCTCCACCTTTGGGGTGCCAGGCGCTGCACCCAGAAAACACGTGGGACCTCATGGGTTTCGCTGGGGGTGGGTTTCAGCTTGCCCAAGCAGGGGCTGTACCCACACAGGGTGACCATCGGAGCAGGGCGCGGGGGGGTGAAGCAAGGGCAGAGCATCCTGCATCTCCCCAGGGCCGATGGAGGGGACGTCTCGCGCAGGACCCATGCTGGGAGGTGGCAGCGGTGCAGCAAAGGGGGACAGAGGCTCACGCCCCATGGGGGCACAGGCAGAGGGCAGCCATGGCCCCCCCCCTCGCTCATGGTTTGCTGGGCTCTGCAGGCGCAGAACAAAGCTGAGAACAGAAAGCAGCTGCAAACCACAGCCGGCATCCTCAGCGCTGCGGCTGCTGCGGGCATCCCCGGGAGGTTTAACCCTTGCTGCCAGGGCGAGCAGCCCTGCGGGCATGACGGGGCTCTGCAGACACGGCAGGGAGTGTTCTCACACCAAAACCACTGCGTCTGTCAGCTAGCCCTCCCAAACTCACCAAGCACGTCTCTAACACCCAGCCTCCCCGCTTAGCCCGGCTGTTGCGCAGGTACCTGGCTCCCTGCCGGAGCCTCTCCGGGAGCCCCGTCTCTGGGTGAGAGCAGCGGCGGTGCCCCGAAGGCTGGTGTTTGTGCCGGGGCCGGGGAGGGGACCGGGAAGGGGAGCAGCGTGGCTGTGGCTGCACCCCAAAATCAGACCTGCTTGCAGCCGGGCCAGCTCTCACACACCTGGAGCCAAACAGGCTCAAAGCAAGCACCGAAAGCAGCGCCGTGGCTCTGCCCTTCCCAGGGGGTCTGCAGATGGCAGAGGTGATGCAAGCCCAGGGCAGGACCCCAGCACCCATTGCTTCAGGGCAGGACCCCAGCACCCATTGCTCAGCACCAGATCATAACGCGAGCCTGCAGCAGCCCCCGCCACAGCCCCAGAATCCACCGAGCCCCACACGGGAGCGGAGCCGCCCTCACACCGCCAACACCCCCGTTCCCGGCACCAGGGTGCAGCCGCCTCACTGCAGCACCGCTGCGAGCAGGGTAATTGCACCACGGGGAGAGGCGCTTCTGGAGACCGAGCGAACCCCACGAGCACGGAGACTTAGTGGTTTGTAACAAGGTGCCCTCATCTCGCTCGCTGCGGGAGGGAGGGTGGATTATTCCTGTCCCCGGAGCACAGCAGCCGTGTTATTTTCTACGTGCGCAGCAGATGCACTGAACTGGGCGAGAGGGTGGTCCCCGGGGCCAGTTGTGGTCCGGGCAGGCGTGGGGGTGACAGGGTCCTCTCAGGAAAGGTGCTGCCAGTGAGCCCACCCACCAGCAAGTTTAATTAATATTCATCTGTCGCTTCCTAATGGGAAACTGTCTCTGAGTCACGCTGACATTTCCCTGGGACAATGGTAATTAAGCACCTGGGTAAGCGAAATGTGCAGTAATAGAAAAGTTAAGTTTTCTTAACTACATCAGTTAAAAGCTGATTCGGGGAGGAGGGGGAGAGGAGCGTGCGTACCAGGCTAGCGCACAGCACGTGGGAGGTAATGGCAGATAACGTCAGCCAGCGCCTGCTGAGGCACGGGGCCAGCTCTGCCCGGGCGTCTGCTCCCCGCTGCCCCTGCTCCCCAGGGGCCCAGCCCCTCCGAGCCCCCCCGGCTCAGCCTCGCACAGCAGCAGGTGATGGTACGACCAGGGACATGGTGGGGACGGGGCAATGACAGCCCTTAGGACCACGGCGGAGGTGACATCCCGGTTGGGACCGGTGGGTAGTGCTGGCCAAGAAGGCGGGGGGGGACAGGGGCAGCAGTGACTGGCGTTCGGGGCAGTCCCTCGCTGAGCCGCTGTCGGCCCCGCTTTGTGCCCCGTGCACGAGGCTGGAGCGGGACAGGGCCAGCCAGCCCTTGTCGGTGACCCAGCACTGGCTCACACGACCTCTGTTTTGGGTCTCAGCCCTTGATGGACGGACACACGTCCCCACCACAGGGGCTACCGATGAGCATGACCACCAGCAGTCCTGCCTTGCGGCTAGGGCTGGCCAGGCCAGTGGAGGCAGCTGCTGCTTCTGCCAGCCCTGCCGGACACGGGTGTCCCCGCAGCAGCCGGTCCCTGCGCCCGCCTCCATTCCTGGCCTCCAGCAATGAGGCATCGGCTTCGATCTCCCCAAACCCTGCCAGAGCCCTGCAGCCTCCGATCGACTGAGACAGCTCTGGAGCAAACCTCCAGCGATTGCAATGGTTCCATCTGGGGGCAGAGCAGGTGACAGTCACTGCTGCAGGGGACACGGCCACGTGCAGGACGGCAGTGCAGCACCACATGGCCACGGCTCGAGGTCGGCCGTGCAGCCCAGGCGAGCACACACGTGCGGGCAGGCAGTGACCCGCTGCTCGGGCGTGCGGCTGCGTGGGCAGCAGGCACAAGTGCCCACTCAACGCCGGCACAGAACACACAGCCCAGTGAGCAGGACGAGTCACGCAGCCGCCACCGTCCCCACTGCTGGCACATGCCGCGCTTGGCCCCCTCGCCTCCTGGCCCGGGAGGTGAAGCGTTTCCATTTAAAAGCAAATGGAGTTCAAAGCACTCACAGGAGCTGCTCTCAGGCTGCCCACGCTCACTGCGCGCAGCCTGCAGAGCCGCCGGCTGCGCTCCCCACGGTGAGCCACTGTGAAAGCCACCACTGCCACCCCGGGTGCTCCCCAGCCCAACCGCTCCCACGGCTGGTCCCCCCTCACCGCCTCCCCTTTGGCACCCTAATTTCAGAAGGGATTACTGAGGCCTGTGGGAAGCAGCAGCAGCAAGGCTGCTGGAGTGCCAGCGGCAGGGCCACCGCTGCACCAGGGACGCAGGGCAGCGCCAGCACGGGGCAGCCCGGCCCCACGGCACCGTCAGCGCGAGCAACTTTGGGACGAGCCTGCCCGCTGCGTGGCACTGCCGATGCACACAGCCTGCACGTGATGTACGGCAGGGAGCAAACGAGACAATAATTTATTTTCTGGGTGCCAGACGGACAAGGGGGTTTCCCGGGACGCCCCTCACAGCCCCGGAGCAGCACACGGCTCCACGCCGCACACCGGGCGCTGGCGGCTCCGGGGGTCCCCGTCCCCCCGGGGTGGCCGCGTGACGCAGCTGCGTGATCGCAACGGTGCGTAGCTCGGGCGTGAGTCAAGAAAGCAGCCGCTTTTAGAGCTGCTCCGTGCGCTCGCTCTGCAGGTCACAGAACCACAGAGCATTCCGATGCTCCTCGACCGTCGGCAGAGCGCTGCCAGCGTCACCCGCGCGAGGGCAGGGAGAGCGCGGACAGAAGCGGCTGGAAGCATCCCGCGGCGGGGCGCGCTGCCCGCTCCTCCGGCACGGCCGCGCCCCGAGCCCCGCGGGGCCGCACGGATCC
>VXAL01008520.1:0-15425 GCA_013399475.1 Chauna torquata | reverse complement strand
TTTGTAGACGGGAGTTACATCGGGAAAATATATAGAGCACGGATCTGTGTCACACTAACTTTGAGCAATGCTAAATGCATTAAGTAGGACTAATCCACCTGAGCTCTCCAGTGAGAAGAAATACACAGCAAATATGCCTTAAACAGAGATTTCCCTTAGCTTCTGTGCTGTCAGACCTTTGGCAAGGGAGCTCGGCTTTTTATTCTATCACAGTTTCATGCATTGAAGAGGCCTGGCTGGGGCCATCAGCTGCAGCGGAGTGGGGTCTGCCAGCTGAGGTGTCTGTGAGGCAGCATGGCCCCACGCAGCCCCACGCAGAGCTGCACAGCCCCACGCAGCCCCACGCAGAGCTGCACAGCCCCATGCAGCCCCACGCAGAGTTGTGCAGCCCCACGTGGCCCCACGCAGCCCGATGGCCCCACGCCAGCCGCCAGCTCGTCAGGGCCACCCCATGCCAGCAGGGACCAGGGAGGCGCGGGGCTGGGGCCAACACGGGGGATGCTGCTGGGCACCCCCTGCCCGGGCTGCACCTCGGGCAGCCGCAGCAGCGAGTGACACTGCCTAGAGCTGTAAGAGCCCTGCCTGCAGCATCCACTCCTGATTTCTGCAGCTTTAGTCTATTCTTCGGGAACTCCTTGCAGGTAATACAGTTGTAACTGAATATAAGCCTACTGCATTCGCATTTTCTTAGCCTCTTTGAAGGTGGCGTGAATCAAGTTAGAGGGTTAATCCCTACATTTAGACACAGGGAACAATGTCATGTTAATTCTTTCCTGTAGATTTGCTAATTTGACTTTTCTTTTCCAGAGACATCAAAGCAGAACCCTCCAGAAGAGAACTTCCTAATCAGCAAAGAGAAAAAGGAAATCACTTATTTAGTGGAAAGGATGTAGACATACCAAAGGGAAACATTTCCATATTCTTTTTATAGCTCTGAAAAACAACTTTAAAGAGTGCATTCCCTAAAATCTATTTTTATTGCAGAGAAATGGAGCTTTGGGACCCTTCCGTGCAGTTATTTTATTCTCTGGACCTATAAATAAGAACATCAATAAGATGAATTGGAACATCTTTTCGTTGTTCAAAATACTGTACTTTATTGATTGAAAGAAGAGGAAGGAAGTCAGGAAGAAACAAAGAACAAGTGAAGAGTCCAAAGCAAACCCTCAGATGAGATCTCCCAAGCACTAAGTCAATCCTGCAGTTTCTACATGGCCTGTGAAATTTTTTTGGACTCCCTAACTCCAAAGAAATCCAAGTTTAGCCCAGCGGGAACACATCATTATACATGAGAACTCATCTGCAGAGTTTGGGCCAGAGGAATCTCCAGTGGAAACCTCAAGTTAATTATATTAATAGCGACAGAAAATGTGTGTACAATAAATCTGTATACAAATCTGTCCTTGCAAACATCTGCCTCTTGCTGTGGAAATAGTAGTCCAGCTCCTTGCTGTGGGGCCTTTCCACAATTATCCAATAAATTTTGCCTAAATATACTGTGTCTCTGCGAACTGCCAGAAGGTTTCAGATGTATTCCAAAACCTGAATTTTAGCACCAACTAAAGCTCTCATCATAGCTGCAGGAAAGACAAAAAAAAGTCCTCAGGCCTATCTGAGGACAGAAGAAGTAAAGCCAAGTAATTCATTCACTTTATTAAATCTGCAAATGAGGAATGAGGAAGCTGGAACTGCACAAGGGCTTCTCATTCCCCAGCTGGTCGTGGCACAAAGCAGTAAAAAGCATCAAATCTGGCTACATTTTCCAGAGTTCAGAACAAGCCCATTTTCCATGGAGTTTTCTGGAGTATTTCCTACACTCAGATTTTATTCAATCCACTTTAAAAGCTACAGCTTCTTGAATAGCTGGGCTGTTGATGAGACAGCTCCTGCCCACTTTGGCACTGGCACAGGGGCTTTTACAGGCTACCATCACCTGGGGATGCCCAGCCCCAGCCCAAGTCTGGCGGCCAAGCGCCTCGCGTGGGGCAGAGGCTGCTCCGTGGAGCAGCAGCGACTGCACCGGCAGCCACCTGCTCAGGGCCTCCTCCGATACACACATACAGCTCACGAGAAGGTGATCTCTCCTGATTTGCTGCTGCACTTGCTTTCTCAAGGCCCCTGTAGCTACAGGTCAGCAAGAGGCTCAGCAAGCACCATCTCAAACTCCCCCTGGCTTTTAGCAGCACTTCTCCTGCTGGCGAGCCCCCGCGCCCCTGCCTGCCTAGCTGCAGCCTCCAGCCCCACCACCAGCTGCAGCTTTTCCCATTGTATTTGTTTTGGCAGGCAGCAGGGATCTTGCACAGTGGTTAACAGCTCCCGGGCCGCTGCAGGGGCTGGTACGCTCTGAAGGCCTCTGGGACACATTTTCACCTTGGACAAACACCTGTGACACCCATTGATTTAAGCTGGAGTTTGAAACTGGACTTCTCTCCTGGCAGCTCTGGCCAGCCCCAGTCCCTGCTGGCTTTTATCAGTGCAAGGTGACCACATACAGCCCAAGAGGGAGACAATGAACCTCAGCACAGCGTGAATGCTCACTGCAGATCACTCTTGACTGATCCCAAAAGTCATCCCGAGCCACTTCCCCTGTGCCCCACTGCTTGTTTCACCTCCCACGCTGTGCTGGTTTGCACCCTTGCCACAGGCTCTGCCGCCTGCCCCAGCCCCGCACGGCCACGGGCGCAGTCGTGTGGCTGCTCTGCAGGTGTGGGTGAAGCACCCACAGGTGGATGCACATGGGCCGCTCCCTGCAGCTGCCAGCAGTGCACGTTCCAGCACCGGCAGGCAGATGTGCTTGGCGGGCCTGACCGCCTGTTGTGCCAGTGGCATCCCCAGCATGCAGTCGTGAGTGACCAGACAGACTCACCCCTGCACAGCAGTTGACGGCAGCACCATTACTTCCAACCAGAGGTGTGAGGAAGTAAAATTTACCTCTTCTTTTATGATGCCAATTTTAAAAGATTAAATTAGTGCCACTGCAATGGTTACAAGGGTGCTCTTGGCAGGGCAGTCACTGACCTGAGCTGAGCTGAGGTCCAAAAATGTAGCAAAGTTGGAGGCACCACCATGATCTGCTCGTTCCCTGTAGTGCTATGGACAAAAAAAAAAAAGTATGAACATTTTTGAAAGACAGTAGGAAATAGTGTGGCTGTTACCAAAGCAATGAGCAAAACAGACTGAAATCACCCAGCTGGGATCTGGGCAGCACAGGGACACACTCCGTCCCTGCAGTGGGCAGCCACTGCAGAAACCACCAGTGCCCACCGCACCCACATCAGAGACAGAGTGCTCCTGGCGCCGTGAGGGAGTTAAAACTATTTGGCTAAATACAAGTCAGGGTGGGCCCTTAGGCTTTCGTCAGTTGCTTGCTGATGATGTTGGTTTCATGTGTGGGTTAAGCAAAAGATGGAGAGGATGTACCTGCAGGACAAACCCACCAGCTCCCTCCCATACTGGGCTTCACTCACAGCAGTGGGAGTGCACGGCAATGATCCCCTCCACTCCTGGCATCAGCAGAAGTTGAGGTGGGTGAAGATGACAGAGAGCTCTCTGTTTTGATGTACCATCCTTTCAGTTTAGTCACCCTGTGTCAGCAGAGTGAGTTGTTGCTTCCAATCTGAAATGCAGGAAGACCATGGGACCACACTTGCAGGAAGATCATACTGAATTTAATGGAGAATTAAAGCCTTTCTAAAGCAGGAAGCTCACCTACATGGCACTGCATAGTTAATTACAAAACGATGGTACTCATTTCTGATTATTTTACAGCAATACCACCTCTGCTGCTTTTAGTGGGCTTTGAGACTGATTTCTACAAAAATCCTAAACTTTCTTTGCCATGCTTGCTAAGCTGAATGCCTGTTCCAAACACTAAATACAGCTGTATAAATTACACATTATATAGTGACTCATAAGGAAAACTGTTAACAGCTAGGGGTGTCTAAGAAAACAATTACACAAGAAATACTGCAAGTCAGAAGCATGGAGAGACACTCCCAGCACGGACCTGAAGACCCAGAATGAGCCTCAGCACCCCTGGGCTTTTGCTGAGGCTGGGTCGGGGTCGGGGCCGGGGCAGGGTGCGTCCGGATGATGGGGCTGCAGGGGCAGCAGCGCTGGGCTGCTGCATTGCAGGTTTTGGTTTTGCCCTCCCTCACAGTCACTGAGCCCCCAGATGCACAGACCAAGTCTCCTGTGTGGGGGCATAAAGAGCATTTCACAGTTAGAAGTCTGAAGTGTGTTTAATTTAGAAAGTTTCATGACATTCACCCTAATCGGCAACAATCACAGTGTTTTGGAAACGTCACACTTGTAAGCAACGAAGCGTGCAGGTGGTAGTGTAATTTTAATCATGTCTGCTTTAGCCTGACAGTGCGGGCAGGGCCAAGCTGGATGCCAGCCACCCCAAGGAGTTACTGAGTTCCCAGGCCACCCTTGTATGTACCAAAATGTCTCCAGGTGATACGTGAGCTAGAGCTGTCCCATGTGTCCCCAGGTGTCTCTTGCCCGTTATACAAGACAATGACCGTGTGGTGCTAAAAAAAGGGAAGCCAAAGAGCTGGCAGGGTGCAAGATAACCTTTAAAACAGCCTGCTCCTACGCCACCGCTGTCGTTAGCAGCGATTGCCTGGGTGCAGTGACCAAGCCGTGCCAAGAAGCCCTTCCTGCCAGAAGGCCACCTCCTTTCCTCCAGCCCTTTCTGCCCTGGGCAGGGGCAGAGCTCCCGCTGCCTGCTCTGACTCCGTCCCATTGCAGCAGGAGGGGACCAGGGCTGCCAGGCACGGCCTGCACTGCCGCCCTCGGTGCCCCGGCCGGCAGTGCTGCTCCCTCCGCATGGCCACCACCATTTCCTGCATCCTTCCAGTCCCGCTCCTCCCGCGGGTCCAGCCCAAGCCTGGCCCTGGTCACTGCTCTCACCACCACCACACCTCGGCACGGGCCTGGCTGGTGCAGCCCGGGCAGCGGTGACGGCCACGGGCAGCAGCGGGTGTCCTCACTGCCCCTCCTGCAGGAGGACTGAGGGGAGCGGAGGCCTTCAGGTCCGCGCCACATTGCGGGGCAGGCACCTTAGGACAGTGCGGGAGGCCCTGGTTCTGGCCCTGGAGTCCCCTCCTCAGCGCCGCCGGGTGCCCTGAAGTGCCCATGACAGTGCCCAACCTCTGCTCGGGGATGGGGCTGTCGCTGCGTGACAGAGCAGCCGCTGTGAGGCAGGGCGGCCACTCCATGACAGGGCAGCCATTCCATGACAGGGTGGTCACTCCGTGACAGGGTGGTCACTCTGTGACAGGGCGGCCGCTCAGCTATCTCCCTGCCCGGGCACGCATGCAGTGCTGCCCCTGCTCTGGCACCGAGCGCGCCGGTGCTCCTGCCCACACCCAGGTGAGCATGCCCCTTCCCAGCAGCACTGCCTCTTCCACACCAGGTTAACTAGAAGAAAAGTAGCAGCAATACCAAAGACCAGAAATCCACATCTGCTTTGGTTTCGCCTCAACTTCCTTTTCCAAAAGGTGGCTTCAGTGTGTCACTGAGTTTTGGACACACTAAGCTGTAATTTCTTATATACTAGTTGCAAATTTCTATAGCAGCACAGGGAACAGGATGAGCTATGGACAAAAAAAGAAAGCAAATTCATTCTGCTTTTGTCACAAAACACAGTGACTTCACTAAAAATATAACACTCCATGTCAGGAAAGTATCATTTAGACTTCAGCTAGTTCCCAAATAAAACTAAAAGAGCCCAGCGGTATTGCAGGCCAGGGCGGAAGAGAGGAAGGATTGCACGCTTCGGGTGGGCGCAGCAACGGCTCCAGGCTGCGCCCAGCAGTGCAGCGGATCTCAGCCAGTAAGCACGGCGGAGGGGAGCGTACCAGAATAACGGAGCCTTTGTTCTTTTTGCTTTTTCTCATTTGACCCACAAAAGCAGCACGCCAACTATTCTCCCTGTCCGTTAACATACACCGTCACCAAGGTTCGGCTGCGTTCCCCCATGACCCTGCCTGGTGAGGTGCAGCCCCGGCCCCGCTGCTCTCAGTAGTGCCCGTGCTGCAGCCAGCTGCGAAGCAGAGAACTTGACAGTCACACGAGCTGCTGTGCTGGTCACCCAGCTACTGCCCAGGCCTGCAAACTGGATCTTTACAGAAAATGCCACCAGTTACCTATTACGCTGGTTGACAGCCTTTAGCAATAACTCAAAGCGGAAGACAACACCATCCAGAGCCACTCTGCACCAGCACGCTTGGAGCTCCCATGGCAGCCCTGACGCGGCAGGAGGAGCAGCCCCAGTGTCTCAGGCACCGCGATCGCAGCTGGCATCGGTCACAGCTCGCACAGTGATCCCACTGTCCCGCTGTCCTCTCCACAGCACACAGCACAGCCACATGAGGTCTAACCCAGCACCTGAGCAGCCTCCTTTGACTCTTTAAAAATCCATTTGCAAGTCCAATACATTTTTAACACATTAGCACGTACCTCTGTGGAGAAAAGCGCTTATCTGCAGGACAGGTGAGACAACGTGCCATCAGACCCACTCGTGACGGTGTTGGGGCAGCCTGACGCGCACCCAGCACTGCAGCATCCCCTGCGGCAGCTGCGGCAGGAGGCCCTGACCGGGGTAACAGCTGCTCTGGGCCGGGCAGTGCTCTGCTGTCCACTCGCTGCTGGTCAGCGATGGCTGAAGTACCACCTCCCAAAAGCAAAATGATTTGTTTTGACTTTTCCCACCAGAAATCTCATTGCAATGAATCAAAAAAAAAAAAAAAAAAAAANNAAAAAAAAAAAAAAAACCACAGAAATGGATTTAAGTGAAACTGCATTTTTCCAAAAAGCCCCAATCACATAAATCTCACAGCAAAAAAAGTTCAGTGAGCTCCCATTCAGCTTCATTAGTAAAAATGTCTATTTTACACTTTGCAGAAAGCAGAAGATTGTTAGCATTTCCAAACAGACTGTTAGCTTTGTTAATAGTTTATTATTATTATTACTATTTCCTTCTCTTTCAGTGCTTGAGTTCACCTCCTAGCTGATAATATATGAGCTCTGGGGCCAGCAACTGAGATAAAAAGGGGAAATTACAGAAACCAGACTGGATAAACGTGCTTGTTGTGCATGAAGTAAATGTTCACCTTCTACTATTCTGGTTGAAATACATATGAAGAATTAAGGGTTCATGAAGTCTTCCACTTTGTTCAGTAGGAGCTGCACTCCTCCAGACACACAAGGAGCCGCTCATGCATAGCACAGCAAGGACAGTATGATTTCACTTTTTCTGGCGTATATTTTGACAAGCAGCTGCAAGCACGAGGCACTGTGGCCAGGCTGCTTTGTGGCTGGGTAAGAAGATAAGCAGCTTGTGCACAGCGCTCCTCCCGCACCCGCAGCCGCACTGGGCATCCCTCACCAGCGCGTCCCCATCGCCAGCCTCGTCCCCGTCCTGGAGCAAGGCAGGGGTGGCCGGGGCGATGCTGTGCGGCCGTGCCGGGGCGGGACGAGCCGGCAGCACCCCGGTGGGCACAGTCGCCCTGTGCCCTGAGGAATTTTGTATTCGTGTCCGGGATGCCCGGGAGGCCTCGTTCCCTCACGGCCCGGGCTGCCTGGTCACACAACAGCGGGGTGGCCATCGGAGCACAAGCCAGCAGCGGCCATAACGCCACCCATGCCTGCTCCCTGCCCCAGAGAGAGGCATCGAGTAATGCTCAGTGCGTCCCGCCGAACGCGTGCATCCTGAAGCGTGATACTTGATTAGCCGTATAGAACGGCCAGAGCCTGCATAGCCACAGATGTTACAAAAGGGCACAAAATGATCCAGCCAAACTTTTCTTTTTATTCTAGCCAAACTATTTGTTTAAATTTTCTGCATAAGTGAATTCCAGAGAGACACAATGCTCTGTGAGAAGAACATGTCTTTTATTGGTTCTAAATGTACCGACCTTCCGATTTGTACTTGGCCTCTTGAAAAATACTGTTGTTAATTATCACTATTATTACTGGATCATAGAAAAAGTGTTGAATTTTAACCGTTACATTTAACTGAGAAAGAAGAGTAACTCAAAACCTTGAAAAATTACGTGCCTCTCCAGTGTGACTCTTTCAAAGAATTATTTGAAATACCTACTTAAAAACATGTTATTCTGTCTTAGCTTGCTTTGATCTTTTAATTCAATTGATTTGTCCTTGGAAATCAATAGGCCATGAAGAAAAAAATATCAATACGCCACCCATAGTTGTATTTTCCTCATCTAATGCAGAATATGTGAATAAAAATAACTACCAAAACCACCAGCCAGGTGGAAAATTCTCTTCATTTTATCTCTGCAGTGAAAGCTAGAGTATCAAACACATTCAGAAATATGAGAAATTCACCTCTGTTATGTTTAATCTTCTTCAGTGGTAATATCATGGGGAAGAAAAATATAAAAGGTACCTTTAGTATAATTGCCTCCCTAGCTGGTAGAGTATGGGCTTGCTGACTTTAGTGAAACAATGTTGATTCTTTGCCTGTATTGCACTTACAGCACAGTAATAAAACCTGTCCTTGAGATCTACCATCAACCAATGTCTGCTGGCACAAGTACTACAGGAAAAACAAAACAAAACAAACGAAAAAACACAAATGACGTTGAATACTCCGACCGCAAGTGAGAACAGCAGTGCCCAGGGCTGGGTTTTGAGTGCAGATAACGTGTTAAAATCATGAGTCCAATGGTCATGATATGCCGGGTGAGCTCCAGCCTGTGCAGAGCAATGCCAAGGTGACAGAAGTGAGACACGAGGCGGTGGAAGGAGGCCTCAGACCTGGTAACTCCCCCGAAATCAGACCCATCATCGACCTCTGCTGAGAGCCTTGGGCAGCGACACAATCCTGCACTCCGGACAAAAAACGGGGAAAGGAAAAGCCTAAACAATAACTGCCACACAGCAAGGCACAGCAGTAACGAGGCCTCGTCTCCAGTCCCTTGAACAGCACCTCTGCTGCTCTGTTGTACTCGGCAAGCGTGCAGGAAGGGATCGTGGGCGACATTTGGGGAAGGTTCAGGGAAATCCACCATGGCACACGTGCCATCCACAACCGCTGTAACGCAGCCAGGGTGCCACACGTGGGGGAGCAGGGTCAAGGCTCAAAACTGCTAACTTCCCATTCTTTTTGCGTTGCTCTGAAGCTGTATATATATGTTTGTACCTTGGCAGTAAGAGGCTCTCACTCTGAGAGGCTCCTACAAACAGGTATGTGACGGAGTGTGGCAGGAACGACAGTGTGCATTTGTAGCCTATGGGACCTGGTGCCTTTTATGTTTTGCTTACACGTCTTGCCATTAGCAAAAATTAATTGTAATGCAAGCAGATACTACAGCCTCACAGTCCCTGCTCTGCTGACTGTGCTGGCTACTCTGGCAGTTACTGCTAGAAAATCCTTCTTTTGATGTCCTTTGAAACTATGTCCTTAAAACCACAGTATTTTTGGTAGCACTACTGGTCAGATCGCACTCTCACAGCTGAGAAATTTGAGATTTAATTTCAGACTTCAAGAGAAACTTTAATTGCAAATCTATGTGCTTTAATCAAGATATACCTGGAAACTATCTTGTAAAAACCAAGGTCTGCAATTTTCCCCCTAAGCTTTCAATACTCTCTATACTTGTCAGCAAATATGCAATATTTAGAAATAGTTGTTGCTACCACTGAAAATAAAAACCACACTGCATTTGGCCACCACATATTCATAGCTAAATATAACATCTGATGGAGAACTGCAACAAACAAGGTGGGTTATGGCATAGGATAACCAAAAGACAAATAAACCTGATCTATAAATAAATAAACAAACAAATAGAAGGTAGCCACTTTCATTTCCCAAGTTCCCACAGACTATTTCAAAACAGACATTTCTTTGAGTGACTGCAGAATGTGCAGAGAAAATAGAAAAGATTTCAAGCCGCCTGTTATGCAGAGGCACGGGCAAAGCTGTCAGCGCCGTCGGGCTGCGCCCGCCTGCAGGGCCAGGTGCCCGCTGGGTCCTGGGCCGGTGGGTCCTGGGCAGGGCCCCAGAGCCGCGTCCAGGCGCGGGCGCTGCCACCGCTGCACCTGCCGAGGGAAAGCCGGCACTGCGCGTGCGGCGGGTGCGCAGAGACCACGCTGCATTTGCACGTGCGCCCTGCTCCTGGCCTGGGGTCTCCAAGGCACCGTGGAACACCACCAGCACATAGCAGAGGAGCGGCAGGAGGTCAGCGGGAGCCTCAGGGATCTGCCACGCCACGCTGCTGGGCTGCCTGCAGGAGACACGTGTGGCGGGCTGGGTGCAGACGCCAGATCGCTTATCCCAAACCCAAAGCCTCGTCCCAAACCCACAGCCGCACCCACTGAGCACGGATTAGGAACAAGCAGTGTGATGCAGATCCCTGAGCTGGCCAAAGCAGCCCTGTTCCCTGATGTGTGGCTGGGCAGAGCTGAGGTCAGGAAATGGGAGCAAAGCAAGGTTGGGACAGACCCTAGGGGGTGGCTGCCAGCACCCAGGGGTGCCCAGGGACCCCCGGCTCTCCCACCCCCCCAGCACAGCGGCTCCCAGCAGCATCAGGGCTGGGGGTGCACGTTGCAGTGGGGTCGGCGGCAGGGAGGGGATGGGGACGGGGCTGCAGGACCACACTGCCCGATGGGGTGTCTCCATCCCTGCTCATCAGCCAGCGGGGCAGGAGGTCTTCTGGAGAGCTGAGCAGTCCAGAGTATTTTCCACCTCTGCCACACCGCTCCTGGCAGCTGCTGAGCACTTGGCTGATACGGCCAACTGCTGTCAGATAACACAATTTGGGGGCTGGGAGTGTAACCACATCCTGCTCAGCCGCGGGGACGTCGAGGCAGGACGAGAGCTCACCTCCACAGGCACCAGGGGAAGTTATTATTTCCATTCTGCAGGGGGAGTTGAGGCACGGGGACGCTCAGCAGCCGTCAGCATCAGAACACAGAGCTAAAAGCTGTCACTGGCACTTACGGAGTATCCATCACCCAAATATTGCAGCACCTGGTCCCTGCCCAGAGCTCTGACCTCCGGTCAGAAGAGTGACACCAGCAAACGAACCATCTCCTCCTGTTTCAAAAGTGCTCGTTAGGAGGGTTTGGAAGTTCTACTGGCTGGATGTGGTATTTAAATTTCAGAAGGATATCCCATAAAAATACACGAGAAGAATCAGGAAAAAAAAAATAACCATAAACTTATCATGAACAAGCATCTGACTCAGGGAGCTCACATCCGTGGAAAAAAGAAACCAGCCGTAGAAAACATCACAGCTAAGCTTCCCACAAAGCTTTAGATTTACGTGTCCCCCTGTTTCTACAGCGGCTCAATCTCGTTTCAGAGATGCCCTCAGGTGAACAAAAAAGAAATGGAAAGGGCCCAACTGCACCCTGGAAGCTGCAGCACCCCTTGGGACATCGGGAAGCTGGAATGGGGCCGTTTGCGCAAACACCAGGCACTGTTACCAGCCCCATGGAGCAGGACCTGAGGACGGGGACATGACGGGAGTGTGTGTGGACCTGCTGGTGCCCCAGCTCGCCTTGCCCGGGCGGGAGGGGAACAACCTTCTGCAGATGCTCAAATGGAGAGAGAAGGCCTCGGAGGCTCGCTTTCAGCTTGCTACTAGAGCTCATGCTCGTATGCTCTGGGAAACAACACCGCGCATGTCCTTGGAGGTTAAAGGCTTCCCCGCTGCCCTCCTCTGAATCAGCCGAAGGAGTCATCTGATGGCAGCCAAATGCTACCAGTACTTTTAGGCGGGCCAATTATGCAGTAGTTCAGGACTTCAGCAATGGTAAAGCATTAGCATGTGCTTTAAATGCCCTTTACAGTGCAGACTGTCTCCTGAGTAAATTTTCAAGCCATATATGTCAGCTATGCATTGTATTAATGAGGTCTTTCCAAACCCTCCATTTCAAGTGCTCCTCTAACAAGAGCAAAAGCTTTAAATTCCTGAGGCAGACGAGACCTTGCAGCGCTCCCAGGCGCCGGTGCTTTGTCCTTATGGGGCATTGACAGTATCAGGCACAAAACTGGGGACTCTCTCAGGCCCAAGCCTTGCTCTGTATCTGCCCTCAGGATGTGTTAGCAAACACAGGCACCAGCATCCCCGCAACAGCCCGCCCTGGCCCTGCAGCTGGGACCAACGCCTCTGTCCTCACTCCTGCTGTCACACCGTGGGAGCCCACAGAGTGTGTGCACGCGTGTACACACGCACACGCACACGCACATCAGAGATGCACACCCAGAGCCCCTGCAGCTGACTGCTGCTGCCGTGGCACTGCAGCGCTTCCCCCATGCCCCCACCCAGGCAGCCCCACGCAGCGAGGTAGGGGCTCGGTTTCGCCTGCAGCCCACGCTCACGCCCACGCACTGCGGCAGCGCCGGTCTCAGGCCCGTGTTTGGGTGCTGTGCTGGATGGGGCCAAAGGCACCGAGGGACTGGGCTCTGGGTCGGCTCAGCCTGGAGCAGCAGTAGCCGCTGCAGGCTCCCCAGAGCTGGTCCGGCAGGATTTTTGCCTGCATTTCCCACAGTAGCGTTCGTAACCTGAATTAGGCCATTGCAGCCCAGCAAAGGAGGGGGCTCATAAAAAGCCTTCCGTGTTCCCCAGACCTGGCTTTAACTCCCTGCAGCACAAGGGCTGCCCTGGCCGTACTCCCTCCCCGGCCATGCTGTGCCTGAGTTAGCCTCGCTGCCTTGCTGGCAGCTACGCAGCGCCAGATTCCTCCAGCTGTCCCCAGAATGCCACGTGGCAGCGCCTGCCTTTACTGGATGCCGTGAGTCACCGGCCGTGCTGTTCCCAACACGCAGGTGATGCTGCAGGAGATGGAGAGCAGCCTTCCCTGCGGACAGAGAGCTGTGGGCTTTCTCTCTGAAGATGGAGCTGCGTAGTCTGGCTGCAGAGGTGTTGCCTCATCTCCCTCAGAAAAGCCAGGCACTCCGCAGCGCGTGCCTGCCCTGGCACACTGCACACAAGGCCCCAGCGTGCCCTTTCCACGCTGCTGTGCAGGCGAGGGACAGGCACTCGTCATCGTCCCTTCGATGGGCATCGACACTGAGCCCGCGCAAGCCAGCGACTTCCCAGAGCTGCGGGGGGACCCATGTCAGGGCACCGACAGCCCCAGAAGTTCCCGTCCCCTGCTCTCCGCTCCAGCTCTCTGCTCTGCATTTCAGAGCCGATGTTCAGCCTCCTGTCGCAGAGCTGGACCACAGAGTGTGCGTGGTGCCCTGGCACGTGGTGTTGGGCAGAACAGTTTTAGGACAGAAATCTGAGTTTGAACAACAAGTTTTGAAAGAAAAATGTAGACCGGTCCCAGTAATGATTTGCACAGGCATCAGCCATGCAAAGATTTTTGTTGTACTTCTCAAAATACATGGAGCATAATTCTGTGCAAGATTCAAACCACTCAGGTGATCTCAGGTGGCATCTGGAAGGAGCTGAAATGCCACACTACACTTAAAGCATCTGAGGAAAAAGAGCAACTCCCAAACCTGTTTTTGGATGTTACACATATTCATTTTCTGCATATGGGGATGCATGTTTTGTTGTTTTTTTTTGGAAAAAAAAAAAAAAAAGCATTTTCTTACAAGTAATCGCTTGCCCTGTGCTTGTTTCCTACCTATAGCCAGGTCTGCGGTGCGTATCGAAGAGGCGAGGAAGGCAGCTGCAGGCGCTTCCCAGGGGCCGCTGCTGCAGAGCAAGGCCCCGGTGCTGGGGAGCAGCACCCTCTGCCCCGCGCCTGCCGAGCAGCTCCTCCGCTCGCAGCCCCTCTGCGCCGCCGCCGTCCCCTCACCGGCCCTTCCCACCCTTCGGAACATCCCCTGGAAACCCTCTGGAGCCTTCATCTGTACCAGAAGGGCAGCCACAGGATTTGGCAGAAGCCTCGCGAGAGCAAACTGCTGAGCGTACAAGCCGGCTTTCACGGCTTCTCAGGGCCGGGCTCACTGCAAAACGAAGGCGGTGGCAGCCTAAGGGGGGTGGCCCCGCACCTCAGCACGTGCACGAGCTCCCCGTGGCAGCGCGTACGACAGCCTGCTTCTTGCAACCCCGGAGCGTGCCAGCTGGTTGTCAGGGTAGGTGAGCAATGGAAGCGTGCCCTTGGCGGGACAGCCTTCTTCATTTTCATGGACACCTGACACTGCAAGGATAAAGTCACGTTTGGTGTGAACACTGTTACACCAGACCCTGTTATCAACTCACACAATGCACGAAACCCTGGCCCTGTCCGAAACACGATGTCCTCAGATGCTGAACCGCGGCGTGGGATGGACCTGCATCCTGCCTGCACACGGGTACAGCTCCTTAGCGGGGCCTGACAGTGTCCTTGCGCTGCATCGGTACTGCCAAGGTACCCGTCAAGGCACCGCGGTGCGCAGCAGCACCGGCTCCGCTCGCAGCGCCAATTTTCTTCCTGAAAAGGCAGAGGCTGCCTCTGGCAGGGCTGGGCTGGGTTCGTGTCTTGGGAAGCACCATGCACAACGCGGGCTGAAAGAAATGCAGGCTCCCGGGGTTGCAGTAGCAGAAGAGCCCGAGCTGCAGCAAGAGCTGCAGATGGGAGAGCGCGGCGGGGGCCAGCGTCCGCCTGTCCGGTGCCCTGCCCACCGCCCCAGCACGCCCCTGCTGGCAGGAGGCAGCCCAGGCACAGAAAATGCTTATTGACTGCCAAAGAGCAAAAACTCCAGAGGCAAAATGAGACAGCAAAGCCTTCTTCTTCCTCCTGATTTTTGGAATAAAAGTATTGGGAATTGTGGCTTGTCACCCTCTCCCTTCCCTGAAAGGAGATGGAGCACGCCTTGAGATACCGGTGCAGTACGTTACCTCTGAACTGCACTTTTGGGGCTGTCAGATCTTGCACAAAATGCTCACTCCTCCCAAATGCTTTTATGGCACTGAAGTATAATAGGTGCTAACAAAAAGCAAAGTGCTTAAACAATCCGACTGTAAATCTTTTCTGCTTTCAATCGCTAAGCTTTCATCCCCTGTCATAATTATTTATAGTTTTCTATGCTGAGTTCATTGACAGATGAAGCCTCAACATCTAAGGGAAAAAAACAAGCAGAAAAAAAACTAAAAGCAGAAAATAAAAAAATCCTTAAATTCTCTATATGCATCTTAAAGAAGCAAAACAAGCATATGCCCATTTTCATCATCTTGGCAAGTCACCTCGCCCTGTCAGCTCACTCCTCATCCTCTCTGCCACTCACCAGATGGGTTTCCAACTCCGGCTTGTCCTATATCCTTTAATTCCTTCATCTATTTAAACGCAACAATGACTGGGTACCGAGCACGCACACTGCAGTGATAGAGCCCCCAGGATAAAAACGCAGTGCAGAGAAGAGCGGTCAAGGGCTTCCTGTCCCACAGGCGCGCGTTGCGTGTGAGACCAAGCCCGCGGGCCCGCAGCCCCGCGCGCAGAGCAGCGCT
>VXAL01008489.1:49326-70501 GCA_013399475.1 Chauna torquata | reverse complement strand
AATTATGTTAATCTCCCTGTGTTGAGTCTGTTTTGCCCGTGACAGTAACTGGTGAGCAACCTTCTTGTCCTTATCTCAACCCTTGAGCCCTTGTCCATCATATTTTCTCCCCCTCTTCCTTTGAGGAGGGGGAGTGAGAGAGCGGCTGTGGTGGAGTTCTGCTGCTCAGCTGGGGAAAACCACCATACCCCTATACTAACAGACATTCCTAACATCATAGAAAACTGTAGTAATTCTTTGTGCTGAATAAAGAGTCTCAAACAGGTATTTGATGTTTCTTTGAGACAGAACCTGTATGTAGAATAAATACTAAATTCTCATTATTAACAATACTTAAATAAACTACTTACTGATGAATGGCCATATAATAGATATGTATCAATATGACAGTTTCAAAATCTCAATATGTTTCAGATATTCAGTTGGTCTTTAACCTGCTCTGTACTTTGTGCCATTTGAAATATTTGATCTAATGTTTTAGAGCTGGGGAAAAGCACATAAAACAATTGTGTGTTAAATACACAAGCCCCAAGGTGTTACTGCATGTATTTACTTAATGTTAAAATCTATGTAATAAATACCTACCTTTGCCTTTCACAGCTGTTAAATAGGCACTTTTTTATTATTTGCCATGTAACCAGTAGAGATTAAATATCTTAATAAAACTAAATTAAAATCATCAGATATTTATGATACTCATTGTAAAGCCTCATAAAAAATAACCTGCCACTATTTATAGCTCTCCTCAAACTACAATGTTTCTGAAATAGACTGAATCTCCACTGCCACTAGCAACAATTTGAGAACAGAATTATTTAACTTGCTGGAAAGTCAAGTACAACAGGGAAGTCTAATAGATGGTCAATCAATCAATTAGTAGATAGGCAACTGTGTGAGCAAAGTGTGGGAAAGCAAAACACTGCTACCTTCCCGCAGCAACAACAAATTCCCCCACTGATACATACTAGCCCATCTTTTTATCAGTTATCCAAAGATGCAAGTGAAATGACCTCTGTTCATGAAATTAACTTTATTCCAGCACTACACAGGGGCATTTACGGAATACAATTTTTGTGACCTTTTGTCTTTGTAGTATTGATTAAATGAAGATGATAGCTTCTTAGTATGAAGTTTGTCTGTGCTTTCCAGTCCTCATTTCAAAGAGGACTGAATATTGTATAAATTTTAATAGGGAGGTAACTGAGAACCATGGTATCTTATTAAACTGTCAGTTCTGAGAGAAATTTGAACTTCAAAAATTCCTTTCTTCTGTGTTTATTGTATATGTGGATCAAAAAAAGAACTGTCTGGGAGCACGTAGTCTTTGAATAAGTCAGCATGAATTCTCTCTTACACACAAGCCGCCCACCCAACATTAGAAACCTATGAAAAGATTAGTAGATATATATTAGATCTTTATATCCTGCAGTTTTTCTACAGAGGAGCTAAGTATTAAAAATAGAAATTAAGATAAATATGCTAAGAAGAAAAAATATGGTGAGTGAGAAATATTTTTGCAATTCAGAAAAGTATCTTTTTTCTGTTTCATTTTTATTTCATATAGTTACCATTTCACAAAATCTACAGGAACAATAACTGCTTAGCAACAGATTGGAGAGGATTCACATTAGATGATGTATGCATGAGCACCACAAACTAAACAATTAGCATAAACAAAACAATCTCACTCTCACAAATATATTACAGCAACTGCACAGAAAATGGATGTTACTGCTTAATTATCACCAACAAAAAGGTTTTATTTATTTATTTATTCTTTTAAGAGTGAAAAACAGCTGTTCAGAGACTGAAGAAGAGTGCTGTAGTCTATGCAATGCATGTCTGATGGCTATGTGCTTTTAGTAAGTCATGGTGCTGTAGTTATAGCTTGTTGACACCAAGTGAGAGAGAATATAATTTTACAGTGGCATAAATGGACACGTCATTGTTGCACTTCAAAACTTTCATTAGTAAATTACTATTTCAGGGCGTGGAAAAGGAGAGACAAGTACCTTTTGTTCTGCAAAGGTACAACCTTGTTTTGCAGAAATTCATACCTGTTTGCTCAGTTAAAAAACTTCCCTTTCAGTTACAACATTTCTGATGTGCTCTGTGGACCTCTGTACATATAACTTAAGAAAAGGAGGGAGACAAGGAATCAAGGTCATTATGAGAAGTAATGAGGTCAAGAGTAATCTGTAACTCTCTCCTTGTCATTGCTGTGCTGTAGAATGGCAGAGTATAGCTGCAGGCATATTTAGCTAGATTTCATTTTCACTAAAAGAGGGAGTGGCAGACTGCTGAGATCATAAAATGGATTTTTTACAAAAATATAGCATCTACTGAAGAGCTTCTCGTATCTACTCCTCTTACCTTTACAGTCTGCAAATGCGCTTGCTTCCCAGCTGATCTTGGATGAGCACAGAGCCGCAAGTAACCAGAGCAGCTTTCATTTCATGACACCTGGCCAACAAATTTGCAGTATTTCTTTCAGAGATGAATTCTACTCCTAAGATATTCACCTTAGTGATTGCAAGGTGCTAAAAGGCCCTCTATATTTAGATATACTTAAACAGAGGTGGCAAATGAAATTCTTGCAGAATGCACCACCTTGTTAAGTGAAGTCAGCAGCTGACAGCAAATGATCCTGGGTATACCATGGAGGTAGACTGGACTTGTGTGATTATACAGTGCCTGGAACAGTATGATATTCCTCTTCCTGCATGAAATCTCAAAGCATATTGAAAATTGCTTGAGTCAGCTGGTAACAAAGAGCTGCTGTTAGGGCATTCTCCTCCCATATGATGCCCAGAAACTGGGAATTTCCTCTATCCAGCATGAATTACAATCAGAAGCAAGATAGCTGTAATTTTTAACTCCTGACACAAGATCATGGTTTAGGGCTTGGTCTTAGGAAACTCTTTAGAAGAAAAAGGCGTGTGATGTGTATCGTTGACAAAGTATCTCTACTCGGATACTACCACATTTATCACTTGTAGCCAGTAAAGGCATTTGCATTTTTCTGAATAAAGGAAATAAACAATCTTATATGTTATTTCTCCTTCAGTTTAAAGGGTACATGTAACCTACGGATGCTATTGCAAAACACTGTTGGTTGGCCTAAGAAACTGTAGGATATGAATATTTTAACTTTCAAATTCAATGAAATGAAATAACTATTTTAGATGTTGATGTTGACATTTCTCAAAGATCCTCTGTTCTTCTGTCTTTCAGAAGGAAAATAGCATTTTACATGCATGAGGAACATCAAACCTACTAAAACATATGTATCAGACCTATTGGGTGGCCTTATTTCAAAACTTTAAACCTTGTTTTGATGTCCTGTTTTCCCTATCCATTTGTAGTTCATGAGAACTTTCTTTTGCTATTGCTTTTTTTTTTTAAAGACTTAATGTCCTATTGTTCTTTCTTCAAAAGTATAAAATGCCAAAGATGTACAGACCAGGCTTTTTTTTTTTTTTTTTTTTTTTTTTTTTAATTGGTTCTACTCTTTTTCTCAAGAAAGGGGGGATGAAATGTGGCATTTTTCATTTGGACACAGTGCATTTTTATTGAAAGTGAAAGATAATGGCTTTGGCAGTTCCTTTTTAATCCAATCTACTGCTTAGTGTCCTCAGAAAGAAAATTAGGAAACATGGCCACAGTTGGCATTATGTGATAGAGTCCATTTTTCTTCTATTGAGGATGCAGACAGTGGCTGGCATTTCTCAGTTATGTCCTCTCTTCTCCTATTGATAATGAATTCTTTTATGTGGCTTTCACTTTAAACTGCTCTATAACATGGACTGCTGAATAAAGTAAGTCTGATAATTAACTAAGATGATAATGTGAATAGCTATTTGTTGTAATTTAATAGTATTTCTTGTGATTGCAAATGACACCAGCCTTTGTTCTAATACGTATATTTGAGAAATTGGGATTTATTTGTATAATTCAGTAAAAGCATTCCTTCACTCTAACACAGACATTTATAACAAATGACTATTTTTTCCTACTGTTAGCAACTAATTTTACAGACAATTAAATTACACTAATGAGTAGATTAATCAACTTTAATGTGAATCAATATACTTGTTTTCACTATGTTTTATGTTGCAGCAAAATATGTCAACTTGAGATGTACATATAGTAAAATACCTACTGGTATTTTGTATCATTGGCTATTATTCAATTAACTCACTTTTCATGGATAATCAATCCACATTAATTTGGCCTGGGTGTTCATTAACCAGATTAGGCATCTATACCCACACAAATCAATTGTCTTTCTAATAGGAAAGTTACAAAAAGCAAATGAAACTGGCTATGCTGATTTTGCCTAACTTTTCAGTAGAAATAAGAGGAACGAAAAAGCTACAGCTATGCCAAAATTTTAAAATTCAAAGCATTTTTGAGCTCCTGCAACATCTGTTTGACACATTTATGCATCTGTCCTAATACATATGTTCTTATTCATTCTTGATCTATGAAAGTTTTTGATCTAATGGCATGTTAAGACTGGAAGACTAACAACTGCAACAACAACAACAACAACAATCTTGGAAAGAAGTTTGTTACGAGACCTACCTGAACAAGCATCTGCATTTTTTCTATTTGCATGGTCAATAATTCAAAAAGTTTTCAAAGAACTAAAATCATCTTATTGTGGCCACGCGACAAAATGATCTGCCTTATGAAACAATTTTATAGTCTTTCATCTAAGGACCTATCCCCTAATAATTCAGGAAAGACCCAAAATTACTTAGTTAATGCTATGCTAAGGACTCTTAGAATGGTTTGACCTTCCACATCCCAGTAATGCCCCCTTGCAGCTTTGCATTAATGTATCTTTCCTTGTAGCCATCAGAAGACTAGGGCAGATTTAAGCACTTGTGAGCCCTCACATTCATTCCCATGACAAAGCAAGTGAACTACTTCCTAGCTGACCATGCCATTGAAAGGAACTAAGATGGCTTTTAACAGTCTTACACACCTCAAGATCAGGTTTAAACATAACTTTTCCATATGTCGTAGGAAAATCTTGGACTAGCCTGTGGCCAATATCATATTTGAACTATAATTGCTATCAAAAGTTTACTTGTAACGTATCAGGGTCTGTCAAAACAGCCAGAGTGAGTTCTCTAACCAATAAGAGATTTGTCTAAGCAAAGACTAATCAAATCAGAATAAAGTCCAGGCTTATACAAATATTTTTCCAGTTAGGAAACAAATAGTCCATTAAATGATTAGCCACAAAAAAAAAAAAAAAAAAAAAAAAAAAAAAACATTCCTTCAACAAATAAAAAAAAAAAAAAGACACAATTCATCAACAAATAAAAATAAAACATCAGGATTGAACGGTGTAAGTTTGGGTATTTATAAGCAGAAAGTATATTGAAGTTTATGTATACTCTCTGCAGGGTGAACACATGTTGGAGCAGCATCCAAGCAACACTTCTTCAGAAGACAATGTGAAGAATAACCCTTAAGGGCAGACTTGCAAGCTCTTTTAAGACAGAGTAGAAATGCCAATCAAAGTGCAGATGTTTTTTCTCCTGAGAGGTGATTATTTTCTTATAGATCCTTTTTTAGAAGGATGGCTTAAATACATCAACTAAACTTCATGGTAACATTGTAGTAGTAGAAACCAAAAGGAAACATAACTCAGGCATAAGTTCTTCTCAGGCAATTTTAAAAGATATTTTCTTTCCTGTATCAAAAACAAAACAAAACAAAGCAAACAAACAAACAAACAACAAAACAAACCAAAAACAAAGAAAAAAAAAACACTACAACAACAAAAAAAATCTGCAACTTTTTCACTTCCTGAAGCACTAGAAAAAAACTAACTATAAATGCCTGATGCACTTTAACTTGTGGCCATATCTCCACTTTCATTGCCAGTGTCTGAAGTGGGGTGATTTTTTTTAAGTCCTGTGAAAATGTTTAACCATTTAGTGTTTAGCTGCAGACATGACGGCCTAACAAAATCAAAAAAGAGTTGGTACAGAACTACAACTTTCAGATTTATTTTTCTGATTATGGAATAAATTTATTTAAATAACTCTCAAGGGGAAAAAAAAAGTGATATTTTACTGCTGTTACTTTTTAGTGTTTTTATTATTATTATTACTAGGTTATTTGTCTACTAGGTTTGAAAGTTCTGTTTTTTAAAGTATTTATTTTATGAAAAACATTGGTAAAAATGGCAATGATAAGACTTATATTCAGCAGTTTGTACTGATATCAAACTACTTCATTTAACACAAGTGTTTCCCATTGGACTTTAGTAAACAACTTTGTTTACCATGAAGACCAGACTCCACATATTATGGACTTGTTTAACCAAAGAAGTTGAAAATAGCAGGGTCTATTTTTGTCACTAGAGAGAGTTAGTATTTTGAATATGAATAAATATTGACTTAATAATTACTTAATTCTTAAATAAAGGAGAAAACAAAACCAAAACCAAAACCAAAAACACTGAAACTCCAAAGGTTATGTTCTATGTTGGACATGTGAGGTAAGTTTAAACCCTCCTTAGGGCTGAAAGTTTCCGTTGAATAGAAATTGGTGAATAGAAATTTTACTCTGGTAGGTATTATTTACAATATCTTGATGTTACTGGTTATAAGACTAGTTGTAACCTATGTAGAAGGAAGCAGTCTGGATCTCCATATAGAGATATGCTCCAGAAAAAAAATGCTTTAGGTTTGGATATGTGTAATACATAGAACACATCAGAAAAGAAATCTGTTTATATTTTTAAAAGAAACCTTTATTTTTCTAGAAATGCTGTGCTATGGCAGATAGTCAACCTAAAATTATGATTGTCCACTACTATGGAATTTATAGGCATATCTGTTGCCTGCCTTCCAAGCTGAGCCTACCGGCCACAATCCACACACTTTGTAAAAAAAAAAAAAAATAGCCACTGAAGAACCACCTCTGTAGACACAGTCTACACAAGTCACAATATAGCTGGAAAAGAAGTTTGTTTAGAGAAAGCCTATGCAGAAGAAAAATGCCTCAAGAAAAATTTCTTGACAAAAACCTTGTAGCGGCTACCTCTCTAAAACAAAACTTCAGCTACCACTGCTTCTATACTTGAGAGAAGTTTTTAATATCACAAGGAGAAAACAAGATAGCCCATGGCTTATCTAACCTGTTATATTAATTCAGAAAGATCCCTGCAGATCTTGTGGAGTCATATTACGGACCGATTTTTAAGGTTATGTAGGTACTGAATGCCCCGAGGAACTTTGTATAGGAATACCTATGCTTTATGTCACTTTCCTGATAATCAGACCCACAGGCAGGCTACAAAAATATAAGAAGAGAGAAAATCTCCAGAAACAAATTTTAGAAGCTAGAAAGCCAAACTGATCTCAGAAGCAGTAAGACAGATGACTCTGCTCAGGTGCATTTAGCTCTTCTGAAGCTGGATGTTTCAATCATTCTCCTCTCCATCTCCAAGGCAAAAGCCCCTCTGGTAATTCAGATCTTGGAAATCTGAGATAAAAGGTTGACAGCTGCCTGTCAGATTCTCAATGTGCATGATTTGGACAGATAGGAATCCATGTCTCCCACCTCCTAGGAAATTATTTGAGATTAGGTATGCAGTTAATGCTGCAATTATACTGCTAAAGCTGTTCCAGTTAGTGTAAATGAATATCCATTGGAACAGTCTGTCACATACCAGGTGACTGCATTTTTACTTGACCTCATGGAATACATGGGAACTGGGTTTCGTATTAAATGTCCATCTCATGGAAAATGCATAAGGAGTCTACCGAACTGGAAACAAAGCCTTGGTCTTTTCCCAGCTGAATAGATTAACTGTTGGATTATAGACTTTATTTTATATAGGTCCCCTAGGTGCTTTAACACTTCCATTTTCAGTTATAGAGTGCCTTAGTTGTAAGAAGGGGTCTTGGAGGTGTCTCCACTCCTAGATGATCTGTTGCTGGCTAGTAGTTATGCCTCTTTTCCAAAAAATGAGAGACATTGGCTTGAATTGCTCAGATGTTACAGAATCTAGAACTTAGGTCTTGTGAGACCTGTAACAACTCATATCATCTAATAAGTGGCCCCAATAGTTCTTACCTTTTTTGGTGAAAGTCACCAGAAGGTGTTTTGAGGAATTGTTCCTTCTTTAGGACTCTTTATGGTTCCTTGTTTTTTCGTAAGATAAGCTTGGACCAAACCCCTTCAAAACTTTGGAGCTTGTGTATTCCTCCTCCTTGGATTACATTGTGATGTAAAGGCAGAAATAATCCTTTAAATATATCCAAAATATATAATTTCTACATTTATTAATTGATTTTGTTTGGGAGGAATTTCAACTGAAGGAAAGAGGAGTGTCAAAAGCAGAAGAAGTCTACACCTAGGCTGAATAATTATTAAATCTAAGCCTCCCAATCTCAGTGGAAAAGTTACAACCTAGAAAACAGAATGGAAAGATTAAGAGTATTCTGTGACCTGAAGTGCTGAAGAAACTGCTTAAGAATCTTGCAACTGTGTTAGTTTTCAGCATGAACCACTCTTAAAAAAGCTGAAATGACAAAAACTTTAGCTAAAGTGCTCTAATGGAACAGAGCATGAATGGCTAGCGAAATGAAGCACCAGCTGATTTTACTAGATCAGTGGCAGCTTAAATTGGGCCTTGCCACCAAGCAGGACAGGTGACAGGACCTCAGGACTTGGCAATCCCATGCTGTGTGTAACTTGTTGCTGCAGAAGGGGGAGAAGCAACCAGACGGCCCAGCAGCTGCTCAGCTAACTTCACCAAAGCGGACTGTAAAATGCAATTGTATTTTTTAAGTTATCAATATTGATCTACCTTCTTGGATTATTTTTGTTTTCTTTTCTTTTGTTTTTAATTAAATAGTGTCTATTCTGGCAATTGATTCAAGTTTTGGCTGGAGAAAACGACACTGCTGGGCACCAGAAAATCTCAGGTTTCTATGTCAGGGCTCACAGTATTGTTTATCAGCTGTTTCTTTAAATTTGAACCTGGTCCTTTTCTGCTGTTAATTGCTTGAAGTAGTCAAAAGGTATTAGGAAAATTCAGGACCACTAGAAATGCTAAACAAATCTAAGTAACTAGGAATAAGGAATTTTGGAGTTATCAAAGATAATTTCTTTTCTGGATAACCTTTTTGGACCTGGCACATAAATTTAGACTGTTGCCTTATACACATTTGAGACAACTTTTGATCCCCACTCTATCAGTCTTTGGTTTCATTCACTACTCCTGAACCCATTCTAATTTATCCTTCTTTTCCAGATGGTGACATTCTCGTTCTTCCTTACTGATTAAAACCAAGGAAACATCAAAGATAGCGAAGTGAGAGACTTTCAAAGGAAGAAAAGGCAACTGAGCACCCAGTTAGTATTCAAAGTTCATAGGAGTTGGGTCCTCGATTTTTTTTTTACATCTTTTCACTCCCTCAGCACATAAATTTAACTTCCTTTGGCCAAACCTTTTTCTTAGTACAGAAATAGAAAAATATTTGAAACAACGGAAATAAAAAAAAGATAGACTTTTTCTAGTTTTCTGAAACGAGCAAAAATTTTCAGCAGCTGCAGTAGCTCACTTTATATGACCTTTTCACACTGCTTTCACTCATACCAGAGGAAATAGCATAGCAAGTAAATATACTGCTGTTGATCTGGAACACCAGTGATGTCAATGTTTGTGGTTATCAAGAACACAATGAATGCCCTTGACACTCAGGGCTATAAGAAATGAGGTTTTTGAGTGATTTTAGCTCCTTGCTTCATTCTTTACCAGGGCATTATTAAAACTGAAAGCTTCACAATTTTCTCATTCAAAGACCTTTTCAATAGTTAAGAATATGCTTTCAAGCCATAACTGTATCAGTATGTGTGGTTGTGCCTTTATCAAGAAAACATACACACATTTTGTTTGTGATGCTGTCTAAAATCTTGACAGCTAAAGAATTCATCTTTGAAAGCGTAGATTCATTTCTGCTGTTAGTTGCAAGTGAGTAAAAGCCTTTCTTTCATAGGTTGGATCCAGTGCCACATTGATTATGCAAATAGCCTTTGTGAATGCCTCAGGCATACATTGCTGAAATTGGAAGGTAAGTATCTTGGAAAACAGGACTGAATTTTGAAGCCAATAAGTTGTTCTTATATTCCTGCATTACTAAATTATATGCTACCAAGAAATCAGCTCTCTTTCCCATTCTACAAGGTGCAACTGGCTCAAGATGTCTTAAATGTAGTTTTGCTGCACAGGACAGGCATAGTAGCAGTGTTCACACTGTGGGCTGGCATTTTTTCTTTGAAAACTCTTCCTTCTCTAAGGAAAAAATATCTTGCTTTCAAATGAAAAAAAAAAAAAAAGGCAAAACTGATGTTGTTTTTCTGATTAAAAATAATAAAATAGTTGTCCTGGGTACCTTTCCTTCTTCTCCTCACTACCCCATTTTTCCATTTTGAAAAAAATATATAAAAATAAAAAAGGAAGATCAGGAAAATGGGAGAAAAAATGGGGAAAATTAAAAAGGGAAGGGAAGGGAAGGGAAGGGAAGGGANAGGAAAGGAAAGGAAAGGAAAGGAAAGGAAAGGAAAGGAAAGGAAAGGAAAGGAAAGGAAAGGAAAGGAAAGGAAAGGAAAGGAAAGGAAAGGAAAGGAAAGGAAAGGAAAGGAAAGGAAAGGAAAGGAAAGGAAAGGAAAGGAAAGGAAAGGAAAGGAAAGGAAAGGAAAGGAAAGGAAAGGAAAGGAAAGGAAAGGAAAGGAAAGGAAAGGAAAGGAAAGGAAAGGAAAGGAAAGGAAAGGAAAGGAAAGGAAAGGAAAAGAAAGGAAAGGAAAGGAAAGGAAAGGAAAGGAAAGGAAAGGAAAGGAAAGGAAAGGAAAGGAGCTTCTTCTGGCCAGCTGTAATGATGATGCTCTCTAAGCTATGTCTTCTGCTTGGAAACAAATAGCTTTGTTTTTAACAGTTTTCAAGGAGAGTTCCTGAAAAACAGATAAGGACTAGTTGTTTAAAATCATTATTTTCAGTGTCTATATTGATAGCAATGGTGGTTTACTTGCATATGCTCCAATCTGGGAAAACCTAAAGCAAAATTTTGGATTTATTTTTTATTAATGAAAAATCAGGAGACTCAATTTCCAGGAACTGTGATTTTTTAAGTCCCTGCATGGTGCCAGGGATCCATAGTCCTATTAACCATTCTGACCAATTCAGTGCCAGATCCTCACAAAGAAATAATGTGACTCCAGAATACATGCATGCCAAACTTTCTTCACACTGGTTTTTAGAAACATACTAGACATAGGAAATGTTATGCTTGTAACATCTGACCATTTTAAGTCAGGGGGCTGGATAAATCCAGGTGTGTATTAGTCTGTCTTGTATTGCCTTCCCCAACAGGAAAGAGTTTTCATTATGTTTAGTTAAAATACACGGGTTTTTGAAGAAAAAGTGAAGGCAAGAAGTCGTTTGGACATTAACATAGTAACATAAAAGTAGCTTGGGTTATCTGACGTTTCCTTTTGTTGTTTTATACTGTAATCCTTCTTGGGACATCTACTTGCTGTCTTCAACGTCATCAACATTTGCATCTATCGGCATCTTGGAATACCAAAATGTAAGTAGAAACACATTCAGAATCTATTCTCAAATTCTCACTCATCAGTTCATTAGAGAACTGGTTACTAGCATGCCATTAGCAAGGTAATACAACTAGAAATACAGAATTTTCTTTCCCTGTATCACTTCCTCTCCCTGCTTCTTTTCGTATGAGCTTCTTCAAAGAAATTGGGGGCAACAAATAACATTTGTTAACTGTTCATCTATTTTTAAAATATCTTCTAACATGTCATTGCCTAAACTGCAAGTTTACAGCTCTACACTTTAAACCCTTGGGACATTAGGATGTTTAATACCTCCATTAAATGTTATAAAATATTATGCAATTATGAAAAAGGCAAAGGCCAACATACTATTTTTACATTAGACTGATTATGCAGAAGATTGGTCTCATAAACTGGAATGGGATGGGGGTGACGAGTTCTACTGTGTCAGTACACAGTAAAATTGAGAGGGTGTCTATGGTATTGCTTAGAAAACAGATAGAAGGCACTATTTCACTTAGTTCAGTGTGTTCCACTAATGGTCATGGTAAACAGGACTGGAATGGCCTTAAAAAGTCCATATGAATGAATGTGATCATTTTACAACATTTTGCTGAACTCTGCAAAATTCCAGCGAAATTGCAAATGATGATTTTGGTGAAGTTCTGGTGATAATAACAAATTATTTAAGGCTGCAGGGAGAATATATTATGAATGAAAAAGACATGAAAGTGGAATGCTATACTTTTATTATATTACTTCTTAAAGCATTCAAAATTTTTCTCACTTTTATATTTTTGTAATCATACAGCTACACTAAAGATTTCCAGAAGAGTTTAGTGGCTTCTGCTACTACTTCATAGTGTATATAACTATAATCCAAGTAAATGTTAGAATCTTAGAATAAGTATTTCATAATGTGCCAGGCAAGGGGGTGTCATTCATGCTAGAAAGATGCAAGAAAGATTAATACTATCTTTGATATAAAGCACTTCTTTTCATTAAAGATTCTTAATGGTTCTTGGAATGTAAGAGGTTTCAACAGGTTCTTAATTTAGTAGAGTACCAAACTAGTAAACGATTCATTAAGAATTTAGTATCCCACAAGCCACATCAGAGGTTAACTGTACACCAGCTAGGTTAAGAAGAGACTAGAATCTGTAATGACTCCAACTGGAGTATGAAATATTCTATGAAAATTTTGGTATTTTTCATGTCTCACAACCCACTAGGGTGAAATTGGAATCTTTTGAAATATTTTTCAAAATAAATGACAGCAACGAGGCCCAATTTGGAATAACTACATTGTTAATCAGTTCAGATGTGGAAACTCCAGGCGAATTTACATCTGTGCTTCATAATGCAGTAAGCTACAAGGTATTCTGAGATGAATATTTCTCAGCATTTCCAACTGGAACTGTTCCGTTTCGTATCAATATTTAAATGTTTATTGGAGCAGAGACTTGAGCTACTGATTTCCTCTTCCAAAATAAATGCCTTGAATATTGGCTGATGAACACTGCTGTTGTCTTTGGCCAAGTGAGTAAGTTACCAAAGACAGAACAGCAACAGCAAGAGATGTTAAGGAAGTCTCATTCACCGTTTACTTTCCAATGCTCTGGTAAAGTGAAGAGTGCACATTTGATCCTGCATGAACATTCTTCTATTATGTATCAGTCAAAAAATTCAAAATGATTTTAAATCTCAGAGATAAAACTTCAGCTGTGATTTGAAATTCTGAAGGCTTGGCATTACCACGAAAGTTCACATCTTTCAAAGACATTTTACAGAAAATAAGCATGCTATTTTATTGAGAAGGAAAAGTCTATTAATGTAAAATTCTTTTCTAGGCTTCTTAGCCTAAAAGCCCAAGAAAAGCCACTTCCATTGCAGGGAACTAATCTGAAGACATTTAGATTCTATTTGTAGAAATATTTGTTAGAAAATGCTTACAGACTGAATCAGACCCTCTCTCTTCTTCTTGCTCAGATCAACATGACTATTTAGAAATCCTCTAAATTCACCCCCAAATTTGGTCCAGACATTGAGTGTATCGAATACCTGGGGGAAGAGAATGGCCTATAGAAGCCACACTTAGAAGAAGATAAACAGTAGGAGACTTTTAACAGCAAATTCAAGAAGTGGAGAAAATAAACCCAGAAACAACCACTTGAGAAAGTTAAACAGTAGGAGACTTTTAACAGAAATCACAAATAGCAGTGAGACAAGAATAAGCCAGAAAAGCAACTGCTAGAAAAACTAAGCAGCAGGAAACATAACAACAAAACAGGAGTAAACCAAGAATAAGACAGGGAAACAGGAACTAAGGGAAGTTAACTGGTAAAAAATTTCAGACAATGAAAGGTAGCAGTTATACCAAAGCAAGCCAGAAAAAAACAACAGCTAGAAGACGATAAGGAAGATCATGGTGAAATCAAAGAAAAAAAGCCTCTTCTAGAAGGAAAAAATCTTCAGTTCCTTTGGCATGGAACAAAGGCATGGATTCTGTCAGCCTCAGATAGTGACACAGAAGAAAATACTGTACAGAACTTCTTGCATAGAAACGTCACTTTCAAAAGATAATGCTTTATAACAGTTTCCAAGGTTACGAATGAAAAAAAAAAAAAAAGACATACACATAACATTTGTTTTATGTTTTCAGAAGATCTCCACTCTACATGTGGCTGGACTTTTAAGTAAAACCAGCTTCCTCATACTTTACAAAGATTTCACAGAAGACCGGTATATACTGGGAGAGCTCATTAACTTCCACTGTACACATCTAGGAAGAATTGCCAGGAGAAAAATCCAGCATGGCTCCAAACAAGGAGATAGCAGGCTAGAAGAACAGGCAGTGGAAACCCAGATATAGCATCAAAACCAGGGAAATGAAGGAATTAGAAGTAGTATACTTAGGAGTAAAAAGGGTAAAGTAGGTGTTTATTTCACTCCTTACTTTGGGAAAAAAAAAAAAACACTATCAAAATCTCTATTTTGTAGCCTCACCTTGAATATTGTGTGCACTTCTGGGATCCACAGTATAAAAATGATATAAAGGTACTTGAATGCATCCAGAGGAGGGCAACAAAGCTGATGAAAGGGCTGGAAGGCATGTCCTACGAGGAGAGGCTGAGGACACTTGGGTTGTGTAATCTGGAGAAGAGGAGGCTCAGAGGCAATCTCGTTGCTCTCTACAACTTCCTGAGGAGGGAAAGCACAGAGGGAGGTCCCGATCTCTGCTCCCCGTGGAACTGAGGACAGGACGCGCAGAAATAGCACAAAGCTGCCCCAGGGGATGTTCAGACCAGACATTAAGAAAAATGTCTTTACTGTGAGGGTGGTCAAACACTGGAGCAGGCTTCCTAGTGAGGTGGTTGATGCCCCAAGCCTATCAGTGTTCAAAAGGCATTTGCATAATGCTGTTAATAATATGCTTACCTTTTGGTTAGCCCTGAAGTGGTCAGGCAATTGGACTAGATGGTCTTTGTACGTCCCTTCCATTTGAACTATTCTATTCTATTCTATTCTATTCTATTCTATTCTATTCTATTCTATTCTATTCTATTCTATTTGGGTTAGGATTCTAGCACAGTAGGATGGCCAAGTCAAAGTTACTGAAAGAATAATCAAAATATATTTACATGGAAACTATTTGTTTCATGATTTATCTCAGTTTTGTGTAAGTTGTTTAAAATGTTTCTGCAGGTCTGGGGAAAGTGCAGAAGTGTACTCAGATTTCCTTTCCTGGAAATCAGGGCAAGTGGGTTGTCTATGTACACGTATCAATGCTGATATGTAGCCAACATAACAGAGTGACAGGCTGCAAGGATTTGCATGGGGAGTATATTGCATTGTCTGCCTTGCTGTGCAGACAGCCTTTTCAGCTCTGGATTCAGGTAGAATTGAGAGATGCTACCTTGAATAGTTGCAAGATACCATACATAAGCTGCTTGGCCATATCTTGCTTCAGTTGTGAAGAGGGTTCTTGATTGCCACCAGACTCATGTTTTTGATATTATCTTAATGATAAGCAGACATGTGGAAAAATCTGTAAAAATTAAGGTATACTAAACAGCAGAAGTAAAAAGTACTTCTAGTAATTTTTTGGTTCAGAAAAGTTCACTTATCCAAACCATTTTCCTGACTGTAATTGTTATGTATAATTTTTTGAATTTGTGGCGTTATCTTTGATTATAAAAATGTACTTTTGATTACAAGCAAGTATATTTCCCAACATTATACAAATCCAGTACCAGAAGGTCCCCCCTCAATTAAATACAGAGAACCACATGTTTAGAAACATCATGTAGTTTGGGGAAGTTTTGTGAAACACCTCTTGAAAAGAAAAAGTGAAAAATGATGAAGGCAGCCTACTCTAACTTTGTAAAGAAGAGGTTTTAAGGCTGCATTTTGCAATTCTCCCTAAAAAAATCTGTGCAATATTGCGTACGATCCAGAAAATTGTTGATGTTTGAATGACACTTTCTATCTGACACAGAATAGCAGGCCTGATGTGTTCAGCAGAAACACAATAACAAGCTGGCTTACTTTGAATTCATTCTGATTGTACACAGATAGAATTCTTCAAAAAGTACTTCAGGCCAAAATGATCCATAGTTGCTAAAAGTCTTGTTTTTGTCCTGCCTGTGTAACATGGATAGATTACACACAGCCTCTCCTGGGACAGAAAACTTGAACAGGGAGAACTGAGGCCTGCAAAGCCCTGTTTCTACACTCTATCATATACTGAGGGACAAAGACTAAGACAAGACAAAGACTAAATCCTGGATAGTTATAACTTTTTTTTTCCTTGTAGAGTTATAGAAAACACAGAATGAGTTCTGTCTTATTTTAGCTTCTGTTGAATGCCTGTTTTCCTCCTTTTCATTAGCGGGCAAGAATTTGAACATCAAACCAGAAACTGAGCAGAAAACCTATTCAAAGTGAAAGTGTAAGCATTTGGGTAAAGGTCTAATGATAGTTATATATATATATATACACATATATATAAAAAAAAGGAGTATTATTTGTGTAGACAGGGGCCTCAAAATACAGCAGGGCAAATTTTTCAACAGTGCTCAAATTAGGGAGCATTGAAATGATTCTCATGTGTGTTTTGATTTGACATTTAAGTTGAAATGGCCATTTTAACCTTTTCTAAATGATGGTTTGGATCTTCTTTTTACTTTGAAATATCTGGATTTTTTACATCTTTTTTCAATTCAAAGAGCTGTAAAAACACTTGTGATCAAAAAAATAAATTTTATCAATTTTTACAGATTTGAAAAAGTTTTTTTTTTTTTCCAGTTTTACCTTGCAATAAAGTTTCTACATTTCTCACTATTAAGCAGAGTGATTTGTCATTTGTTTTGAAGGGCCCAATGAGGCAGAACAGGTGGTTTTGCTCAGCTATCTGAACATAAAAGTATATTGGACAGACTGAAGATTTGTTGCAGCATAATTTTCTATAGTTTGCCAACAGATAAAAGAAGTTTACTCTCCATCTGGCCTATTATCTGTGTGGGTGCTAGTAGGTTTTCAGCTGATCAGCTGGATAAATACAGACCTGATTCTGCATTAATGAAACCAAATATGACCTTATTATTAATACAGTGGGAGCAAAAGAATCACTCCTTGTCTGAAACTCTTTCTTTTTTTAGGTAAATGATTGTTTAGACTTTAAAGATGCAAAACTACCTAATCAAGAGTAAAAAGCATATATATTAGGAATCTATTTTTCTCTTTAAGATGAATTAGATCTTTATTTAAAAAAAGTAATTAAACCAACAAACCAAACCAAAACAAAGCACACAAAAAATTCTCAGTTACTAAGGCATCAAACAGAAGCCATAATTTCAAAGTAACTGAGAAAAGACAGTTACTTCTGTGACTGGACCAACTTTGGGGTTTAAAACCTCACGCAAAATCAACATCCTATCAATAAAAACCATAGAATAGATTTATTTACTATTTCCTTTGTGGAGAGCAGTCACTAAATATTTCTTTTTAAAGAGTTTTCAAATTTTGTTTTGTTGTTAGAGACGTGTTGAAATCTCTGTATAAAAGCATATTTTCTATATTTGAAGGAAATCTTTACTGATTTCAGTGGTCTTGGTCATTAGGGTACTAATTATAACAAGCTTTAGAGAGCAACAGATATTTCTCTGGTACCTAGTACAGACAGACTATGCCTCTGGCTGCTTATAATTCTGCCATTTAATAATAATGAGACTTACAGTCATATATTACTTGTAGCAATCAGAATAGAAATGATTTGGCAGAACTGATGGAGTGAATTTACGTCACATTACAATTTTACCCTTGAGTTACTAATTGGTCAGTGCTGTGTTCATTTCTGTTACTGTTTTTCGTCTCTGTCTTACTAATATGCGCTGACAGAAGAGAAGACTGACTTCCCCAAAGGGTTGAAAGGCCAGTTTAGAGTACAGAGCATGACTGCTGGATGACATTCACAAGCTCGCTCTACAGAAATACAGTAAGACTGGTTTCTGCTTGTTTAGTCTCTGCCCCCCAAATGACAGTCAATTCAGGTATAAATCTTCATATTAGTGTTGGTCTTCCATTCTCTTTGCTGCAGACACAAGACAAAACTCTCACAGAGATTCCTTTTGATCTATTTTTGGAAATGCTTAAGAATACTTATAGCAACACAACAACAGTGAATAAATGGCAATAAGTAAAATTTCCATAGTATCTAACAGATCATTCAATTGTATTAAAATGAAACTCCTCAATGAAACTCATTAAAATGAAATTAGGTTAGTTTCTTTGCTATTTTGTTTTCAAATAATACTCCAAATCATAACAGTGTTGAAATGTTCCTTTTGGATACTTACCAAATAGAACTTTTTTTTGTTTTTGTTTTAATTTTGAAATTACCTTTGAATTTTATTTTTAAAACTTTATCTATCTTCATACATCATAATGCAATCAAATCTACTCTACAGGCATCAAATATTTGGCTATAATTTAAAGAAAATTTCAAACTAACTATCTTCATTTTGAATACAGACATTTTAAAATTCTTTACAAACAGAACGTTCATTTTAAGTACAGATATACTGATAATCACAGATTGGTTTGTATCTTACCTTGCTAGCCACATATTTTTAAAACACCTTCACCAAAGAGTATTAGTCACCTAAATTAAATTTTAGTTCAATAGATTTTTATTTTCTATTCTGCTTCTACAAATGGTGTGGAAAATGGACACTAATATTTCTCAGTTTAGGTATCATCCTAATATTTTCAAATAAATTTTCTGTTGCCATTCCCCTCAACCTGGTAAGTTGTGACATATTAAAAAACATATTTTTTTTCACCTTTTCTCAGGGAGTGGGAAGCATTTTGCTTTCTTTAAATGTATACTTTGGGAAAATACACATATCAAAGTAGTCTTTAAAATGATACAAAAATGAAGCAATACTAAAAAAGCATTTGGGTAAAAATATAAATTTAAACTTAATATCAGTAGCATATAAAATTTAATTAAATAAATGTAAAGGAAAACATCTGTCTCCTGAAACTGATCCATCCCTGACCCCATTTTTTCAGTACACCCAGAGATTGATTCTCTCTTCTGACTGTTTTCTGTCTCTTTCTCCTTCCCCTAGGCCCTGCCTTTCAAGCTCAACCAGAAACCAGCTCTTTTGATATATCTGTCTTATTACACTTCCCCACCATGGTGTCTTTACAGTTTTTCTGTTTTATAATGCCAAACAATATTCCAGGAACATTCCATAGTTCCTGTTGGGAGATCCACTCTTTGTTTCAGTGACAATTTTTCTTCTTCTCAACCTCAAAGCAATTGTGTATTGTGGGGATTTTTTTTTTTTTCTTTTAGTAGTTCTTGTTAATCATTCAATATTTTAATCAAGGAAATAGCTCCAGTCCAACAGATGTAGGAAACTAATTTGCAGACTATCATATACTATCCACAAGAGATTATTATTACATATTCAGTATCACTAGTGACCTGTTCTATCTGGTCATATTCAAAAGATTTTTTGGTATTTCTCTACTTTCCATTTCTAATTGTTTAAAAAACAGACACAGCAGTAAAGTTCATTTTAAGGCAAAGAATGGTCAATTGGAATGTAACATACAAACAAACCTGTGCAAATTTGAGCAAGCCACTTCTCAGAGTCATAGTTCCTTTTCTGTGGTGTAGCTATGAGACTCCTTCACTATCCTAAGTACAATACTAAGGGCTATTTGTGTTTGCAATAGGAAACACATAGCTGTTGCAGCTAAAAAGGATGGATAAGTTTCAAGTCAGGTAGGCAGTATTTGAAAAGTCAACAGGAGCCAAACATTGAGTTCCAAGGAATATCTAGTTTTCACACAGTGCTTTTAATTCATTAATTTCAATGTTTTATATAGGAATAATTTATCTATAATGAAAAGAGACAAAACTGTGATGCAGACAAATGAAGCCCTTTTGTTCACAATCACACATCTGTGATGAACAATATTTAACCTACTACATTTCAGACAACATTCAGTCTCAGCCATGGTGCAAGAGTTATCCTTATTTTCCCCAGTAGCTATCCGACTCAAGAACACATTTGCTTCATTAATACAATTTTGAATAGGCCAGTAGTTTTAGGTGGTTCAACTTGTTTTGCTGACCTGATCTCCTGAGTGCTTAGTGTGTACACACATTAACAAGTTGTGGGTGATCTCAGCTTTGAATATTTTTAAAGCTATTACATATTTGACTACATTTGGCTCAGTAGGACATAGCCTCAAGTTTTTGCTCAATGTTCTGTGTTCATATTACATGGTAGGAGTAACATGTGTTAATTGACATATGGAGTATACACATCTACTAATCTAATTCATTGTGTTGGCTATGTGTAGTTTCAGAGTGGATATCAAGATTAGGGTCACCTTTATCCCTTTTCTCCTTTTGCTTCTGTTTAGACTGGTGGCTGGCTGGTTCAGGTGTATCAATATGATAGAATTGTTTGACTTTGGGATACAGATAAGTTGAACATAGATTAAATAACTATCAATAATTTATGCAAAGAAAAAAGTATGATTAATAAAGCTGAGAGGCATTGATACTATAAAAGAGTAACTTTTGTCTTAAATATTCACAGTAATATTTAGTTTTCTCTATGGTAGGTGACTTCACTTGACATCATTATATTAAAGAGTAGGTTATATAAACTGAACATTAGCGCATAGCTACAAATAAATATTTTTGCCTTATGCCATATTTCTCTCAACATTCAACATATAAACAGCCAAAGTCTCCAAACTCCTACTTTATGCACTTTCAAAACAGTAACATCCATAACAATGAGACCTGCAATCTCCGTGCTTTGCTTTGCCAATATCATGTACCTTAGTAGCATGTTACCGTGTAATCCTTACACACCCAAAAGGCAGATTTTTCAGTAAATGACAAAGTTGTGTGGGGAAAGAGAAAATCACACAAGGGGTGTTTCAAATCCCCAAGTGCTTTGCTGGCAGAGGCTAATTTATGTAGTCAGTTAATTCTTTAAGAGAATCTGATGAGATTTAAATTCCTTTCAACCCA